>JAJSOF020000011.1:149081324-149340784 GCA_025594305.2 Periplaneta americana | reverse complement strand
TGAGGCACCAACCATTGCTGCAACATGTCCAGATATGAATGTCCAGTCACAGTAGCCTCATTGAAGAAGAAAGGTCCATACAGTTTTCGTTGTGACAACGCGCAGAAAACATTCACCTTTGGTGAATCACGCTCATGTTCAATGATTCTGTGAGATTTCTGTGTACCCCAAACACGACAGTTGTGCTTATTAATTTTCCCACTCGTATGGAATGTCACTTCGTCGCTGAAAATTAAGCAGCTGAATAACTTTGAGAGTTTGACTTTAAACTGACATGTGTTTGAAAGTGCTATCATTAGTAGTTTTTTGTATAATAAAATATTGAAAGTGTTACCGGACTTCTGATATGCTCTGTATACACCTCTGTTTTAAGTATCTTCCATAGTCAAAGCAAAAGGTAATACTACAACTTTATGCATATCACATAATGATATGTGGAATGCAATACTACAAGTACTCAGTGATGCGTTGCTTTCAACTTCCATTTTTAACATGTATTACACCGTCCATAGTCCACATGTAAGGCCATACCTGGTAATACACTGTTGCAGCAGGTTATATCTTATCCACATCAGGTCTTCGCTGGTTGTTGTACCATTGCCCTTGAGATTCCTCTTGTTTCAGAAGAATTTGCTTTGTTTCCTGTAGCTCACAAACTTAACTATGACAAAACGTGTAACTCCATCACTTTTCTTCCCTACTCCATGGTGCATGTCAATGGACTCCTGCTTCAGATCTGATTTTCTTCGTGATATCAATCACGATCTTGTCTGTGTCCTCGTCATTTCCCTCGGGCACACGGATAGTGATGCCTTTGGTATTGGTCGAGATCGTCTATTTTCAACAGAACCAGCGATTCTTTTCGCTATTTTAATGTATTTTTCTTTGAGAGATTATTCTAACTGTTCGATCACCTCGGTGTTCTTTTCTAAAGCTGCCTTAAGTCAATTACTGTAGTGTCATACGATGAAAGAGTAATGGAACGGAGAAAAATTCTCTCCGGCACCGGGATTTGAACCCGGGTTTTCAGCTCTACGTGCTGATGCTTTATCCACTAATATAATAAAGTTTAAATAGACCGTCTGTGCTTAACTAATTATACAAAGTATTTGCTAGTTTATTACATGAACGTTTTCGGCACTTGTGTGTGCCATCTTCAGATGTATGAAGGATACTACATGTTAACCTTGCCAAATGGATACATGTGATATCGCTATGATCATTATGTATGCATTATCAGTTAAATTAATGGCATGAAAACAGATAAAAACACTTATGCACAGTTAATTAAAATCAGTTAATCTATACTAATAATAAATCTGTAGCCGAAATTTTTCTGGTAATTTTCGATTTTCCAAAAATAATTGGTCCTAACATATATAATTAACCACCCTGAAACCGAAAATCGCTTTTTTGAAATTTTTGTTTGTATGTATGTATGTCTGTCTGTCTGTCTGTCTGTCTGTATGTTTGTTACCTTTTCACGGGATAATGGCTGAACCGATTTCGATGAAAATTGGAATATAAATTAAGTTCGTTGTAACTTAGATTTTAGGCTGTATGGCATTCAAAATACATTATTTAAAAGGAGGGTTATAAGGGGGTCTGAATTAAATAAATCGAAATATCACGCTTATTATTGATTTTTGTGAAAAATGTTACATAACAAAAATTTCTTTAAAAATCTTTTCCGATAAGTTTTATTCTTTGAAAAATTTTGATAGGACTGATATTTAATGAGATAAATGAGTTTCAAAATGAAAATAACTGCCATCTAAGGCGGTGTAATGAAATAAACAAATGAATTCGTCTATAAGGGGCCTTGGTCAACAACAATCGAAAGCTATGAAAGATAGCCTACAGAGAATGTTTCTGTGTTTGTATGAAGTAATATCGGAAGCTAAATTAACCGATTTGTGTAATTAATTATTATTACACCATTGGAAAGTTAGTTTCTCTATATGGACATAATGCTATAATGTTATTTACAGTAACTTCGGAGTGAATTGAGGACAGGTAAGATTAAAATAGCTTCTTATGCACAAACAACTTGATAGGCTATTCTGTGTATTCGTTTCCTGTATTTCTTAAAATAATGTTTATCTCAGAGAATTAACGAACCACAAGATTGTATTGATTTAGTATGCAGTAATAATATGTTAGCTTAGCATTCCATTATTTTATAATCCAAATTTTAACTATGCTCAATTGAATCGTGTTAAAATACATAAAATACATATGCATTAAATGCAATGCAAAAAAATTGGGTAATGAGCCAAGCAGATTATGTTGCGCTGTTGTAAAATAAAATTTGTTCCTCCTGAGATTCAAGAGCCCCCATAACAAATTAAAAACTTACTTATCGGTGTACATCCGTTATCAACACATTTTTATATCTAAATGATATGTCAGTCTTCATTAAAGTATGGATGCATGTAATAAAAATTAAGAAACATATTAAAGGAATTGTAATTGCACCAAATGTGTGTCTCTGGACCAAAATGATCGCATTTTAATTATTTAAATACAATTTAAATTAAGTAACATATTAAACGATTTATCCTTCTATCAAACACGAATCTTCCCTGGATCAAATGTCCTATTTTAATTATGTAATTACTTTTTATTTATTTCTAACGAGTGCAGCGGAGCGCACGGGTACGGCTAGTTTAAAATAAGTTAATTAAAAACAGTATTTAAAATCATGTTCACTTGTTACTAGAATGTCCTTCATTGTCTGATATACGTTGTGGTTAAGTTGATGCTTGCTGTGATTATTTCAATGGAATAGATCAGTTTTTAAGTATCACTATGTTTCTTGGTGCCACTATGATATTAAAATGGAGAAAATAGTGGCACCCAGCAATTGTAGTGATACTTAAAAACTGATCTATTCCATTGAAATAATCACAACAAGCATCAACTTAACCACAACGTATATCAGACAATGAAGGACATTCTAGTAACAAGTGAACATGGTTTTAAATACTGTTTTTAATTAACTTATTTTAAATTAACTGATTATAATTAACTGTGCATAAGTGTTTTTATCTGTTTTCATGCCATTAATTTAACTGATAATGGGTATATATTATATGTTTGTGCATACATAATGATCATAGCGATATCACATGTATCCATTTGGCAAGGTTAACATGTAGTATCCTTCATACATCTGAAGATGGCACACACAGGTGCCGAAAACGTTCATGTAATAAACTAGCAAATACTTTGTATAATTAGATAAGCACAGACGGTCTATTTAAACTTTATTATATTGAAACTTGCTTATCGGAAAACTCAATACAAAATGAAATTGTTTATCCACTAAGCCACACCCGGATACCCATCTCGGTGTCGGACAGAAGCGTCTCAGTTTAAGTTCCAACTCTTGGGTTCCCTCTAGTGACCGTCCTCTGCACTACGTCATAGATGTCTATGAACGTAGGACTGAAGTCCACACATGTGCTGAGGTGCACTCGTTTTGAGTGACTAGTTGGCCGGGATCCGACGGAATAAACGCCGTCTTAAACCACGAAGTGATTTACGCATATCATATATATTATTTTAAAGTACCGAAGTGCATATTCTGCATGGAAATATATCAACCTCAGGTGTAATTCTCGAATCATATTATTCTTAATTTTATATTCTCTGGATATTGTTGCTGCGCACAGCTATAACTCACAAGAACTTAATTCATATGTTCACAAAAGTACAAACTTAATAATTAAAAAAAAAAATTTGTATACAAAAAATATACAATTTCCTAAACTAATTAATTTATCGCAAATCTCAGTAATTGATTGTTCAAACTTGCACTAACTTAATTCGTATGTTAGGATCTTATTTATATCTTCTTCTGCACGCACATTGTTCATGGCATTACCGGTATAAAAATAAAATTGTGATATTATGATGTAATTTAATGTAAGTGCTGTGTTCTTTCTAGGGCAGATGAATGGAAATACATTTTATTGTAATTTATTATATTCATTATTTATATGTAATACTACAAGCTGAGATATTTAAAATGTGTTATTTATTGTACACCAGTATTATGAAATATGTTTTTTCTTGTGTAGCTTAGTATCTGTTGTCATAATGTGTGTATGAAGTATATTGTCGCTGTTATTTCAAAACCTTGTAAATCCAACGACCACTGAAATTGAGGTTTCGGGCTTAATGTTTGCAAGATTCCGATCCTCAAGGGTTTATGAATACTCATAGAGGAATGAACAATACATTCTCTGCGCATGACAAAATACAAAACCACATACATTGGAATGATAGCGTATCTGTTAATACAAAACCTCGTATAGTTATTGTTTGGATATACAAGAGTTTCTGGTGCTGTTAACAGAAAATCTGGTAAATGGTCAATGCGAGGTTTTGGTAGTTACATTTTGTGAAAGCACCTGCTTAGACTCCATTAATATTTTTGTTCTTACTGAAAAATATTTTGTGGAGTTACGAGCTTTTGGAATAACTGCGACAATATCAGTGACACATCAGCTAATAAAAGTTACGGAAAAAATGTGAATTTTTTTCATTCTTAGAAAGTAATGCTAACCACTAAATTATAGAGAATAAATATGTAACTGTTGAGAATATTAGAAAGTCGAAGGACTACAATATTGTATGTTTATTTATATAAATTTGGCTATGAAAATAAAAGTTACAGCAAAATGTGAGTTTATATTTTTTTTCTTTTCAAGATTTATTTTGATAACTTATCGAGCTCCTTTAGTGTGAATAATGTCATAAGTCCACTTTGGGGTAGTGCCTGCTTCACGTGACTAGGGAAGTGATACGTATTTTGCATCTGATTTACCCCTTGAATACATCTTTGTTATAGATTGGTTGTAACACTTCGATTTGTAAACAGAAAAAACAACAAACAAAACAAAGGGAAAACAGAGTGGGGTCATACATAAATTTCTTCACATGTAGATCTGAGCTCACAGAAACAACTAAAGTTTTCCGAAAGGGACTTTACGTATGGCAACCACTTCTTTTTTTTTCCTAAGATTATACATCAGGGGTCAGCAAACAGTCCACATGTGTGAAGTAACGGCTAGCGCGTCTGGCCGCGAAACCAGGTGTCCCGGGTTTGATTCCCGATTGGGACAAGTTACCTGGTTAAGGTTTTTTCCTGGATTTTCCTTCAACCCAATATGAGCAAATGCTGGGTAACTTTAGATGTTGGACCCAGAACTCTTTTCACTGGCATTATCACCTACATCTCATTCAGATGCTAAATAACCTAAGAATGTTGATAAAGCGTCGTAAAATAACCTACTGAAAAAAAAAAGTCAGCAAACATTTTTCATAAAGGGCCGAAAAGTAAATATTTTAGCTTCTGCTGGCCAGAAGCAAATTCGAAGATATTTTATATAGGTAGGCCTACTTAAAAAACATGGGAAAAAAGTTTTCTCAATTAATTTATTGAACATAATGTAACATAAAGGCAATTCTACTAATGGAAAGAACTGATTTTTTTTAGAATAAAATTTTACCAAGTTGGGATTCAAAGTTAATACTCCCTATCATGAAAATGGATTCAAAATATTCATCACCAAAGATTATTCATTCATTCTTTTTTTCCTGTCAAAATGTTTCTAACATTTTACTCAACATGCAGCATTTCAGTTATTGTTTAGTTTTCAACATAAAAAATAAAAATAATAATTTAAATTTATTTGATTTGTTTGTTAATCAAGGTAATTTATTTCTTACATAAGGTTAATATCACAGTCTAGTATATACAGTCACCAAGCTCAATATGTAGGGAATATGCATCTATAGGTCGTTGCTAACCCCTAGGATTGCTACTATCGCCTCATCACATACAATGTGAAACAGTACTGGCACAGTCTATTGTTCCTAGTACCCTCATCAACTCATGCTTCGTGATCACAAGATTCCATCCCTCCTAGCATCGGGCCTACAAGGAAAAAATTACCAAGTAGAAGAGGAGGTCCATGGTTTGTCCACAAACGAGTCTTCAAGATGCATTGACATCATCGCTATCCCGACAAGATCAACAAGCGGATTCATAATTGATCCAACTATAAGGATGGAAACGTGCGAAAATCAACCTGCTGAGGTACATCAGGAAAAATGCGACATATACGACCCCACTATACCATATTATAAGGAAAAATATCATCTATCATCGATAGGAGTTATAGGATTACTGATTGGGACTAGAGGGACCATCACAAAAAGATTCGCCCATTTTTGTAAGCAGTTTGGCCTAGGGCAAACTCTTGTCACTGAAGTATCTATGTCTGCAGTGCACAGTGGGACGGATTGCGATTCTAGCCGGAACAAAATCTAATATTGATAAATTCCTTTCGAATCGTTGAAAATAGCAAAATGAAGGTAAATTATTATGACATTTGATGAAATATTTGTATGAGAATTATTATTTTAGTATAGAATGCCTATTTATTAAAAAAGAATTGTAAAGTAATAGAAATTGCATACAACTAATGCAAATAAAAAATTAAAGTAAATAGAAATTATTTTACAGACTACTATGAAGAGAAAAGTAATATATGTAGTAAATTTTATGACTCATGTTCAGAAATCTGAAGCGTCTGTTGTATCTCCAGAAGTGTCTGAACCGCTAGTTCTAGTGTCGTCCTCATGTTGGGGTTGCAGTTGAGCAGTGCTGTTGTTGGCACTCGCAGCTGGTACTTGCAGCAGTTTAATTTCCTCAAATTACATTTTTGATTTTCTTGTATTTGGATGTCGATTGATCTGGGATGTGATGGGATCAGAAGATACTAACAACATGTGTAGGACATCTAAGTTTCTCTCACGAGGACACTTCCTAGCGTGGTCTAACCTGTACTTTTGTAAATGTTTGTGTCTTGCCTGTTGAGCATCTTCACATAACATCCCAATAGGAAGTATCGCAGTTTCTGTAATTTTTTCTACATGTGTAGGTATTTTATGCACGCTGGATGGCATGTAGTACCATGGATATATCTATTGTACATATAAATGGGCTGTATCATTGGTGTACTTCTCAAACGTCTCAATTGAATACCCACATGAAATGGTGCATAAAATTACAGAAAATCTGTGAATGAGGTCTTACTAATTCCCATAATATTGGCTGTAATTTGTGGGTTTTCAAAAAAAAAAACCAACGTGCTATATTTCCATCATTTGATGTCCCAGGGCCACCAGATTTCGGTTTGTCAATAAGAAGACCTAATTGAGAGCGAAATCTAGAAATAATCCCCTGTTTTCTAGCTTCAAAAATATCTTTGTTGTTGCCTCTGACCTGCCAAGAACAATGTTTTTTAGAAAACAATCCTTTTTACGGTGACACTGCATCCAACGTCTGTTAAAATTATTTCGAATATTTTTCAAAATATTATGAATGCACTTCTCACTATTAGAATCACATGTTTCAATACATAACTTGTTAAAAACATATCTATATAGTTCATCCAAGTCGCCACTTTTATTGGCAAGTATTGGAAATAGATCACGGCGCGAAATTACCGGTAGCGGTTCCGAGTCTGAAAAAAATTAACCACATGCAGAGTGGTCAGTAGGAGCAAATGAAACTAGGTTAGTCTTAAAGTGCACACTTAAACCTACATTCTGACATAAAAATAAATGTGACTCTGTGTGACTCTCCTATTATAAGTCAACGTTTACTTTGAGAAATTGTTTTAAAAAATCGCATTCCCGCCGTTAAGTTAGCATGCCGTTTCTAAAAATTCAAAGTTATTATGAACATAAAATTTATATAATAATTATCTACCAACCTTGTTCTTCATTTTCCATTTCAGAATCACAAAATGTTTCACTCCCAGATCACAGAAAACAAGCTTGCTTCTTACACTATTTCAGCGTGGCTGAGCAATAAAACTGGTTACGGAGGAGAATCCTCGTCAACAACATTGTGTGACGTCCGTATGTTTAGTGTCAAAGCTTCTTTCTCATAGATAAGCATTCTGTGATTCATTAGCAACAACTTGAGATAGGACACGCATAAAAATGAGAACATGTGAAAATTGATTTTGTTCCGGCTAGAATCGCAATCCGTCCCACTGTGCAGTGAAGGAATCTATAAAAATCCTAAGAAACCATCTCTACAGTTATATAGATTGATCTCTTTCTATGGCGATCTGCTCACTTAAGTTGGGTCTTGCAACTAGTGCTAAATAGACGACTGTGATCGCCTGATAGCAAATAGATACCGTACTAGGAAATTTTATGTTTCTTCTGGAATTAATGATCTTTTGTTTAGTCGTTTTCTATTATTTATAATTGTGTTACTTCGTTTTCTTTTCCTTCTCCATTGTTTTCTTTTTTTTTTCCATTATAATTGTTTACCTACCATTTATTAAAAAAAAAAACAATTTTTTGGTAAGCTTTGTCTTCTAGGCAGCCTTCACTTGGAGAAATCTGAATAAAATTTATTCAAAATAAATGGACTGTGGTAATATCGATTTCACTGCTATGAATAATAAACTGAAGCAAATAATGTACTTGCCTCTTAGGCTTTTTTAAGCATTGTACATGAACATTTCTACATATTTGATCATTCAGCATTATATGCAAGTTACGTCTGGCAAACGCATAGTTTCAGAGATTACTTTCAGGGAGCAGCACAAGCAAGTAACTGTCATTTCTCTTTCCCACAACAACTGCCTTCGTGAGATCAAGAAGACAGTGTCGTCACCCCCTCACAGTCGAAGGAAATTGAATTATGAATTTAATGATGCAAACAATTTTCTGTTAGTTTCAAAGGGACTGTTTCAATAGTAATTTTAGGAATGTTGTGTTATTATTTTTTAAGTTTCTTTGGGTGCGGAATTACTTATTTATTTTTTTACGAAATATTCACCGAAGTTAAACCATTTTAATCACCAAAATCAGGGTAAAATAATAACCTTAAAATCACACCCTAGTCATTGTTTATAAACTGCGGAAATCTCTTAGATCAAAAACGACACAGGTCAATTGAATCAGTGAGTGGAAAAAGGAAATAATTACTTTGAACCCAACTTTTCAGGAAACAAAAAAAAAAAAAACTTTCTACAGCTTCTCTGTTAAGTTTGATTTAAATGTTGTCAACAGTAAAAATGTTCACTATTGTTAGTAGTATATATATTATTACCGTACCAAACTTTGCTCTATGCCTTGCTAATATTTGTACACAAGTTTTTTTAATTTTAAAACTTATTTCCTTTTTCCACTCAATAATCATACATTTACTTTATTAGCTTCCTAACCTCTCCTCCATTTTTTTTCCTTCTTTAAAAATGTATGTAAATGATTAAATAGGTTAATAACGATTTCCACATTACAATTTTATGGGAAAAAAAATATACAGGGTGAATCAAAAGTCTGGAACCATATAAATCTTCCATATGCTTGATTTTCGATTACTATAGGTGTTATCAGTATTTGTAAGACCAAATGCTATACCAGTGACACATTCGATTCTAGCTCTCAGCTATTTCAAAAGCCGCCATTTTGAATGCAACTTCGAAATTTTAAATGGAAAGGGGGTCATGTAGGTACTCAAAATCATGTGAAATTTTCTGAGAAAAACAATGGTGCAATCCGTTTTGAGATATATTTAATCGCTTTCAAGTTATTTAAAGATAACTGTAATAATAACAAAAACATTAGTTTCTGCATCTACAGATGTTTTGTAACATGGTACGGTACTAAGGATGCTTTGGAAAAGGTGCTTTTATGCAATTCTGGTAATTAACTTTTCCTGCTTTACTGTTCGATTAATCTGTGACAGTTTCAATGCATTGTTGTGATTATTTGAAGCTTTCCTGTAATAAATTTCTTGATGGCATTATCGAAAGAGCAAAGAATTGATATCATTCTTCGTTCTGGTAGGTTAAGCCACAGAAATGTTGCAGCAGACTGAACGAACAGTTCCCTAGACATTAGATTGGTCGACGTGGACCAGTAGAATGGCCGGCCATGTCTCCAGATTTAACACCTCTTGATTTTTTCTTTTGGGGTTACATAAAGAACTTGGTATATGAAGAGAAAATTGACAATGTGGAACATTTAAGAACCGTATCATTGAAACCTGTGCTAAAATCACCCGAGAATGCTACAAAATGTTCTATCCATATTCTCAATTTTCTCTTCATATATCAAGCCTTACCTGAGTAAGAATGCTAGTAATATTCCCTTTTTCAGTTCATCCAATGGGTCTATCATTGAGGAACAAAATGGCTATCTCAGTTCAATTTAGCAAAAAAAAATGTAGTTATTCCCTTTTTCCACTCACCGGTTCAATTCCTGATGCCCATCCTTATTGGATTGATGTTATGTGCTGCTTTTGCGCGCAACGATGAACGACACGCAAGTAACAACAAATTAATTGTACACATAGTCAAATTATTTCTTATTCCATAGCTTCGTCTGGTCTAAAGCATCATGCCTGGATTCACGTTATAGAAGAGCACTGGTTCAAGTCCTTGTGAAGGAGGAAATTCTCTAATGAAATTTCGGCCAGTGTATGGGACCGGTGTCCACCTGTATCGTGATGCTGACCGCACATTATCCCTGTATTGGTTGGATGATCGTTCACCTCTGCTGAGGCATGTGCACTTGAGGTCGGCCCTAGCCCTTCATGGGCTGTCGTGCCACGGACTACAGAGATACACTGTCGGTACATCTTCAAATTTATTCATTCAACTTGGTTTAATTTTACCCGGCGTCAGTCCCAGATTTAGGCAGATAAACACTCATCTCCTAATATATCGACTGGAATAAAAAAACGCTGTGAAATGACCTTGTTCTAACTCGGGCTATTATGTAGAATTTATTCGTACCCTCTTACAGATCGAAGAGTCATCAAAGAGCCAATTGGCTAATCTTTTTGAATTGAGGAAATTCATCCAGCCGTTCGAGTCTTAACTGAATAAAGTCATCTACCTAAGAGCCAATTGGCTAGTGCCCTCTCGCCGCTCGAATCCTAATTCTATAGTCACCAAAGACCCAAAGGCTAGTCCCCTAAATCGAGATAACTCACCGGGCCATAGTAATACGAGAGTCATACTGAAAGTCATGAGCAACCCATTGTTATAAATCTTAATTTTTATTTTTTAGACAAACCAGGTAGCCTACATCATCTTAATCTACAGACTTTTCTGTCACTTTCCAAAATAGTCTCCATTTCTTTGCACACATTTTCCCCGCCGTTCTGTAAGTTTGAAAATTCCCTTGCTGTAGATGTCCGTTTCATCTTCCCGAAGACACTGACGCACTGCTTTCCAGATGTCCTCCAGCGTCTCGTAGCGTTTGCCTCGCAGCTGCTCCTTTACAGAACTGAAAAGACGGTAGTCGGAGGGTGCCAAGTCGGAACTGTAGGGAGTTTGCGGAAGAGTTTCCCATCCAAATGTTATGATTTTCTCCACGGTGACACGATCAGTGTGAGGACACGCGTTATCGTGTTGCAGGATGATCTTTCCAGGGCGTTTCTCGAGCAATGCACGACGGAGCTTCAAAACTGTCACAGCCCCAACTCCCTTGCAAGAACGTTTTTTCACGTACCTTTAAAGTTTCTCCTGCATTTCCCTCCATTCATTCATTACGATATATACCCTAATTCTTTTCTTTAAAATACACCGCGTGCTTTGTGATAGCATTTGGGCTTAACTTCACTGGTATAGAAGATATCTTACCAGCTAATTTTATTAACTTTCACTGTGACTTAAGCATAGGAAATGACTGATCTAAACAGGACATTTCTAAAACGAATAAAAACAGTTTGAAATTTAAGTTTCATATTAATTTCCATAGAAATTGAATTGAACATACTATATTCTGTGACGAAATAAAAATGTGCAAATGCCGTACATATCTTTTTATGAGCTACTTCTATAAATAAATTTATTGGGACATTAAATTAACCTTTTGTGACATCTAGAGTGTAGAGCGGTAATAGCACCTAGCGTGGACATTATCAGCTGTAGCGTGATCTGGGGACGATGTTTCGCCATTGTATCATGTATCCACCTTCCGTGATATCCATAATTCAATAAAGCTACCTTAAACGGGTAAAAAGGTTCGAAAGAAAAACTTTATTGAAGTTTTATAAATCCATGGCAATCCCTGCTTTCTTGTGCGGTTGTGAATGCTAATTTTCCTAATTTTCTCGGAAAATGAACATGTTCCGTGACATCCATAATTCAATAAAGCTACCTTAAACGGGTAAAAAGGTGCGAAAGAAAAACTTTATTGAAGTTTTATAAATCTATGACAATCCCTGCTTTCTTGTGCGGTTGTGAATGCTAATTTTCCTAATTTTCTCGGAAAATGAACACGTTCCGTGATATCCATAATTCAATAAAGCTACCTTAAATGGGTAAAAAGGTGCGAAAGAAAAACTTTATTGAAGTTTTATAAATCCATGGCAATCCCTGCTTTCTTGTACGGTTGTGAATGCTGATTTTCCCAATTTTCTCGGAAAATGAACACGTTCCGTGACATCCATAATTCAATAAACCTACCTTAAACGGGTAAAAAGGTGCGAAAGAAAAACTTTATTGAAGTTTTATAAATCCATGACAATCCCTGCTTTCTTGTACGGTTGTGAATGCTGATTTTCCTAATTTTCTCGGAAAATGAACACGTTCCGTGACATCCATAATTCAATAAAGCTACCTTAAACGGGTAAAAAGGTGCGAAAGAAAAACTTTATTGAAGTTTTATAAATCCATGACAATCCCTGCTTTCTTGTACGGTTGTGAATGCTGATTTTCCTAATTTTCTCGGAAAATGAACACGTTCCGTGACATCCATAATTCAATAAAGCTACCTTAAACGGGTAAAAAGGTGCGAAAGAAAAACTTTATTGAAGTTTTATAAATCCATGACAATCCCTGCTTTCTTGTACGGTTGTGAATGCTGATTTTCCCAATTTTCTCGGAAAATGAACATGTTCCGTGATATCCATAATTCAATAAAGCTACCTTAAACGGGTAAAAAGGTGCGAAAGAAAAACTTTATTTTAGTTTTATAAATCCATGGCAATCCCTGCTTTCTTGTACGGTTGTGAATGCTGATTTTCCCAATTTTCTCGGAAAATGAACATGTTCCGTGATATCCATAATTCAATAAAGCTACCTTAAACGGGTAAAAAGGTGCGAAAGAAAAACTTTATTTTAGTTTTATAAATCCATGGCAATCCCTGCTTTCTTGTACGGTTGTGAATGCTGATTTTCCCAATTTTCTCGGAAAATGAACACGTTCCGTGATATCCATAATTCAATAAAGCTACCTTAAACGGGTAAAAAGGTGCGAAAGAAAAACTTTATTTTAGTTTTATAAATCCATGGCAATCCCTGCTTTCTTGTACGGTTGTGAATGCTGATTTTCCCAATTTTCTCGGAAAATGAACACGTTCCGTGATATCCATAATTCAATAAAGCTACCTTAAACGGGTAAAAAGGTGCGAAAGAAAAACTTTTATTTTATTTTATAAATCCCTGCTTTCCGGTTGTGAATGCTGATTTTCCTAATTTTCTCGGAAAATGAACACGTTCCAATAATTCAATAAAGCCTTAAACTGAAGCTTTCTTGTACGGTTGTGAATGCTGATTTTCCCAATTTTCTCGGAAAATGAACACGTTCCGAAAAAATGAAGTTTTATAAATCCATGACAACGGTTGTGAATGCTGATTTTCTAATTTTCTCGGAAATGAACACGTTCCGTGATATCCATAATTCAATAAAGCTACCTTAAACGGGTAAAAAGGTGCGAAAGAAAAACTTTATTTTAGTTTTATAAATCCATGGCAATCCCTGCTTTCTTGTACGGTTGTGAATGCTGATTTTCCCAATTTTCTCGGAAAATGAACACGTTCCGTGATATCCATAATTCAATAAAGCTACCTTAAACGGGTAAAAAGGTGCGAAAGAAAAACTTTATTTTAGTTTTATAAATCCATGGCAATCCCTGCTTTCTTGTACGGTTGTGAATGCTGATTTTCCCAATTTTCTCGGAAAATGAACACGTTCCGTGATATCCATAATTCAATAAAGCTACCTTAAACGGGTAAAAAGGTGCGAAAGAAAAACTTTATTGAAGTTTTATAAATCCACGGCAATCCCTGCTTTCTTGTACGGTTGTGAATGCTGATTTCCCCAATTTTCTCGGAAAATAAACACGTCCTCCATGTTACTGCTATATTACAACACTGACAGAAGCACGAAGATAATGCGCGGGAACGTCTGCCCTTGAGAGTGATGGAAATCACGTGACTTGAATGAGTGCCTCTGATTGGCCATATGGATTAGTTCTTCTTTGCACTAAATATATCTGTGGACAGGTTCGTGTTTGCTCTCAACCACGCATTTTCACAGGCATGTATCATGAGAAGCGTTCGAGTTTGCTTAAATTGCACGATGCACCGCTCATCCTGTAAGCATCATATAGGCCTATTGTTTTTTTTTTTAATTGTGGATATGTTTGCTTTTGCGTGTCATCTTATTTATAGTCCTTCAGAACAGCATGCTGAAATTCGTCAGAAGTATCTGCCGGACCCTACATTACAATCGATTGTTATTCCGCGCGGTTGCATGCGTAGTTGTAATTTAAAGATGAACTTGGCTCCTGTTGAACGTAGATTGCGAAAGCTTTTTTAATAAAACAATGTGCAATTACATAGATATCATAATGCATGCTCTCGTGTTGTATTACCAAGGGTCACGATGTTAACCGGGTTTTATTACAGTTACAAGCCATAGTCGAAGAGGGAAGTGTGTCATTTACTATGCAGAATGAGTATTTTTTCCCTCGTACGATATAAGAAACTGTCCTAATTAATTTTATAGGAAATTCGAAGTCAAACTAATAGAATTTATTAACATGATCATTATATTACTTTCATATCCACCACAATCATTTCTGTATGCACATTGCATCACAATAATAGTACCATAATAATAATAATAATAATAATAATAATAATAATATATTTATTTATTTATTTTTATTTAGAATATTAACGTGCAAAACAACAGCACAAGGCCAATTACAGTTTAGCACAAGATACAAAACAAAACAGAACAGAAGAAATGTTGATGAGAATGAATGATAGAAATGGCAGTGAGATGAAATACAATCAATATAATAGTCAACATTAATCTTTGACCAAATGCAACAAAATAAATAGCAATATCTGACAATAATAACAAGTAAGGATATATCATGATAAACTCAAAAGGTGTATGCTACACATTAAATGGATCCAAGTTCAGTCCATGCAAATTAGCATATTTTATACATCTGCAGAGCGGAGAGAGATTTAGAATTTCTATTATAAAAAATGTTATGACATCTTAAAGCCTTAGTAGGAATACGAAGACTGATATTGCTTATGAATAAATCACAATCAATATCACCCTTAATGACTTTACAAAAAAATAAATAATCAAGATCTTGACGTCTGGCAAATAAACTGCAGCAATTAAAATATTTACAGTTAATCTCATATTTATAGTCATCGGAATTTGGCAAAAATCTATAAGAACACAAGGAAATAAAATTTCTTTGAATATTCTCCAATTTAGCCGAGTCAGTGGAAGTAATGGAGTTCCATACAACAGATGCATATTCAAGCTTGCATCTAACCAATGTATAGTATAAAATTAATAGACACATAGGAGTAGAAAAAGAATAAGTTATAGATCTAATTAGACCAAGCATTCTTAATGAATGGGCATAAATATATTGCACATGATCATGGAAATATAATTTTGAATCAAGTATGACACCAAGATCTCTAATACTATTTTTCTTAGTAATTATGACATTACTAAGAGAATAATTAAATTTTAGGGAAGTAGTTTTCCTTGAGAAGGAAATAACAAAAGTTTTGGATAGGGTAGATTAATTTTCATTCCATAATAATACTAATAATAATAATAATAATAATCATAATCATAATCATAATAATAATAAATATGGGAAATGCTTGCTATCATTCGGTTGAGAAGCTTTCGTCATCTAGTCTGCTTAAAAGAACTAAAAGTTAGAATTTATAAAACAGTCATATTACCGATTTGTCTGTATAGTTGTCTGTCAAACTTGCACTCTCACTTTGAGAGAGGCATAGAGGTGAAGGGTGTTTGAGAATAAAGTGCTTAGGAAAATATTTGGGGCTAAGAGGGATGAAGTTACAAGAGAATGGAGAAAGTTATACAACGCAGAACTGCACGCATTGTATTCTTCGCCTGACATAATAGGAACATTAAATCCAGACGTTTGAAATGGACAGTGCATGTATCATGTATGGATGAATCCGGAAATGCTTAGAGAATGTTAGTTGAAAGACCTGAGGAGGAAAATACCTTTGGGGGTGCCGGAACGTAGATGGGAGGATAATATTAAAATGGAGTTGAGGGAGTTGGTATGTGATGCTAGGGACTGGATTAATTTTGCTCGGATAGGAACCGATGGTGGGCTTATGTGAGGGCGACAATGAACCTCCGGGTTTTGTAAAACCCATTTGTAAGTAAGTAGAGTAAGTAATAATAGTACAACCAATAAATTGTATTTATCCAACATCTCCTAATAAAATAGCCCTTTGCTATGTTGAAAGTAAGCCTTATGTATAACGTTTAAATATTTTACATTCGTGTTTGTTTTCTAGTCACTTTTTTAAGTGCAATGGTTTCTTGGTATCACTTGTGAAGTTCAGATCTGTCTCCGGACAGTTGACTAAAACACAACAACAATACACGATTTAACGTCTAGGTCATATCGTGTGTGTACGATCGACGTAACAAGGATCGGGCCAACAGATCCTCATCTGTTCCAACTAGGTCCTTCAACCAACCTCATACAAAAAATTATAGTGGAGACAAATCCGGTGAACGGGGAGGCCATGAAAAAGGTCCTCCTTTGCGAATCCAGTGTTGTGAAAATCGTCGATGCTGAGTAAGGCGATTGTGATATCGTTGTTGATAAAGGCTAGACTGTTCGACCATTGTAGTTTGCTGCTCCTTACGTACAAAATATCATGTCAGCTCTGTCCAGGTGTATCGTTTCGTGTTGGTAAAGAGGCACTGGAGTGGGTGACGATTTACAAGCAAATATCAACCCTGCGTACTCGCTGCAAATGAAGAAAGTTTATGACATCAACAGCCAAACAGTACCTCATAGGAAAGTATGGTATTAGAAACAATGTTTGATTGTGATGTCCTGTGCAACTTCTCAGAAGTTTGTCGGCTTTATTTTTTGTCATTCTATATTATTCATCTTTATCTTTTGTTTTCCATGTTTATGTTGTGCTTTTATTACGTTTTTGTTTATATTCCGTATTTATGCTTAAGATTGTTTTGCATTCTGTGTTTGCTTTAAGGTTTATGTTTTATTAGAGAGGATATGTGGTTGGAATCTACCCACACACGTTATACGTATTGATGTTGGAAGTGTGGCAAGCGGAATTTATTTCAGTGCCTCTCAGGTCGTAAAAATGGCGTGTTCCGCCCGGGAGGAGGGAGGATAGTAATGCATATTGACACTTCTGAAACATGTAGATGAATGGAATGGTTTACGACTAGCTGTGGTATTAGAAGAAACTCCATGTTGGCTGAAGTGAAGTATACTTTATCAAATGTTCATTTCACGAAGTGTGAACTGCATATTCATTGAGAGTAGGTACGTTTTATTGTCAGACTGCAGGCAAGTAAATGAATTAATATTGAACCAAATTTGTCTCGGGATTATGGCGTTGCACTATAAGACAAAAGGTCGCGAGTTCAATTCCCGCTGGGGTCATGGACTTTCTCTCTTGGCCGCCACCTCGCTGTTTTATAAATTCTATCGTTTATCTCGTTTATATTATTTAGGTTATGTTATAGCTTCTGCTGTATGAGATTATGGATAATAATAATAATAATAATGATTTATTTTAGCTGGCAGAGTTAAGGCCGTAAGGCCTTCTCTTCCACTCAACCAGCAAAAAGTGTATATACATATGCATGAACTTACAAAGAATCCAACAATTTGATTTAGATGAGAGTTACATGTATACAAAAGTTATTTACAAATTAAACAACAAAATACTATGAACTATTAATTAAACACTGAAATAAACTGTGTAGCAGAATTAAACTAAAATACATAGAATGTTAATATATTTCAAATAATATTAGATAATAGAAAGAGATTATTACGAGACAATTAAAATACAGCACAATCAGGATGATGTCTAAAGAAAAAAGTAACAATGTAGTCAGTGATAGTTTAATCAGTATGATTGGAGTGAAATGCTAATAAGGTTATCTTTTAAGCTGTTCTTAAAGGTGTTTATTGTCTTGCAGCCCCTAATACTTTGTGACAAGGAATTCCACGTATCAGAGATTGTTTAATATGTATTGATAATTGAAGTGGAGTGCAACTGTTTTAATAAAAATGAAACTAATCAACAAAGCCTTCTTGACTAGTAATATTCCATAGATTTCAATGGAGATAGTATAGTTGGCACAACTGGTAACAAGAGAATGCTGATTATAACATACTACTGTCATCTAGCGGAATATTTGTAACGATGAGATGGTACAATAATACATTTTCAAAAACGTTTGGTAAGTCAATTAATATTTTATTTTGCAAAACGTATTATATGTTTTTCATGTGTTAAATTTTATGTTACCTTGTTAACATGTTTCGGCCTGCTGTTGGCCATCATCAGAACTCAGTAATGTAATCAGTTGTGTAATCGAGATGTATAATATTTTATTGTATTAGAGTACTTTATTTCTTCTAATCTTTATATACTTTCTTCTAATCGTGTAATAATCAATTAAAATCCTACTCGAGTTTTGATTTTCTCTAGATAAGTGAAAACCTCTAGTGACATTACTGTTGATTAACCTCAATTTCTTCATCACCAGAAGAAAAGATATTATTATTTTTTACAAAAAGACCTTAGCTAATTTCATGATATAAAATATATAACCACCAATTATTCAACTTTTACCCACATCAAGAGTGGATAAGGATCTGTTACAAAATTTGTAAATTTCTGACATAAAATTTTAAATAAATTGTATAATCATGACTTGGAACCTGTTATTTTCTACTTCACTTACAAATTTACAAGATCATCTTTGTAAAACACAAAAATTTTTAAACGTGTAAGTTTGCAACTTTTTCCTTTTGTAATTTCTACTCTCGTGAAACATGGCCCTGATTATCCATTTCAGTGTTGTATAGAAAGAAATTTTGTTGTTGTTCGAGTTGGGATGTACCAGGCAGAAATGTTGGTCATCCTGTGAAAAGTCAATCGATAGAATACAGTATTCGCTCCATGCCGCTCTCAAAGGGTAACGAAATCCCATCTGCAACTTTGGAGCGTCTTTTCCATTCAGGTAGGGTTTATTATGTGTAGTAATGAGTCTTATTCCGTGTAATTTTATCAGGTATTCAATGTTAGTAAGAAGAATTTGTGTCATTAAGTAATGTTTATTGGAATATTCGACGAGAGTTAAGTCTTGCACAACGAAACGCTTATGTGGGCGTTGGGTTGCTAGGTCGCCTGTATGTAGGCAACTGGAGTCACGCATATGTCAAGAAAATGCCGCGCACTTGTGGGACTGTTTGTTTTATTGTGACGGAATAAATCGTAGGCCTGTTATACCTTCATCATATTGTGTAAGGAAAATAAGTTATAAAATCACTTGAAGTGGAAAAAAAATATGGATTTAAAGAAAAATATTGGAATTTAAAAGTATTTCAGTAGTAAGTGAAAAGGTTTCACATGTACAGACTCACAAAAAAAAAATTGGGCCTCGTAATTTTACGAAGTTCTAGATATAACGCATTGCGCATGTGCAGTAAACAAGAGCGCCTAAATGTATGCTACTTGTGGACAGTCTTGCAAAGCTTGTTGTCTACATTCAGGAGGACTGCTAACAAGGCTTGGTCCACATTTTATTTCCGTATCTGTACGTTACCATCTAATTAATTAATTAATTGGTGGCTAAAAACATAGAATACTGATATAAAAATCTGTTGATATGGGATCAATAGTGCTGAAAAATGCGAAGTGAGGTTGAAATAATGCTTTATTTTCCAGTACCTCATGCTCTTAGTAATCAATAAATTTAATCTTTGCACATTTAATATAATGAACATTTTTCAAGTTCAATCTATAATATTTATCTATTTTGCAAATGTTTATTTGCTACAACATTGTATATAGAATATTAACGTTTTCGCCTTTTCGGCATCATCAGATATTGTTAAGAAACACGTAATCTAAACCTTGAACAAATTTAAAAATGTACATTGTAATATGCATGACAAATAAATTTTCATGAGTTTTATGTAGTATGTATTATAAGTAGACTTAGTAGAATTGCCACGAGATTCGCAAGGTTTACTGTGCACGCAGTATAGACTGTATGAGAAGGGGGCGTGTCTCTGATGTAAATACTGAGCAGTATACTGCGGTTACAATAAAACCTGTATCCTGCATTCGAGAAATATAATGAATGATCATTGAAGTAGGAAATGTCTAAACATGTAAATATACAATTATTTTATAGTGAGATATATTAACTCTTAAAATTTAATGTAAGATACATCATCCTTGAATATGTGCATTGCAATGAAGAGTTACGCACATTTTGACCGACTGCAAAGTAACCTCCACCGATGGTCACTTAAACAGTTTGTATATTGGGAACTTGTAGTTCAACATCACACGATGTAATACGTGCATTTCTTAAGAACGGGAAGTCACTACTTTTTAGTACACCAACTTCAGACGTCTTGTCGTGATCTGATAGTACATAATTTATAATACGAAGTTGTGAATAGGCAGAATTTTTAGCAATAATGTTTCTCAACTTACATTTCACTTTTTCCGAAATTAGTGAATTGTTATTTTGGATAACGGTTTGTAATACTTTATCCACTATATTAAGGGCTTCTGAGAGTTGTAGTTTAGACAATTCTAACAGGATGATGCTTTTGGACACGATTTTAAAATTAGAATCAATAACAGAATATCTTTCAATAGCTGTTCAGAAAGCAATGATTTTACAGCTGCAACAGCGGAACTGTCTGTGCTATCCAATGCATCAATTACCTCCATTATTTTTCCATAATGTTCTGCATAATAATTAACAGAATTCAACCACGTTCCCCAACGGGTCAAGACTGGCTTCGGGGGTAAGGGTATTCCAGGGGCAATTATTTGGAACAGCAACACTCTCATTGTAGTATGTTTGATTGAATTCTTGTCTGCACTGAACAAATTTTAAGCTTTGACTATTCCAACCACAGTAATGCAAAAACAAGTGCTTACATAGGTATACATTAGCTGTAGCTGCTCTATCTATTTGGACCGGTCACAACTCTTAACATGAACTGCTTATACTACGAGACCGGGCGGTCGCTCGCCTCCTCTATACTACCGTACATCGGCAACCTGATTGCATGCTGCGTGTGGCAATTCAACGAAGTCTAATTATAAGTAAAAAGGTTTATGTAGAAAAGATTTCCAGGAAATATAAATTTGGAAGGTCGATATGATTGCAGATACATATAACTCAAGTTACAAAACATATATGAAATGATTAACATGGCAAGCATATTATATTATATCTTGCATTAAATTATTAACAAAATACGAATGTCAGCAATAATTAATATTGGTGGAAAGGACTTAATTGTTGAATTTTATAATTAATTATGAGTAGAATGGTGATGTAATATCAATATATTTAAAAGACAATTTATAAAATCAATAATAGATTATAATAAAATTAATAATAAATAATGATAAAATTTGATAAAATCTTATGTGTCGTAATATTGCCATGCTGTTACAATTGATCCTTAGTAGTTGTTTAGCAATACATTTGGCTGTTCTTCATTCATCAATCTTGAATTTATTGATTGCGTATATAAGTACTGCATTCAAATAGTAGCAAACATCCTTGTGTTGCACATTTAATTGAAATTATAGGCCTATTAAAACACACTCAGACCTATTTGATAGGTACATTGCCAGTAGATTTACTGGCATGTAAAAAAACTCCTGCGGGACAAAATTCCGGCACACTGGCGACGCTGATATACCTAATCTATGCAAAAACGTTGATAAATAAACCATAATTTATAATTTTTTACAGGTACATTAGGAATATATTTGAAAACACAACGGAAGTACTCATTTTTATAGTAAAAAAATGTAAAAACTTTTCAGCAAAAAAAAAAATAATAATAAAAAGAACTTTACCACTGTTTAATAGTCAACAATAAAAATTGTTGACACTAATTTCATTTGATTAAATTCTGCTCAGTGTTTTCTTGCTTAAAATATAGAGGATTGTCTCTGAATTTTCTTGAAGATGAGTGATTCTTATATCTAAAAGTGTATCAGAAAAGGCGCTAAACTGTGATACACTACAGTTTCCCTGGACCAAATATTATACTTTCCCTTGCACAAAAGAAAAGCAATTAATGAAAGGAAAATATTTTCGGTAGAATTATTACTTAAACTTCTCTGTACAGTTGGCCTTGATTTCTCGCAACGTTGCGGCACGGTTTTTTAGCTACTTAGGCCTACCTGTACTCTAGAATCGTTCCAGAAAAGAAAGAAAGAGCCTTATCTGAATTTACATTTAAAACTGAGATATGAAATGTTTGGAGACATTTCAAAGCTATAAGCTTGTGATCCTTTAACATTCCCCTAAGCACATCCAAAAGCAATTTCTTTTACCTGAAGAAGATTTTACTTCAGTCTGAGGTTGTAAATAGAATTAAAAAATCTATTTTACTTACTGATTCTAGGATGGGACATTAATTATCTCAGTGTGACAGCAGTAAATCTTAGCTGAGGGAAATGAAACGAAGTTGAAAGTGATTCTAAAGCTTTATGCGTAGGATCTTTTGGTAGTAGGTCCGCCAGTTTTGCTGTACATGCTACACCTAGAACTTGGAATCAGTGTCAGATCCTTCTTGGTTTTCGAAGTACCTTGTTTCAACACTGACCATTCCACTAACATTTACTCGCTTTTGGCACTAGGCTACTGTGTGGTCAGGAGCATAAGATGTACCTTTACTTTATGTATGTAAATGTGAATCACTACCCCTGTAAGTGTGAATATTTTTCAGGGACACGCTGTAAATAAAGTCGGACGTTTTGGTTTTTGGATTGTACAGAAAAGCTTTTTATGTAATCCAGAAACAAAAGTTCCTTTCTTTAATTGATTCCGTAATAAATTACATATTTTACTTATGTGTATTTTGAATTATAGTTAAAAAAAAGTAAACTATAAACGGTAACATTATTAGCAACTTGATAAAGGAATTGAATTGTTGCAATACGTGACGAGAGAGGCGTATCTTCTTCGTGACTAATGTTTCTAATAAAGTTTACAAACAGTGGTGTAACTGTTAAGTATAGCATTCTCAACCGATCGATATTGAGGTCATGCATATTGAACTATTACAGACTCCATTTTGGCTTTGAAATGAAAGTTTACCTAGGACATTTATTTATTTAATTATTTATTTATATTTTATTTATTTATATTGACTTACAAATTTATTATTTATTTATTCATTCATTTATTCATTTAATTATTTAGTTATTTATTTATATTTATTTACTAATTTATTTATTATTTATTTACATATTTATTCATTTATTAATTCTTTCATTTATTTGCTTACTTATTTACCGGTACATATTCATTTACTTATTTTTACTAATTTATTTATTCTTTATTATTTTATTTATTCATTCATTCATTTACTTACAAATTTATTTGTTCATTTATTTATTTACTTATTTAGTTACGGTACTTATATATATATATATATATATATATATATATATATATATATATATACATTCACAAATTTATTATTATTTATTCATTTATTAATTCTTTCATTTATTTGCTTATTTATTTATTTGTTTATTTATTTATTCATGCATTATTTGCTTATTTATTTACTTATTTATTTTATATTCATTTACTAATTTATTTATTATTTATTTATTCAATCATTAATTCATTCATTGACTCATTTATTTATTATTTACTTATTTATTCAATCATTTAATTCATTCATTTATTTAATTAATTATTTGTTTGTTTGTTTACCTATTTATTTAGTTATCGGTACTTATTTATGTATGTATTTATTTACTTATTTAGTTATTTATCTACTTATATATATATATATATATTCATTTACTAATTTATTTATTATTTATTTGTTAATTAATTAATTAATTTATTTATTTACTTATTTATTTATTTAGTTACCGGTATTTATTTATGTATGTATTTATTTAATTAGTTATTTATCTACTTATATATAGCTATATTCATTTACTAATTTATTATTTATTCATTCATTTATTTATTTATTTACATATTTATTCATTCATTTTTTTTCTAATTTATATATATATTTATTCATTCATTCGTTCGTTCATTCATTCATTTACTCATTTGTTTCTTTATTTATTTACTTATCTATTATTTATTTGATTTTTCGTTAGCGCCAAGTGTAAAAAGCTAGCCGAAAAGAGAAAGAAATCTTCAAGAAAAAGTCAAAATTGCATCATCTGGCAGTACACATTTTAAGCATGTTTGGCTCAAGGGATTATTTTTCATAATGAAGGTGGCTAAGCCATGGCAGCGTAACATACTCGCGGATGAATATTCAAACCATCTCTGTACGATTCTTTCATCATGTTTTAATTTGTCGTAATTGTTGAGCATGGCTCAGGCTGCAAATTATATTTTCGTAGCACATTGAGGATGTTATTGCAAATTAAACATCTCGCAACATTTTCAAACTCTGTAAGAAAAAAGTCTCCTCGTATGAAAGTTAAACAACTTAGGGGTAGAAAAGCAACGTAAACCAGTATCTGAACTTTCAGCCTTAATGTACACGCGCCACTAACTATTAAGGCAGCTTTCTCCCTCCCCTGCTGGACGCTGGTGCATGATCCCATACACTGCGCACCCAATACCAGTTGTACCATGTACTGTATTTGTGTAGTGTCAGGCTGAGAAGAAATTCAGACTCTCTTGGTCTCAGGTCCACTCTTAACTGCAGAGCCAAGAAAAGCGGAACAAGAGAATATCGTTGTTCATTGAGCGACAGATCTTCGAATTTTGAACCTCTGCCATTTTCTATCATCTGTGCCATGTAGATCTATCTGCCCGGCGCGAATTCAGATAAGTTGTGTAGTAAATGTGAATATTTTATTTTTCCTGAAAATTTACGCGATGTGACGTAATGACACGTGCATAATCTAATTTTATGCACTCTGAAACTGTTTAGTTCATCGCTGTGGAAAAACGATTAGATACAGGCCTACACAAAGTTTGCGCTCTCCGAGCCGGCTCACAGCTCATGAGCGGAATGCAGATATTAGCTGCGCTCTGTATAAGGGTGGACTGGAAGAAGGGGTGATCTCGTACAAAATGTACACAAAAGGAAGTACTATTACGAGTTCTTACGAAATAAATTCCCGTTCATTGTTTGCAAAACTATCTTGGACTATAATTAATTAACAAAGACATATTTATTTTACAGAAATAGTAGAAATTCTATAGCTACTTAAATGTACAATATCATTTTGTTATATTTTTATTTATCAGTACATCAAAATGAGGTTTTATGCTGTTGGCAGCTGAAAGGAACAGTATCCTACTGATCGTAATGAAACATCAGTTACAGATGTTCGATGTCTGCCTTTATTAAAGTTGATTATAGAAAACAGTTGCTCACAAATATAAATGTTGAGCCAAACATAGCAATAATTTTCACAGCCAGCCTGTGTAGTCGTGGTTATTAATGCTAATGTTTAGTCTTGTAAAACTCAACCAGGCTATTAGTATTATTCAAATGATCTTTAGCCCTTAGGTCACATTGAAGATCAATAAGTTCGAGCTGTAAATCGTTAAATATTAAATGTTATGTTCCGTCTTTTAGATTCCTCCATACTGTACTGTAGCAGTAGGTAAGCAACGTGAAACGGTTACTGAGAATAGGCCGACACACTGCACTCCACTAGATAACTGAGTGGTCGTTTCCCTCTCCTCTACCTATAGCAAGTCTATGTCATTCTGACGTATCTTCCTCTCCGTTTCGGCGAGCTGTAAATACAGCTCTCCCGCTCCGAAGGAGCTCGCATGAGCGCTGTTTGTACAGGTATGAGTTGGAATGTTTGGCAGTGAAACAAGAGAATCCGAGTTCAAATCCTGGTTAAGACAAGTTACTTGATTGGGGGTTTCCCGGGCTCATTTCGCTGGCATTATCAACTTCATTTCACTCGTACGCTAGATTACCATCGCAGTTGAGAAAGCATCGTAGAATAAACTGAAGGCTGACTGAAACTGTAGTATCAGAGTGGGCCACGAAAAGGTAGCCCCAGACAAACAACGCTCAAGTAAAAGTAATGTATAATTTCTGTATTATTAGGCCTACTGTATTTTATTTCAATGCACTTTTGGGCGTGTGTAGGCTAAAATATAGCCCTAAATGAATGCTTTCACACGTAGCGGAGATGGGCTACTTTTTCGCGCACCACATGGCCAAGGAGTCCTGCCACTTGTTCATGAAGCCCTAACATTTAAATGACGAGGAAGAAGCAATCTGGACTTCTAGAGAACGCCGTCCTTTAGTTGTGATAATGATAATAATTATATCATTATTTAATTTTTATTTTAGATGGCGATGCACAAAATGAAAGTACAGGAGTTATTCGACGCTATGGACCTAAACAGGTGAGAAATTTAATATTTTGGTTCAATTTGTCTTATAATCTTGTTTGTGTTCGGTCACAGGATCTGTGACTGTAGCATATTCCATGTGGGAGATGTTCATCTGACTTAATTTTATTTCACTGCGTCATTGATACTTAAACTGATTTACAGATATCTTCTGGTTAGCAAAGAACGGAATCGCTCCAGAAATTGTATGTAACATTTTGTAATATTGGTTCATACAATTAAGAAGTTGATAAGTTATTCCGATAGGAGTTCAGTTCTACAAAAGCAGACGGTGTTTTTATAAGACTTTTAATACAAAAGCTAAGATTCTGGTTACAAATCTAGGGGAGTTTTCCCTTACAAGCAAACATTCTGATGGGGGCAGATAAAAAGTTAAAATTTTTCTTCCAACATGTTAATAATGTCAAAAGAAGAGTTATACAAATTTTGGCTACTCGGCCGCCATTACGAGGGCCGTAAAAATAAGTTTGCCAAGGGCCGTTAACTGAAAGAAGACACAGTTTCATTAGAAAAAAAATATTGGAACAGACACAACAATTGTTGACCTATTTTTCAACATATTCCCCATAGGAATTGAGACATTTGTCATATCTTGGGATGGACAGAGAGGTGCAGACGTCTGTCAAACGCTGGTTCCGATTCCAGACGGCTGACTTCTACGACATAGGGATACAAAAATTGATCCCATGGTATGATGAATGTCTCGATTCCAGTGGAGGATATGTTGACAATTAGCGCAACAATTCCTGTATCAGTTTCAATAAATCTTTCCGTGCAATTGTGTTTTTTTCTGTAAACGGCCCCAGGGAAAATAACTTTCTGGACCGCCTCGTAATTGTGATCCAGTGGCCAAAATTTGTATAAGCACTTTTTATGACATTATTAACAAGGTGGAGAGAAAAAAATAAACTTTTTATCTGCCCACATCAGAATATTTGCTTGTCAGTCCGTTAAGAGCGAATGCTACTAACTTTCTGCCCTGGAACCTGGACTTATTTCCTGGCATTATCAACGTCAATTCATTCAGACGCTAGATAACCATAGCAGTTGATAAAGTTTCGTAAAAGAACCCAATTAAAGAAAAGATAGTAAATCTCGAAGTATCTGTTCATGTGAATACTGTATTGTAGAATAGGAATAATACGTTTTACCGAAAGGAAATACAGTATGTTTATTAATATTGTTGACATTGTTATAGTTATCACTAGACAGCGGAAAAAGTCAAATAAAAGTCATGTTTACGGTTTACAAGTATTGTACGCATAAGCAATGGCATGAGGTGTGCACGAATCCCAAGTAGGTACAACACGGTACAGTCCGCAGAGAGCACCACACGAACACCGAAAACAACTGCCACTCTGCGTTCTCAGTTAGTCCTCGTCCATACGTGAATAGAGAATATTTAGATACGTAAACATATTCTTCACTTGTGTTCAGTGAAGTGATCATAATGCCGAAGATAGATGTTAAAAACATAGGGTGTATTCTTATTACAATAATATGGTGTCCACATTTTTAGTAGTGATACTAGTGAAACAAATAAGTGTCGGTTATGTATGTGTGCATTAAAAGAGATAACAAAACAATCGATAGAACATCAATACACAGAAACACATGAAAAATGTTCCTCGTATGTTAGAAGAAAATAAAGATTCGAGTTCAAATTTCGCCTCAAATATGAAATATGACTTTTGCCAGAATTTATGTCGAATGATGATACGTTGCAATATTCCATTCAAAACGTTGGACAGTCCTCACTTTAGAGGAGTTTACAATTAATTTTATATTTTCAGATATGTCTAGTAATATAATAAAATAAATATATATATAAATTTCAATCATAAGACACATCTATTTGCAGATGTTTATTTGCTGTATGAATATGGAATATATTAACGTTTTCGCCTTATTGGGCAATCATCAGATATAATAAAATATGTAATCTGAACATTGAGCAAATAACAAATGAGCAATATACTATACATGGTGTTGGATCTTCATGAGCTATATGTATAAAACTATAAATAAAATTGGAGGATGATTAATTTCAATGTGATGCAAACTTTTAAAATTGAAATTAATCATCTTCCAATTTTATTTATAGTTTTATACATAAAGCTCATGAAGATCCAACACCATGTACATTGCTCAGTACATTGCTCATTTGTTATTTGCTCAATTTATTCATATAGTTTCATGATTACATATTTTATTATATCTGTTTATGATGCCATTACAATAGTTATAAGGTACAACCGATAAATTATTCGTGTGTCATATTCTGAATACCAGCTGTGCTAGTAAACAACAACCCTCTAAACATTTGCCTATCTTCAAATAGATGACTTTTTTCCGCTGTCTAGTTATCACATCTCAGTAATGCTTAAAATATATGCAACTGCGAAGCTGTTTTCGTGTTACAGCGTGTGTGTAACCAGACCCCCTGAACGCCTTTCTGTTCTGTCACTGAAAACATATGGATCATATATATCAGAACTTCTGGTGCTGCTAGCAACAAGCGATGAAGCCATCGCGCTGAGTTGTGCACAAAAAATAGGCGGTCCTCTCCATGAGAGCATCAAGAAAGCAGTGCCTCCTTTATTCGCCAACGATGTGACCGAAGAACTACTGAAATGTGTGGACTTAACATACAGGACATATCGCGACACTCCTTATCGTAAGACGTTCGACCAAGTGACACCAGTTATCGTAGCAGCAATCTTACATCCCTCTGTGACAAGAATACACTTGTTTAAAGATAAATACCATTTTGAATTCACCGATGACTTCTACAAGTATGTTCCTCATATGATTGTAGACGCGTTACACAGTTTGAATGATTTGATTCAGCTGAGGTTTCCTCTTCGTTCGATCCGTTACGAGAAAAGTCTTTGGGTTGACATGGTCTTTCCTGAAAATCTACAGGAGTTTTCTTCAGGTGTTTGTAACGATACAATCTTGTTAACACTCTCAAAGTCATGCAAGCGATTGAAAGTTCTAGATATTCGCCAATCTCTTGTAACTTGTAACTGTGTTCCCTTCATCATCAGGTTTCGATATTTGGAAGAGCTTGATATTTCTGATACGTACCTACACGAGGATTCTGTGAAAAGCATTTTGGAAGGCTTCATTCGAAATGATACCAAGCAATACCTCAAATCTCTTGTTTGCTGTGGTTTATTTTCTGTGTCGGAAGTTTCAAGCGGCGGTGACTATCCATTTCGACCGGCGTTGAGATTAAAAAGCTTCGGTTGTGGCAGTTACAAATTCAGCGGATTCGAATCGTTTGACTTTTCTTGTCTAAGTCTCTTATCCGATCATTTTCCTAACCTCACGTCTCTCAATCTATTCAACTTCAACAACGAAAGCTGCAACATGTTAAAATTACTGAAAAATCTTACAAAACTGACACTGAAACTTGGATTTGAGTATCATCCGACAGATTTCGTCCTGAACTGCCCAGAGCTCGTGTACTTGGACTTACGTCAGATCCGTGTTCACGAGCTGAAGATTTTGCTTGAAAACTGTGGTTCACTTCGCTGTCTTCATGTCACAATATTTGAATACAAATATAGTCCACATGTGCAGGATCAAGAGCTGTTTGAAGAGTGGTCGCTACCCGTCAATAAGACTGTTCAGTGCCTTTGTCTTCGTTACAACGGACGGCCAACTTTCACAGAGCACATAATCTCCAAATTTGTGAACGTTAAATATTTGTGCATTACAGATAGTCAAGGCGAGTGTATGTCCGTGCCGTTGTTTCAGAATCTGTTCCTGCGGAACATATTGTATCATCTGGAGAGATTTGTCATCATTTGGGATCTGTGCGATTTCAAGTCCATTGAAATAAAGTTCCTGAATAAACGTTCGCTAGAGGCAGTTCTGCGTTCTACGCACATATTTGATTCCTCTGTCTGCAAGGAAACACATCATATAATACAAAATTAGATTTCACTGGAGAAATTACATTTGTAATTATAGTGAAGTGAACAATATTTTCGCGTTATTGTCTTGAGATAATCATGTAATTCTCTTTCTTAATTATCTGTGATCTTTAATAATAGTTATCTTTATAACTCCTTCTTGTTACAAAGTCAGAGGTCTTTCAGTTGACGAGGAATTCTGCCGCGCGAAGTATATTAGGAGTGCTGAAATGTTTCCAATATCAAACTCAGTACTAGTTATGTGTGTTGGATTCGCAATTTGAGATTCACTGAGGCTCAGAATAATATTATGATGTGATAATATAAGTGCCGGTATTGTTTTTAATATCAGTGGAATAAACATAACTAATTAAGATTAAACATTTTACAGTGTTGAACCTGGTGCAAGCTTTTCGGAATTGCATATTAGAGAAGGAAAACCAATCTGTTGGATCCTTTACCAACAGTTTTACTACAGTACTGCGTTCCCTAATGTTTAAATTGATACGTAGCTACGAAACTTTAGACGTTTCTGCATCTCTGACATGGTACAAAAGCCAAAAAATCTCTCATAAAATTATATATGCATCTTATAAAATTAAAATTAACTTAATATTATTAAAATTGTAATGCCTTTTCTGGTTAAAAAATATAATATAATCAAAAACAAATTCTGCAGAAAGGTTTTTTCCCTACCCGCGGGGAATTCATTCTCCCATTTAGCGGACGAGAACGCTGTGATTCCCGCCACATGGAAGCAGTAATAGGCGGACAGGTGAGCGGGCTGGCGAACAACACATGTTAACCATTAGACTATTTCTCACCATATGAAAGCAATTTAATTCCTTGACTATAACCCGGTCACTCGATGGATTTGGAACCTAAGGGTGCTATGCATAGACATTTCGCTAGCCTGCGCTGCGAGCGTGCTAAACTAGCCCCGGCTATCGACTGATTACTTGTAGAGGATTCATATCATAGTCCACACCTGTGGAGTAACGGTCAGCGCGTCTGGTCGCGAAACCAGGTGGGCCGGGTTCGAATCCCGGTCGAGGCAAGTTACCTGGTTGAGGTTTTTTCCGGGGTTTTCCCTCAACCCAAAACGCGCAAATGCTGGGTAACTTTCGGTGATGGACCCCGGACTCATTTCACCGGCATTATCACCTTCATATCATTCAGACGCTAAATAACCTGAGATGTTGATACAGCATCGTAAAGTAACCCAATAAAATAAATAAACATTCACATCATATCATATATCATATATCATATCATATATCATATATCATATCATATATCGTATCGTATCATATCATATCATATCATATCATATCATATCATATCATATCATATCATATCATATCATATATCGCTAACACTGGTTTATGAATACGAAAAACGTTAGTTCGCTGATCATCTACCGGAAGCCCGCGCTAAGAATATCTATGAATATGGCCCATAGACTCCAGGAAGTCTTCCCGGAGTCTTCTCATTGTTGCTACAGACTGTTTTCACAAAATTATCATATATTAATGCTCGCTGTTCTAAGGTGTACATCTGATACGATCCATCTGAACTTAACTGACTGTACTGTTCCTAGCCAAGATGTAGAGCCACGAACGATCGTAAAATATACGAATAATACATGAAAAAGAGCTGTTTACCCGCAGATTGCTTCATATTGCTTCTTGTGATGAGAATTAGTCTATGAATAACACATTCTATTCTCTCGCCCGCGCACCTGTTTCCGTGTCGCGGGAGTCGCAGCATTCTCTTCCGCTTGACAGGAGAGCTAATTCCCCGCGGGTAGGGAAGAAAAACCTGAATGTATTAATAGAATATAAAAATCCTTGCAACTGATAAATGAGGTCCAAATCTCTAGTACCTTAATGCACTCGTAAGGAGTTGCATTAACCCACAGTAACTTCAATTCGCACATTTGTGACCTTAAGATAGTTTCTTCCAGAACTAAGATTTGCTCATATTGGTTTAGTTGTGATCATTTTGAATTTTAGACTGATATGTAAGTTGAGTTAGTATGTTTACCATAATATATTCGTAAAAAAATAATTGAAGGAAACCGCTACGGTGGCTGATCAACCAGACCTTCAGCCTGTCATGCAGGTAGTCCTGGTTCGAGTTCCGGTGTCGCCTGGGATTTTTCATCGAACACTGAAATAAAACTTTAGATGGAATTGAGAACGCTGAACAACTATATGAAATGTTTATTTCACTGATCTAATCGTGATTGCTCGAGATAAGAAGGGACTTCAAATTGATATGCTTCGATAAGCTGTAAAATAAGCAATTTCAAAGTCTTTGTTCACTTTATAATAAAAAATAGTACTTTATCAATTATAAACGTAAATATAGCAATAATATATATTTTCTATACATATTCAATTAATATTTTTTATTAAATTGTGTTCTAGTTGATATTATTCCAGAAATGGGATTAAATACAAGTAAGTCAGCAGTGTGGTTTGAAACGCAACGAGATTTTCACTATGGCTTTAACATCCCACCTCTAGATGTGGCTAAAATTGAAATACAGCTTTATAGTAATATGTAATATATTAAATGGTGCGAGTTTGATGTAAAAATCATGAAGGTTCGTAATTGTTTACGGTGTATGTAGATATCCCTTATTTGACAATTTAAATCAGTTTTTTTTTGCCTGGATTTAACAAAATAAATACACAAGTTTTATTGTTTCGTGAAATTGTATACGCTTACATTTTTTGTCCTGTTGCCGATAAATCGCAATTGTTTCCACAACTCATTGAGGGACACCATAACCGAATTTTCAGTAAACCCAAGAATAATTATAATCAATTTCTTCGTCATCAAGGATACTCAGTAATTTTATTTTTACAGAATGCAACTTTCGTAATTTACATTCAATTAAATTTACATATTTTAAAATACCATTTTCTTTGTAATAAAAATGAAAATATCCATAATTTCTTTGTTTCTGTCATTTCGTGTGTAGTTAGTGGTTAAAGCTGTATGGTTCTTGTCATATTTGTAAATGTATGTTTTCATTTACTTATTTCCTATATGAAAATAAAAACTAATACTGTAGTATGCGCTGTTTTATTTATTTACTTATTTATTTTGTTTTTATTTATATATTATTTTTATTTACTTATTTTTGTTATTTTTATTAATTTATTTACTTATTCCTTAGTTCGTGGGTTTTAGTTCGAACTTAGGGTTAAGATACAAATTAGATTTACTTTAAATGTTATTTTAAGTGATCGTGCTTCATTTAATTTAGGATGCTCCTTGTTAATTTTATTATACTATTGTTATTTATTATTATTGTTATTATTAGTAGTAGTAGTAGTATTATTAATTTATTATTAATTGTCATTATTGAGTGTAATTAGTTACCACTGCCACCGGGTATTTACCCATTTGCAGTTTGAATAAATACATACATAATGGCAAATAATCTTATTGCATATCATGCGAGATTTTAATTTCCTTAGGATAAAATCACTCGCGTCTCGGGCGCATGAATTTAGCAATAGAATCGAAAGATATTTTGATATTACTCGTGATAACAGATAAGAATAGAACTGTTAGGAAAAGCGAAGGTTATTCGAAAGTCACGAAAGATTTTTAATTTCTCTAACTTTTGTTAAGAAGTAACTTTATAGAAAAATATTAATACAGTTTTGTTTATAAAAGAGTTAAGTTTCAGATATATACGATACAAGTGGGGTAAGAGCATTATTAATATAAATGTATTAAGAGGGTGTTATCACAAATGTTATTTTATGCTCGACCATGCCGAAATGTAGTAATTATACACCTGGTAGCAGTCCTTTAATGCATGTCATTAAAGTACACCTATTCATTAAAGTTCAGGTTTTCGATTATTCTCGGATATGCAATCGAAAGACAACGAGGGAAACGTCACGGAGGCTGGAAATTCAATACTGTCGCAGAAGGTTATGTACTTTTACTATAATAATTAGCGTTAATTGTAAATAATATTCAAATTAAATTCAATTTGTCATCTCGTTTTTCAATTCTAAATCAATTTCCAGGTTATATCAAAATTAGTTCATGTTATTCTCTAGATTATATCAAAGTCAATGACATTATTGTTCTTCAGAAAAAATCAATACTTTTGCGTCTGCGCGCAGCTCACAATTTAGAAGTTCAGTTCCGCTCTTCACTTAGATAACCATAACATGAATACTTCTGAATAATTTCAAGTTAGAAATATGTTCGAGCATAAAAAGTCGTATGAAACTTGCCTATAATGGTAATTTTCATAGGATCGTCTTAATTACTACCATTATAGGCTCGTTGCATAATGTACTATTTTAATAATCTTATTCACTTTGTTTTGTTTTATGACTGTCCATAGTATTTGTAATAATACTCATGACTTTAATCTAATCTAATCTAAACTAATCTAATTTAATTTAATCTAATCTAATCTAATCTAATCAACAAACTCGATTATTGGCTGTATTTCAATTTTAGGCACACACAAACACTGTGTTGACTACCTTGCTTGTGGATTTAAAAAAAATCATCCACTACTGTTCGCCTCCCCAATGTGATATTAAACCAATCTGCTTCGTTGATTATTTTTAATCTGTAATATTTATTCTTATCAAATGTATGATAATGTGACTTGTGAACAGTTTTTATATTCTTACTAAATAATTATATATATAAAATATTGAATTGTGAATTTTGTTATTGTTATTGAATAATAATTGCACTTGTTTAAATCGTTTGAAATAGTGTTTTCTTTTTCTCCACAGTTGTCCATTTCAATAAACCCACTAATACAATCTAAAAATATTTATTGGTACAGGCACAGTATTAACTTGTAAATATTGATTTCATTTCTTTAATATTGCACTTACCTTTACGCTCACTTCATGTCATCAATCCTTCTTCTACTGTTTTATAGAATTAGACTACAGACCTTTTCCCTCTTCCTCTTTTTAATGGACGACCAGTGTTTCTTCTTCTTCTTCTTCTTCCTTTATATGCACAGTAGTGGCAAAAAAACCGGACCGACCCTTGTAGCTGATTTCAGAGCCGTGTTCACTCCAGAGCACGATAGACTGGTAACTAAGACTTTCGTGGTTCGAATCCTGCCTGGGAAGGAAACTTTTTTGTGTTCCTTATTCAAATTTATTCCTAATACTTTTCGATTGTAGCAATAATTAACTTATTATTCCCAGAACATGAATTTTACCTGCAATCGAAAAATATTTGGAATAAATTTGAATAAGGAACAAAAAAAAGTTTCCTTCCCAGGCAGGATTCGGACCACGAAAGTCTTAGTTACCAGTCTATCGTGCTCTGGAGTGAACAAGGCTCTGAAATCAGCTACAAAGGTCGGTCCGGTTTTTTTTACCACTATTGTACATAGCGCACTAAAGTATGCGGTATTGTATCGGATGACATTCCTTATATACAGAATGCCTCTAAATTAGACCGATAAACTTTGGGGTTGGATAGATTACGTTTTTTATAATACTTTTTGTAAAAAAAAACAAAAAATAAATAGGCTGCATTGTATTGGGTTTAGACTGCTAATTTAACATTGAAGTGAGTATTTTTTTCCTTTCCTTTCGTTTTTGTTTTTCCATGTAACATTAATAATTCGTTTATTAAATTAATTAATTTTCAAATAACTGATTACCATAAGCTCGTTCCGTAATACCGTCCAGTTAATGACATATTGCACTGAAACGAAAAGTCGTAGCCCATTTCTTCCCTCTTATTCTTCTTCTAAAAGCTCTTGCAGATCCCAAAGTTTGTCGGTCTAATTTAAAGACACCCTGTATATCCATACCAGTTGACTTTAAGTTTTGCATTTTATCCTTCAGGTTAAATGTTTTCAATTAATTTCTTATATCCTGATTATGCTTCTTGTCCAGTGTGTAATTTTTAAAGTCTTTGATGTTTTTATCATTTCACACATATTGTAGAAAGTGTTCATTTTCTCGTTAAATTATAGAATCAGAAATAATCTAAATTGCTTACCTTTGTTATCGGTTTATCATTAATCTCTCTTCCCGTTAATTGGTAAGACTGTGGGAATGAAGTAGGAATATCAGCGAGTTAAAGTGAAATTTTTCATTTAATAATATGACAGTTGTCAGACAAATGTCTAAAGATATTCCCGTTTTTCCTGCAGTTATTTATCAACATTTTTCCTATCATACAGAGTGCAAGAGGACCAGAAGATGAAGACAAATCAGTTCACTCAGTTAAACGTAAAAGTCTAATGGCATTATGGTCTTTTTTTAACCGGTCTTGAGGAAAGTAGCATTTTTATTTAAATTGTGAAATGCATAGATTACATGACTCGAAAACAGTATAATACAGTCATCAGTTTGGGTATGGATAATATTAATTTATTATAATAAAGCTATTATGATAGTACAGGGACATCATTTTATTTTTACTAACATTTCTGATATTAACCTGGCTATACCTTTGAATCATCGGTTGCTATCACCTTCCACGACTGGAGTTCGATGGCGTAATATACAAACAAATCACTTTACTAGGTATAGAGGGGAAGAAAAGTAATTCATCCATTCACGTAAACTATGAAATATCACGCTTTTGAGTTTGATAATTTTCATTAGGTTTTTGTTTAATCAGAATACAGTACAATATTGAAAACGAGTGTTTTTACTCACGAACTGAGCTGTCCATACGGACGTATTCATTATGCCGTGTATATTATACTGTCTACAACACATTAGCGTACAATATCGAGAATGAAGTTAAATTGAAAAATAATCATAATATGGATATTTAAACACATTTTTGAAAATGGTGGCGGTTCATTTCGATACAGGCTTCAGTTCTAATGTATGTAATTCCAATTACCAGTTTCGTCTTTCGTACTAGTAACTCATGTTGAAATAATTCTGTACCTACTCTGTAAAAGAGTACCTTACGTACTGTAAATTCAATCTTCACTTCTCCTTGATCCGAAAAGATAAAATTACTCAGACATGCTATCTACTGTCCGTCCAAGTGGTTATGTCGCAGGATCGTAGAAAGGAGGGAAATCACGTGACAGTTAATTACTTAACGAGGCCCTTTTATTTAAGTTATTTTAAGCAGTTGTATGGGTATAATATTACGTAGTTGTCCAATTCCTAACAGAAATTAATGTTCTCACAAAAGAGCTAAGACAGCCCAGCCACCAGCCTTTACAGAGAGGCAAATAGAAGCTGGTGGGGAAAACCGGAATGCGACGTAGGTAAATGGACGACACTACCTGTGCAAAAATGATGCAATATTGAAAGCTCTTTCGTCATTGGAAAACGCGAACATATTTTTGGAACGTACTGTGACAGTAAAGCTACTATGACTGTATATGCGGTCTTGGATCTGTGTGGAAGACGGTTGAACTTCATTAGTAGAAGGGGTGGGAGTGAAGTACATTAAAAAACTCAGGTACAATAAAAATTGAAGTAAAAATAAAATTATGTCCCTGTATAAAACATTTCTTGGTGGTTATATTATGATTAAAAGGTGGGAGTTTCCATATATGAAAATAAATAATGCATAATCAGAAAGGACAAATGAAAATCGTAGATGATTAAAATGGCTACGACAAATCAACAGCGGGCACAATGTGTTCTTTGGTATGCTAAATTTGAGTGTGTTAGAATTCAAAGGGAATTTCGACGTGAGTATGGTGTGCATAATGTACCTAAATACGATTCCATAATGTTGTCGTATCGAACATTTGGCGGGCTGCAATAAAACAAAAACATTGGATGTAATGTTATCTAAATTATAAAATAAAGTTTTTTTTACATATCAAGGAAGAATGAGAAGTAATTATGTTGTTATTGAAATAAAAGAAACATATGAAATAAAATAATCTCTCAGTTGTTAACTGAAGTTAATATATGACTATTTTTAACTAGTGTAGAAAATGTTTAGAAAAGTTGTGTCACATTACGAGCGGAAACAACGTCAAGTTGCTGTCTACGATCCGAGGACGAAGAGATCCTGTATCCCTAAGTCTTTGGTACACAGCAACAAACATCAGTCTATTTAGAATCCCAGGATTTGAAAATCGTAACCAATAGAGCGCCCTTGCCACGTTTGCAGACACTCTTGTAGTTCTGTTCATTAAAATAATGAACTAGTGGCTTGTACGGCAAATGCTGCAAACTAAGTTCATTAGATGTCCAATAAAAATTTTGCATATTTGTTTTCAACGAAGGATACCAGACATTTTAAAGCTATTTGCTTCCATAATAATGAAACATACTCCCTCTAAATGTTTTTTTATGCCAAACACTTTTTCTTGAACCTATCCACCTTCAGTTTTTTTAGTTTCAACGCGAAAACGCAAGTAACAATGTCAGGACGATCAATGGGTTTTTCATGTGGGAGTAAAGCAATAGCCATTTTAGGTTATTATGGATTGTAGGTGAAAGTAAAAAAATGTCAGGTTTACTATGCTTTCGAACAATAGACATAGCATCTTGGTATAGCTGCTGCATGTACAGCTTGAAATGTAGAAGATAAAATCATTTTATCCTGCTAAGAGATCTTGCTGAAATGATCGGGAGACTACAAAATTTTGTAGGCCTCTTATTTTATCAGTAAGTAATACTGTTTGGTCTTTCCTTAGGAACTGAAATTTTTGCGCTCTCTCGAGCCAATACTGAAGAGAATGACTCATATAAATATTTACACCACATCGCCATTAAGTAGGCCTATGTGAAAAAAGACCCAACCCCACTTGATTAATAACTATAAAAATATTTGAATTTTAATAACAATATTATTATCTTACGTAAGTTTTGTAGTTATATATATACTATACAGCGGCCACTCAGTAAATTATAGAAATGAAGAAATAATTTAAGATATTCTCTACATCTACTTATATAACCCCAAAACGTTTCACTTTCATATCATCAATATAGCATTAATATGTATAATAAATTAAAAATAGTCACATCATGGCATTAACTGTAATAATATTTGATTTATAATGGTAATAATGTCATCAAACCACCTCAAGTTTTGTAGATTTTAATATCTAATACACAGCTGTACTCAGAAAATTAGAAACCGCAGAATCAGATCTGTGAATTATTTTTAGTAAGTCTTAAAGTTTTTAATAACCAATTGAATTTAAGCTTTAAATATGTTAGAAATCCTGCAGGTCATGGCCTTCGTGTAATAGCCTATTGATTATTGTAGTGTGTGTTTTGTTTTTTTCTGAAATGCAATTAGTTCTCAAACTGACGAAAGATGGATTTTGGAAAATAGGATAATTATGCAAGAAAATTAACATTTCACTGAAAACTACTTTTTTTCTGAAAAACTTTGGGTTTCAAGCTTGAAAATGAGGGGTCATTTATTAAAATCCGTTCAGCCTTTTTCCCGTAATTTCCATTACCAGTTCAAATTATATATATAGATATCGTCTGACTCAGCGTCAGTGAATCCTTCTTTCACGTGCAATGTTGGTGAGTCAGCTTCCTTCAAGGTCAACGACATGATCTTGAGAAAGTCTGTTTATGTTGGAGTACATGAACTCGAAAGACGTGCGTGTAGTTTAAACTGACAGGCGTTTCATAGTACGATCATTCATAAAACGTGGAACTGTATAATACGTGACACATTTATGGGAAATTAGGGCAAGGGAAAAAGTATACAGGACGGTGTTTTACATGTATTTTTCTTAAACGAATATCAAAGTATTTGCGGTTGTTTTAGTTTAAATGGGAAGAAACACAAATCCCACAAAACGATACCGTATATTGATTACCAGGCAACATCCATCCAGTACATTCATATCTATACTAATAATAAATCTGTAGCCGAAATTTTCCTGGTAATTTTCGATTTTCCAAAAATAATTGGTCCTAACATATATAATTAATCACCCTGAAACCGAAAATTGCTTTTTTGAAATTTTTGTTTGTATGTCTGTCTGTCTGTCTGTATGTTTGTTACCTTTTCACGCGATAATGGCTGAACGGATTTCGATGAAAATTGGAATATAAATTAATTTCGTTGTAACTTAGATTTTAGGCTATATGGCATTCAAAATACATCATTTAAAAGGGGAGTTATAAGGGAGCCTGAATTAAATAAATCGAAATATCTCGCTTATTATTGATTTTTGTGAAAAATATTACGTAACAAAAGTTTCTTTAAAAATAATTTGCGATAAGTTTTATTCCTTGAAAAATTTTGATAGGACTGATATTTAGTGAGATAAATGAGTTTTAAAATTAAAATAACTACCATCTAAGGCCGTGTAATGAATTAAAAAACAAATGACTTCGTCTATAAGGGGACTTGGACAGCAACAATCGAAAGCTATGAAAGATAGCCTACAGAGAATGTTTCTGTGTTTGTATGAAGTAATATCGGAAGCTAAATTAACCGATTTGTATAATTAATTATTATTTCACCATTGGAAAGTGTAGTTTCTCTAGATGGACATAATGCTATAATGTTATTACAGTAACGTCTGATATAATATAATATAATATAATATAATATAATATAATATAATATAATATAATATAATATAATATAATATGTAATATCATATAATATAATTTAAGTTATTTGAAGGGTTCAGAACCATAGTGGGCCAAGCGCCATTTACTGAATACGTAGGAAACAAGGGTTAAAATTAAGTTATTACCATAATTCAATGGAAACCTATAACAAGTAAAATAAGATATACACATTAAATCTAAATGATGTCAATCTTCATTAAACTATGGTTGCATGTAATAAAAATTAAGAAACATGTTAAAGGAATTGTCATTGCACCAAATGAGTGTCTCTGGACCAAAATGATCGCATTTTAATTATTTGGATGCAATTTAAATTAAGTAACATACTAAACGATTTATCCTTCTATCAAACACGAATGTTCCCTGGATCAAATGTCCTATTTTAATTATGTAGTTACTTTATATTTATTTCTAACGGGTGCAGCGGAGCGCACGGGTACGGCTAGTGCATAATAAAGAAATGCATACTTTCTTCTCATAGCATCAACTTGTGCACATTCTAAAGTGATATATTGTTAATCAGAGCTAATTCTCGATTAATTTCGCCACCGGCGCAGTTCAGTCGGCAGAGGCAATTGCCTACTGATCCGGAGTTGCGCTCCAGCACGGGTTCGATTCCCGCTTGGGCTGATTACCTGGTTGGGTTTTTTCCGAGGTTTTCCCCAACCGTAAACCAAATTCCAGGTAATCTACGGCGAATTCTCGGCCTCATTTCGCTAAAAACAATCTCTTTATCACCAATTCTATCAGCGCTAAATTGCCTTTAGTTGATACAGTGCCGTTAAATAACCTACTAAATAAAGTTTGTTTCCTTCTTACCGTTTTATAATTTTCTTACTACAATCTTAATTTTTATAAGTCTTATTTCATGTTTTGTTTTTGCCAGTAACCTATAGATACCGGTGAAAATACCAACATCTGACTTGTTACAACGGTAGGTAACAATAGTAGGCTGACTACTGTATTTACGATATGAGTATTAATTACGTAATGTTTCATATTACAACACAAATTTGATAACCAGTCGAGTACTGTAATATAAAATTACGATACGTATATCCACTTTGATAAGCAATTAAATTTGCGGAGATGCAATTGCCTATTACTAGTTTCTACCTGCGAGAGACGATTCGTTTATGTTCGTTTTACTACTTTTGAACACGATAGGTTTTTGTTTATAAGAGAAGAACAACGATAATATCAAAATTGCAGCTAAATAGAGCTGACATAATTAGGAACATTATTTATTTATTTATTTAAATTCAAATATACAGAATAAAGAAATATAATTACAAAACAAACAAAGATAAATACAAATAAAATAATACAAGCAATATAAAAGGAAGATACAGTAGTATTAACAAAATTTGAGACCGAATGAGCAGCGCTCGTGCTCTGTCGCAGTTCAGATATAATATTACAATAAAATAATAATAATAATAATAATAATAATAATAATAATAATAATAATATAAATAAATAAGTAAAATAAAATAGGAACTAAAATATAATTACAGCGGCAATGGAATTATATAATATAATATTAACACTAGAGAAGAATAATATCGCACGTGAAAAGTAGGACTAATATATGTCAAAATTATAGAATACAAATATAATATAGGTTGATTAATTCATACACATAGACTATAAATTTATTTAATCAAATTAAATCCAGACGTTTGGGATGGGCAGGGCATGTAGCACGTATGGGCGAATCCAGAAATGCATATAGAGTGTTAGTTGGGAGGCCGGAGGAAAAAAACCTTTAGAGAGGCCGAGACGTAGATGGGAAGATAATATTGAAATGGATTTGAGGGAGGTGGGATATGATGATAGAGAATGGATTAATCTTGCTCAGGATAGGGACCAATGGCGGGCTTATGTGAGGGCGGCAATGAACCTCCGGGTTCCTTAAAAGCCAGTAAGTAAGTAAGTAAGTAAGTAAGTAAGTAAGTAAGTAAGAGAAGAACAACAGTACTAGGAGATATAAACAAACATTGTTAAAATTAGTTCAAACGAGGAATCAGATATTGAAAATGCTGCAAATTCTGCAAAAGAATGATTAGTACCATTGACATCTCACGTAAGATATGAATGTTTATAATAAATAAAATTAATTTTATTTTATATGTGCTTCACATTACGCAACCAGTTAGGTAAAAGGAGTATCATTACCTAACTAGACTAGACGTCATTTCGGAAGGCGGTTAGCTTCTATATGCGCCGTAGCATTTCTGGTATGTGACGTCACAAGGTTGTACAGTAGAATCAATCAGAATCAGTCTATAACAAGCACTTCCTGAGTTCGTTTGTTCACGTGCGAGTGTTTCAATACATTGAATAAGTAAAACTAACATTTACTGTGTGTATGTAAGGTAAATAAATGGAAGAAGAGACTGTAAAAACACAAGTATTACACAAGCAGGCGCGGAAAATTGTGTTTAAGGTGTATAATTATTTTAAAAACGTTGACGAGCAGAACGCTGCCGGCCATCTTGATGCTGGCAGCAACGTTGCCAACGCGCAAGAAACGACTGCAGAAGCATGTGGTGTGGGATTGAGAACTGTGCAAAGAATATTGTTAGTGAAGGAAAGAGGGTTTGTTTGGTGTCATGCTTACAGTAATCAACGGCTAAGGTCATTATTGTCTTTTGATAATTTAAATTCTCTCCTGCGCCATTTGTATTGCACGTGCTCGTGAAGTACGATGCGGCAATGTTGTACGCTGCCTTGCTCTCTCTATCTGTCTCTCTCGACGCAAACGCTAGCAGACAACCCGCCTTCCGAATTGCCGTGGACTCTAGTTGCGTAATAGAAGTATCATTACCTAACTAGTTGCGTAATGAATCTGTTTACAATATTTTTATTAGTGATGTAAAGTCCACATTACATAATAAAAGTGGATAAAGTATTTAATCATCACGATTTTGTAAGGGTGAAGACATATATGCGAAACCATATTATGTCCAAATATAAATTATTTCGGTAATACGTCTCTGGATATTTTACATTATGTCATATTCTTTTTTATTTAATCTATTTGTTGGTCTCTGCAAATAATGTTGCGAATTATTAATCTGGATCCAATTGCCCGCAAAGGAGATGATGACCCCCCGCTTCTTATTAGTTTACCATACAGTGCTTTCCTCAGTTTTTATAATAGCATTTAATTTATTTGCGGATTAAAGAGAATTGAAAATAATTTAAAGCTTAATATTTCTTCCGATGCTCTGAGCGACGATATGAGAAGTATTGTTTCCTTTATGTAGACTGAGGGTTTATAAAAATAATCCGCACAGATCGACAGTATTGAGGACTTAGGTCTCTTTACGGCGTTTACTCTCCGAAGGGACTTGACCAAATCCATGAATAATTACATATATAATTTTACCCCTTGGAATATAGTAATATGAGTTACAAGAGCGGTATGTTGAAGTTTTCATGTTCGAGGAAAAGTTTGAAAAAGCGAAACGTAGTTGAGCTTTTTTAATTTCCGAGAATTGAAAGAAAACATACCGCTCGTGTATCGTACATTATTTTGTGCGAAGATCGTTTATTTCATACCTGAAAGAGGAATTTCTAATTAATTGCAATGAAATCTCCATTTTGGTTTCTGTTCAATGACGGCAATTTTGCAAAACAAAAAATCTATCTTCAACATTGTTTCTTTAAAATGTTTCTGTGTTTACTATACTCCAGCAGGCCGTGATATAGGCCTACGTCTGTCTTTCCCCCCCAGTCTATGATGAGTCTGGAATCTTGTTGATTTTTTCACGGCTTCCTTAATGTTACTTGCATCACGAATGCAGTAACTTTAGTGGAGTTGTAGAGTTTACTTAATTTTTGCAAATATTTAAAAACAATAATTAACAGTGCAATTTAGGCGAAATTGCAATGGTAAGTTTCCAATTTATAATTATTACTATATTGAACGTCTCTAAAAATAATATGTTAAAAGCCTAAAGCAGTAAAATCAATATGTCACTTAAGCGGGAAGAAGAGGGAAATTGTTATGTGTGTTAGGTTGGGAATACTGAATGTGGAATTTTAGACTTTCCGCGGATTGATTTTGTGCGGAAACCAAGCAAATACGCACGATCTCGCACAAAATAAATTTCCTTGAGTTATTCCTGAAACTATTTCTTAACTCTCTTATATATTCGAAATGTAGCATCTTCTCCAGCGAAGGGAAATTTTGTTTCATTGGATATAGACGAATGTTGGTAGTACTGATAGGTCTGTAATCAATTCCAGACCCAACCCGGCGGTACATTGCGTCACCGACTTAATGGTGTTCGAACTCTTGGAAAATAAACTTCAGTATTAATTTATTGTAAGTATTTAATTTATTTGTAAGCCAGAAATACTACTGCAAATAATGTGAACACTATAACATTCTCCCAGGTTAGTTTACTACTGCAACACATGTATAGGCCTATATTGTTAAACATTTTAGGTTAAAAGCATTAAAACATGAATGGTAAGTTCACTTCATAGTTTCATTTTCTTGAATGGAGTTTTTATATGGCAAACTTATTTTTAAATTTTTGCGCCAATGTTCGTATTATATTCTCAACTGATGTTGTTATATCTCTTTAAGTTAATGGCAATAAAATTTGTGGATACGTGCTACAGTGCGTATGTACATATGGCAACCTTAAGAAATAAGTCACTTATTTGAAATTCTTTAAGTACGAACAACTATTATTATTATTATTATTATTATTATTATTATTATTATTATTATTATTATTATTAAATTTCTCTAGAAAGTTTTCTTTTCTCAATCGTACTATCAGAGACTGGAATGCTTTACCTGCAGACTTACTAAAGGCTTTACCAGTAACCAAAAAGTATTTAAAAATAGGCTTAAGGACTTTACTTATAGACGGTAGTGTATTATACACAGTATTTAAAGGCTGCAATTGATATTTTGTGATTTTTAAGTTTTGTATCAGTGAAGAAGTGTGTTGTGTCAGTGAAGTGTGAAGTTATGTTGTGTCAGTGAAGTGTGAAGTTATGTTGTGTCAGTGAAGTGTGAAGTTATGTTGTCAGTGAAGTGTGAAGTTATGTTGTGTCAGTGAAGTGTGAAGTTATGTTGTGTCAGTGAAGTGTGAAGTATGTTGTGCCAGTGAAGTTTTATAGTTTATAGTGGCAGTGCAAAATATTTGAACAGTGAAATGTTTTTGAAGTGTTAGTGAAATCAGAATAGTATCAGTGAAATGTGTCGTAGTTCCACTGCGGTGTGTGAGTTGACAGCGAAATGAGTGTAGTGCTGAAAGGTACTTGTGCAGATATGAACATATCATACTCGTGGGTTTTAGGTAGAACTTAGGGTTAAGATACAAATTCGATTTACTTTAAATTTTATTTCAAGTGATCATTTTTCATTTAATTTAAGATGCTTATGATTATTATTATTATTATTATTATTATTATTATTATTATTATTATTATTAAGTTATATTATTATATTTATTATTTATTATTATTATTATTATTATTATTATCAGTATTGTTGTTAGTATTGTTATTAATTATTATTATTGTTAGTATTATTAATTATTATTATTGTTATTATATTATTATTTATTATTATTTATTATTAGTATTATTGTTAGTATTATTATTAATTATTATTATTGTTAGTATTATTATTAATTTATTATTATTGTTAGTATTATTATTAATTTATTATTATTGTTAGTGTTATTATTAATTATTATGATTGTTAGTATTCTTAATTTATTATTATTGTTAGTATTGTTATTAATTATTATTATTGTTAGTATTATTATTAATTTATTATTATTGTTAGTGTTATTATTAATTATTATGATTGTTAGTATTCTTAATTTATTATTATTGTTAGTATTGTTATTAATTATTATTATTGTTAGTATTATTATTAATTATTATTATTGTTAGTATTATTATTAATTTATTATTATTGTTAGTGTTATTATTAATTATTATGATTGTTAGTATTCTTAATTTATTATTATTGTTAGTATTGTTATTAATTATTATTATTGTTAGTATTGTTATTAATTATTATTATTGTTAGTATTATTATTAATTATTATTATTGTTAGTATTATTATTGATTTATTATGATTGTTAGTATTCTTAATTTATTATTGTTGTCAGTATTATTATTAATTATTATAATTGTTAGTATTATTATTAATTTATTATTATTGTTAGTGTTATTATTAATTATTATGATTGTTAGTATTCTTAATTTATTATTATTGTTAGTGTTATTATTAATTATTATGATTGTTAGTATTCTTAATTTATTATTATTGTTAGTGTTATTATTAATTATTATGATTGTTAGTATTCTTAATTTATTATTATTGTTAGTATTATGAATTTATTATTATTGTTAGTATTATTATTAATTATTATTGTTAGTATTATTATTAATTTATTATTAATTCAATTTTTTTATTAATTGTGTTTACTATTAATTGTCGTTATTGGGTATAAGTAGTTAACACTGCCAACTGGTATTTACCAATTGGCAATCTGAATAAATACATACATACATCATCATTATTATTATTATTATTATTATTATTATTATTATTATTATTATTATTATTATTATTATTATTATTATTATTCCATGCTGCGGTGTATGATGTCGATGAAAACAAACTTCAGTAAATGTTTCAGCGAAAACATTAAACTCGTATTTGTGACACTTGCAGCTAGGCCTATATTAATCATATTGTAAACATCATAATAGTACATTATGCAACGAGCCTATAATGGTAGTAATTAAGACGCAAGTATGATTGTTTATGAAACGAGCGCAAGAGAGTTTCATAATTTTCATACGAGCGTCTTAATTACCATTATAGGCAAGTTTCATACGACTTTTTATGCTCGACCATATTTCTAACTTGAAAGTATTCAAAATTATGGTTATGTGCGAATTGACCTGAATTGTGAGATGTGCGCAGACGCGAAAGTATTGATTTTTTTCCGAGGGCGAATTTCATTGACCTTGGCACAGAATAAGATGAAGATTACTCTGGTACAACGTGAAAATTGATTTAGAATTGAAAAACGAGATGACAAATTGAATTTATTTGAATATTATGTACAATTAACTCTAATTATTATAGTAACAGAACATAACCTTCTGCGACAATATTGGATTTCCAACCTCCGTGACTTTTCGCTAATTCTCTTTCGATTGCATATCCGAGAATAATCGATACTTGCGGTTTTATAACGGTACAAAGCTGACTTGTCATTGGCTGAACACCTGTAAGATGACTTGTCATTGGCTGAATACCTGTACTTTAATGAGTAGGTGTACTTTAATGACATGCATTAAAGGACTGCTACCAGGTGTATAATTACTACATTTCGGCATGGTCGAGCATAAACATTATTATGTTGCCATGACAATCAATGACCTACTATGATCTATGAATTTCATCTTATAACTTACATTGGTGATACGTGTATTTAAAATAATTATTATAAATTATTTAAAAAAATAAGTATTATTGAACAGTCGCGGATAAATGTTGTATGCAACTATTGAGATGTGTATTATCGTCGCTATCATTAATTAATTAAAGAACTGACCTAACGCCTCGTTCCTCAAAAAAATACACTCGAACAATAATAGTGTACTTATCCTACTAGTTGCATAAAAATATCTTCATCAAAATACGTCGTTCATTACTTAATGACACTTTTAGATATGTTTCTTTCTGATCTAATATATTCTCATATTTCTTTTAGAGTTGATCGTTATTTTATCTACAATCCTTGGTCACCCATGGACCTAAAGCTAGAAGACTACCTTAAAGATATGGATGTTCTCAGGTACTTTTCTACATTAATATTTTAGTTTATGTATTGTCACTTAATTCATCTCTAAAGCTAAATTAAGAGAAGTGATATTAAATACAAGGCGATGCATTGTAAGCGAGCTGCTTGTAGAATTAAATAAAATACTTTAAAGTGATTATTTAAACAACTCAACAGTTTATTCAAATTTAATGATTTGTTTTATTTACACAATCGAAATAACTTTAAAAAAATTACATCTTCCGAATGATCTGCCACAGTTGCAATGTACAGCTTAGAGCTATTACGGACACATAATCAAAACTCTTTGTTCTGTATTAAATTTCATCACTAGGGAACCGGATTTTTATGTAATTACATATTATATTCCTTTCAACCTAACCGTATATAAATAACAAATCTTTGCCAATCTTGTGATTTATATAGAACTGACACATTTCTTTCATTAATTGTTTCAAAACGAATTGTGCTAGAGACAACTTATTATACCTAAAATGTAGAGGAATTTTGGGAGATTATTTATCTCTATAGCAAATGTTGTCCGGCGTTGTCAAATCCGGAGATCTCGGTGGCCACAGGTTCCTGGAAATTATTCGGTCGTCACATAACCGGATAAATGGAACCATGCTTCATCTGTGAACCATGTGGTGGATAATATGGCAGGATTTTGAACAATGGACGTCTGAAACCAACAGCAGAATGTTCTGGAGTTTCGAGTCCTTGTCACTAGATGCGCAGATGTTTATGTTTTATTCCTATTGTTGGCAGCTGTTTTCGACATTTTGTGTCAACGTGAAAATGCAGTACACATTAAATCAACGACTCTTCCTTGTGAAGCAATACTGGATTACGAATTCAATTACAGCTACTCAAAGGGCATACCAGAGAGAATTTGGTGTTCGCAATCCTCCTAAAAGAAACACAATACTGGGACTGGTAAACAAATTGGAAACAACTGGATCTCTGGTGAGTGAAAAGGGCACGCATCGTTCATCTAGGCTTCCCACGGTTGTTGTTGACGTAAGAGCACGACTGGAGCAAGTCACCCAAAAATCATTAAGACGTTTGTCGGAGGAGACAGGGTACACCTACTCAATGTGTCAGAGAGCCTAAAGCCATATAGGGTTACGGTTGTTCATCAGCTACAGGAACCAGATAGGCCTAAGGATAAAAGATTGAATTATTGTCGTTGGTTTCAGACGTTCATTGTGCAAAATCCTGCCATATTGTCCATCACATGGTTCACAGATGATGCATGGTTCCATTTATACGGTTTTGTGACGACCGAATAATTTCCAGGAACCTGTGGCCACCGAGATCTCCGGATTTGACAACGCCGGACAACATTTGCTATAGAGGTAAATAATCTCCCAAAATTCCTCTACATTTTAGGTATAATAAGTTGCCGCTAGCACAATTCGTTTTGAAACAATTAATGAAAGAAATGTGTCAGTTCTATATAAATCACTCTGTATATTAAAATTTGATACTGCATATTTTTACATATTTACCCCACATTACATATTATGGCTTGGTATTACATAAATCTACATATTTAGGGGTTTTAATCATTTTTACTTCTTTAAAAGGAAAAAGATAACTTCTGCTGGGGAAGTTTACAATTTGAAATACGCCTACCCAAGAAAGGATATGTTTCGGGACAAAACATAACATCTTAATTCCAGGTAGGAAAAGAGGCACTCACCCCTTACCGCCCACTGTAAATATGAGTGAACAAAAGGCAACCTTTCTCATACAACTACTTTGTATTGTAAAAATCAAGAAGGGAATAATCTCATACGCATAAGCGGACGACATATAATCTTTTCGCTGTAAGAAAAATCCTAATGTAAACAATAGCACGTGACTGAAGTGTGGCTTCATTGGCCACTGTTTGGCGCCAAAGATTCTCAGTACATGTTCCCGCCTACTGTTGTACATTCTGTTTCATGTTAAACATTTCCCGTTACTCATCCAGTAGGCCTAACCTCACTGCTATGCATTCGTTTGCTTAGGAAACATTTACTTTATAATTACTATAATTAAATTATCACATAACTTATTATATACCTTTAAGACTATTTGTTTTTCCGCTTTTGAGAGGGTTTCCACTCTTATGATTAATAACCACACACACCGAGGATACAGAAGCCATACTATGACAACTACGAGCTCAAGTGACGCCAGCTTGTTACAAGAACAGACTACCGCGGTGTTACTTTTGGTATTCATCCGCGTTCATTGTACATAATAATATATAAAAATAGTTTTTCTTTTACATAGCGTTTTACATATGAGTGAACTTATATGTTTCATCGTATTTAACAACTAGAATTCAATTTTTTATTTTCAAATAATACAAGATTATGGTTTCCAAATACGAACTATATTTTCCTGCGTCGTGTGAATGTTTCGACTAGGAGCCAATCACGGGTATGACAGCATCGTGCTTATGTTTACATTAGGATTTTTCTTACAGCGAAAACAGTATAGTAGTAGGGTCTAAAGACCTTACAAAGTTACTAGAAACAATAAACATTATGGTAAAATGGTGCAATAGAAACAAATTTGATATAAATGTGGACAAGACAGAAATGATGATACTCAGAAACGGCGGAAGAGCACCAGAAACAGTAGAAATCGTCATGAAGAACAGAGAATTAAAAATTGTACTAGACTACAAATATCTAGGCTTAACAATACAAACCGGCACAGATATTGGTATTAAATATTTTCATGATTTTACGTATTTTGGTATATATTCAGCTTATTTTCTTACATAAATATGTACATATTTCACACCTTGATATTACATAAAAATCCGGTCCTTATTCATCACGCAATCACAACCCAAGAGAACTGAACACCACAGCCAGTGTTGCCAACTATGATTCAATAAAAGAAGCTAAACCGGCTTGCAAAAAAGTAAGAAATTGCCAAATTATACTTTTTCAACAGTCGCATGAAAACGAACAAATTGCATGCGTGAAAAAACAGAAGCCTCACCTAGCAAAAATAAGTCTCATACTTCTCCTCTGCCTCATTTCTTCAGCCTCCATCGTCTGGGCAACATTTATGTCGACAAGCTTCAGTATTTCTACTGAGACTTGGAATAGCCTACAAAAAGCATTTAGGCCTATGTTGACGTCTCGAAGCAAACCTTACGCTCAGAATAGCAGAGAGAGCATTTGTTTGAAGTCTGTTTCTAAGTTTGTTTTTCACTGTGTTTACCTGACTGAAAATCTTCTTGACTTCCGCGTTAGAATGCAACAAAATAAAAATTTCTATTTCATAGAAAATTTCCTAACAGCCAAATATAATGAAGTCCTGGGTGTTCATTTCAAAGTGTGTCATGACGTCACTGTTGTGAGTCAGCGATTTGAAGCGAGTTTCAGATTTTATATCAGAGAAGTTGCCTATTAATGAAGGCGTTCTTCAATCTGAACTTGAGAACGTGTACGGTATAACTTGAACGTCGTAGCAACAGATGGCGGGCGGTCTGTACGGTCTGTGTGCTACCATAACCTCTTTCGAACTGTGTTTTGCGCGGCAAGTCGTACGCAGGGTATTTGTTATCATCGGTTGCATACGGCAGCATTCCACAACACAAATCAAATGTTCAGTGTCCATGTTGACCGTCGAAGTTAATGTCAACAAATACGTAAGTAATCTTCTTAACCCTCTCCATATATCCCGACAATAAGAAAAAACTCACCTCAGTACGCGTTTCCAAACAGTTCACATTCCTGCCACTACAGGTGTTACCTGCAACTTCTCTGGCACATACGTAATACGCCTCTGTGGAAATGTAGGAAGATTGAATTCTCTAGGCTCAACGACTAGCCACATGACGGCATACGGCGAGCCATGACACACTTTGAATTGAACACGCAGTATTATTGCGAAGATATGTACATTTTTGTATGATAATAAAGAAAAGAAAAATAAAGTTATTGAAAATTGCATTCACATTTAAAAATCTTGTGCACCAGAGCTTTGAAAATAGCGTCACACCGGCTAAAAATACCATAAATGTGTATTAAATGTTATGTAATAAATTTTTCACATATCAAAGTGTATTTTAAAGACGTATTTTTTTTATCACCATTAAATCGAGAAAAATTCGTTCCGGCACCGGGAATCGAACCCGGGACCTCTCAGCTCTGCGCGCTGAGAGCTATGCCAGGACACTATCTACGGTGCCGATCGAACTCCTCTCATTGCACTGTTTTACGGCCTACTACCTGCATTTAAACCTATGTAAGTCAATATGCAGGAGCGCATATTTAAATGACTTTTATGGCCATATTCAACAACAGTTTGTGATAACTGTAAATATTTAATACATCAAATATTCATTATATGAGGTCTCGCTATCCTCATTGAATATTAACACGATTGCTATGAAGTAGTGAATGTGTATTATCACCATTAAATCGAGAAAAATTCGTTCCGGCACCGGGAATCGAACTCGGGACCTCTCAGCTCTGTTAACAGTTATCACCAAAGCTCGGAACTTGGGGACTTGTGTTTCATGTGCATGAGTAAGGTTACAGGTGCAATGTACACACAGCTCACGGTGCAAGTGCTCAGGGACAGTCGTATGCACTAAGAAAGTGGTCACATCGAATGAGAGGAAAACGGACGAGGACACTGTGGCATGTCGAAGCCAATGACATTCAGATAATTACAGGTAAACGGTCTGTTTGAGGAATTAGACAATACGTGTTATTCGAATGGATATTATACAAGTTTGAAAATACCTTTTTTAAATTTTAGGTACAAAATTTCGTGGAGGAATTCGAAGGAGATACATTATTTTCTTCGAGTGGAGAGTTTATATTTTGTAAGTTGTGCCACACACAAACTAGAGGCTGGAAACCGGCATTCATTGAAAGACATTACAGTCCCTTAAATTGGTGGAAGATTTGTCCATAGCCATGGATCAAGTAGCAGAGGAACCTACCGTAGAACAAATTGAAAACTATTTTTGAGAAAAATTTAGGATATACTTATCTTTCTCACATATGAGATCAGCTAGCAATTGCTGAAAATCAAACAGAAAACAGTGACAGTGAAAACATTCAGTATTTTAAGTTTGCGCCCGTCACTTCATGTGACTTGGAAATAAGTTTTTCTCGTTTCATATCAGCGAAGAAGTTATAGATCCGGAAACCTTCGAATGTATGTAGTCATACACTGTAATAAAATGTACATAGCAGAACAGTAAATTTTATATATTTCTCTTGTTTATTTTTATTATATATGCTATAATATTACGTGTTTCAACCTACCATAATACTACCAATATGTTGTTCCAGTCAGAAACCACTTTTATAGCAGACCTGACAGTACCTCCGTGCTGGAAGCGGGAGTTTGTTGACATTGAAGCTCGGTCGCTTAGGCACGTGCAAAGACACAAGTCCCCAAGTTCCGAGCTTTGGTTATCACCAGGGAACGGATTTATATGGACTAAAAATATATGAAATATGTAAATATATATGTAGTTATTTTTACCAAAATATGGAATTAAATATGGATTTTTACCAAAATATGGAATTAAATATGGACTTAAAATTATAAAAAAATGACTATGTACGTTAAATATTGGTACATTTTAATCAAACTAAACAAAAAATATAATGGACGTACCTTATCTTCCAATGTAGTTTCAACAAAACACAATTTTTATTGTCTGTTACCATAACAATAGGTTACAAACATTTCTTTCAAGTGCTGAAAAGTGAATCTTCTTCTATTGTCTCTGAGGATAGATTTATACTGACTAAAAGAGCGTTCGACGTCACAAGAAGTAACTGGTACATAATTCAATTTCACAATGTCTGCTGGGGATAAGTCCAAGTTAATCTTCACTGTTGATTCACCACTCATCACAGCAACAACCTTTTGTAGTTCTTCATATCCAGGGTTTTTGAAAGTACAGTGTCCACCTTAGCTCTTACTGCATCTGCAACTTTACCTCTACCACGATTCAGTTGTTCCACAGTACTATTTATAATTTCAAAACTTTCAGATAGTGAAAGGTGCCTATTTTGGAGACTTTTGAGCGTTTTTATGATGCATGAAAATGTATGCTGAATGTGAGCTAAGTCATTCTTCACACTTATGTCACAGGTAACTGTTTTCGCAGTATCAATTGAGACTGCATCTTCAGAGTCCAATGCAAGGAGAACATTGTTAATAGAGTCTATATGTTCGGCATAATATTCAACTGCTTCTAGCCATGTACCCCATCTAGTTAAAATTGGCTTTGGTGGCAATGGAATTTCAGGGTACATTTCTTTCAACACGTTAACTCTACTGGGAGCTTTGAGAAATACTTTTTCACTGATGAAATCAACAAATCTACTTTAGGGAAATTGTCTCTGACCACTTCTGCCACACGATGAAATGCATGCGCCACACAAGTAAAATGAGTCAATTTAGGATATACAACAGATAATGCTTGTCCAGCTTTGACCATATAAGGGCAGCATCGCTAATAAAGAATAACACATTATCGTACATAATACCCTTTGGCCACAGGATACCCATAGCTTCGTTGAACAGTTTAACTATAGTTTTGTTATTGCACTTTTCTAGAACATCACAATGTAAAAGAATTCGTTCAGAATATTGTTCACTTAACAAACCGATAACTACATTACCAACAAGTCTACCTTCTTTGTCGGGAGTCTCATCAATGGAAACCCAAATTGAACTATCTTTAATTTCATCTCTTATCTTCTGTATTGTCTCATCGTAGATGGATGGAGCATACGTCTTCCTAAGTGTTGACTCATCCGGGATTGTATGTTGAGTATATTTTTCAAGGAATTCCCTGAAGACCTTATTCTTTAGTTTGTAGAGAGGAATATCAGCAGAGATGAGAGAACGGCACAGGTCGATGTTAAACTCAGATCTTACATTCGATGTTGTTGGTTGTGTTAAAAACAATTGTCTCTGCTTGGAATTTAGTTGTTTGTTGGCCTGATGTTTACTAGTTGTAATGTGTTGTTGCACCAGGAACTTTTGTGTAGATGATACTGCACACTGACACAAATTACAAAATAATATTTTATTGTCAGTTGATAAACCATCTTCTTTAAATTCTGAAATGTAACTTGTTAGTTTTGATTTTAAATTGACTGAATGACGTACTTTTGGCATATTTACCGTCTTTATAGTATGATTTACAAAACTGAACCTATGTGTACTCTGACTGGCATTTAACTGTTGAGCTGCACAACTGAAGTCTGTTAAAAATTTTAAATTAAATTAATACAGTTTTGTAACTTACTTTCCCATTGTTGATAGGACTGCTAATTTTCAAATAACTCTGATGTTAAAGGGATTACTGAACATGTGTTTAAATCTCTATTGTTGAAATGTATTTTTAAAAGTTAATGGAATTTTGTTTTGTTTTATTGTTAAACCTAATATAATATGGACTGTTTTATATGAAATATGGAAAATATATGGAAATTAACGAAAATATGTACTAAACTCTAAAATATGGAAAAATATGGAAAATAAAAGTAGGATTTTTCAACCCTACACATTGTGAAACATAAAGATAATGCAAAATATAAATTATATTAGCTTTATAAGTAAATATGTATTTACATATAAATCCTTTCCCTGGTTATCACAAACTGTTGTTGAATATGGCCATAAAAGTAATTTAAATATGCGCTCCTGCATGTTGACTTACATAGGTTTAAATGCAGGTAGTAGGCCGTAAAACAGTACAATGAGAGGAGTTCGACCAGCACCGTGGATCGTGTCCCGGCATAGCTCAGTTGGAAAGAGCCCTCAGCGCGCAGAGCTGAGAGGTCCCGGGTTCGATTCCCGGTGCCGGAACGAATTTTTCTCGATTTAATGGTGATAATACACATTGACTACTTCATAGTAGTCGTGTTAATATTCAATGAGTTTGGCGAGACCTCATATAATGAATATTTGATGTACATATTTTTTTATTTACTGGATTTCCACCATACCGATAATAAAACCATCCTCTCCCTTCAAATTAGAAAGCTAACGGTATTGCAATTACAATAGTCCAATTATTTTCAGCATAACTGTAACCCCCTGCTTACCTGATCGTCTTTGTAATCTTGCAATGAAGAGGATGGGACGCTACGTGTCAGACCTCATGGTGTTCTTAGCAACTGGAGACCTTAAGACTAGCGACATGAAGAAGATGTGTGAACCACTGCGAGATATCGTCCAAAATAAAGTACCTCCATATTACGCAAATGAAGTAGTTGATGAATTACTGACGTACATAGATTCTGTGTTTAAAATCGTAAACAACTACTCTAGAGAAGAGAAGATTCTAAACATGGTGCTAAAAGCAGTTTGTCATACTTCGATGACAGCAGTCGACTTGGTTAAAGACAGACATCATTTGTCTGTGGAGTACCGCAAGTATAGGTATGTGCCCGCGGAGATTCTCAATTGCTTTCAAAAGCTGGAGAACCTCAAATCAATCAGACTTCCTTCCATGGGAACAATGGAAAAAGACACAATAGGAAGGCATTTCTTTGTGACGAAAAATCTGCAGGAATTTTCTTCTAGTCTGTGTAATGATAGCATGATTAAAACACTCTCCAAAACATGTCATATGTTGAAAATATTAGACGTGAGTTACTCTTTTGTCACTAACATCAGCGTTCCTTTCATCAAACTTTTCCGTCATTTGGAGGAGTTAAATGTTTTACACTCAGATATAACTGACGAGGGTATGATGAAGTTGCTACTGGGGTTCAGTAGAGTTCAGACATCCCAAATATTCAGTTATTTGGGTTGTTGCGGACTGCCTTCAGATTTAGAAATAAATTTCTTCGAAGGATATCCCACTTCACCTTCCTCACTCTTGAAGAATATCGGCTGCAGTATTTCGTCTTTGGAATTAATTCAGATGAATTTTCCTAATGTTACGTCCCTCATCCTGTATTCTGTGGGTATTTCACGTGAACTAGAAACAATGAAGAACTTGACAAGTCTTACAATAAATTACCTTTATGCTTCGGAGTACTCCAGATGTCAGCTACCTCTAACCAATATCGCTACGCACATATTACAGCTTGACATTAGCAAGTGCGAGTTGACTGATCTGGTAGACGTTATTACATACATGACTTCCTTGAAATGTCTTCACGTTGAAATGGAAGTCTATTACGATTATATGGGACATGACATAGATGTGTCAGACCTTTCCTTACCAGAAAATAAGTCTATTCGTTGTTTCTGCCTCAGGTCAAATTGCAAACCAGTAACAACAGAATACTTCCTATCCAAATTAGTAAATCTTAACTACCTGTATCTGTATGGAGGTTTGAACTGTGAATCGAAAGAATTGTTCCATAGTTTGTTCCTCCGACAGATAAACAAACGTCTGCAACAATTTGTTATATTCAGAGAAGATTCATATATTTTAGAAGTGAGTTTCCCTGATCAGTATTTGAGAGAAGTCAACGTACGTTGCACTCGCATCTTGGACTCCGAGTACCAAAAGTCTTCTTTCTTCATCGAATATGACTAAAAAAGCTCTGAGATTTAGTATAATTAGTTCAGCAATCTCAACTGCATGAAACATTTCTTGCAGTATTGTTCAATGCAATGCTGCAACAACGTATTATTATTTTTTTTGTGGGGAAGTAACACTTTTATTTTGTCTATTACATTTTTGTGACAAGACTTAACATAATATGGTGGCGATTAGAGCAAATTTTAATTACTATAAAATAATAATTATTTACATATTACGAAATTGATTGAAAATAAATATTTTTGAAACATTTTAAATACTAATATTTATATAGTTCATTGCAAACAATTAAACAAACTATTTGAAATATTACATTGAATCTCTTACTTTTACCCTTTCTTACTTTTGGTAATAGCTCTAGTAATTGTAACTACTGGGTGTTCATTTCAAAGTGTGTCATGACGTCACTGTTGATGAGTCAGCGATTTGATGCGAGTTTCAGCTTTTATGTTAGAGAAGTTGCCTATTAATCAAGGCGTCCAATCTGAACTTGAGAACGTGTACTGTATTACTTGAACGTCGTAGCAACAGATGGCGATCTTTACGGTCTGTGAGATACCATAACCTCTTTCGAACTGTTTGACTATAATTATATGTGTACCAAACCGCCTTTGCTTATCATAAAATAAATAAATTTTCATTAACGTTTTCGATACATGTGTATCATCTTCAGATGTGAAATGTTAGATTAATATGATGAAAACTACGCTAATAGTGGTTACAATTCTTAAACAGTTTTATTTTATATTTTAGATCATATCATATGACTCGCAGTGATTTAAGCTAACATACCATGTATATCATAGATCAACCTAAGTTAAGTCCAAGCAATCACACTAATATGACCCGAAAATTACCACATTAAGTTCCATCTAATAGGCAAGATTTTCATCATATTAATCTAACATTTCACATCTGAAGATGATACACATGTATCGAAAACGTTAATGAAAATTTATTTATTTTATGATAAGCAAAGGCGGTTTTGTACACATATAATTATAGTCAAACATTAATAGCTTATCGGCAAACTTCAACATGAAATTGATCTTTCGAACTGTGTTTTGCGCGGCCAAGTCGTACGCAGGGTATTTGTTATCATCGGTTGCGTACGGCAACATTCCACGATACAAATCAAATGCTCCGTGTCCATGTTGACTGTCGAAATTAATGTCAAAAAGACGTAAGTAAATGTCTTAACCCTCTCCCCATATCTCGACAGTAAGAAAAATACTCACCTCAGTACATGTTTCGAAACAGTTCACATTCCTGCCACTACAGGCGTTACCGTACGTATCGGTAAGTACTCTTCAGAATGAACGCCGTACTTGCTAGGCAACTTCTCTGGCACATAAGTAATACGCCTCTGCGGAAGTATAGGAAGATTGAATGCTCTAGGCTCATCGACTAGCCACATGACGGCATACAGCGAGCCATGACACACTTTGAACTGAACACCCAGTACAATCATGTAATCCAGTGGCCGGCATGTTCCGTGCTCTGTGACGTCACACCACGGAGAGCCGCCACGCTCTTTGCTCGGCAAACTCTGCATACTGAGCACAGCGTGGAGAGAAGGTTCAACTGAACAGTGGCGGTACGGCGCCTATGCACCTACAGCGCGATCCATTCTTCTGAGATAGTATGGGAACAGCACAATTACAATACTTTTTAAGAAAACAAAACTGTAGAACAGTGATAAATCAATGTAACAAAATATTTTGGTTTGTAATCAATTTAATGTACTTACAACAACATGAAATTCATAATACATCCAGCTGCAGAAGCGTTCGGATATATAAATGAGGCTCCGAAACTGCTATAAATATACAAATATAGAAATAAATACTTTAAGCAGTGATTGGCAGAATCAGTGCTCTGTGACGTCATCCCTCAGAGCAATCGTGTTTTCTTTTAAGAACATCGGCATTCAGAGCTCTGAGGGCGAAAAATAGCTGATAAGCTTTAATACTGAACTCTCAGTGACGACCTGCATACCTACATCTGATTTCGTGCATATGATTATTTTATACAATTCTACTCGTTTTTCTTTCCTTTTCGAGACAAAAATGGTTTTTATATGTACTACTAAGATTTGAAATCATCCGTCCTCAAGTGAGGTTGACCACTGGGATCAGGAATTAACAAAATATGAAAGATAAAGGGAAATGAAACGAGCAAAATACTGATTCGATTTGTACATTAAAACAAAAATTTACGTGTTAACATATAGATGATAGTGTAAAATTTGATGAGGGGCCTTCAGAATTTCCATTACAATCTTCTGAACCTCATAAAAGGGAATTTGAAAGGATTTAAGGATATTACATGTAAATTTTGGTAAACAACCCCTCGCTCCAAATAGTAAGCCTGTAACATCCCAGTTGTAAAGCGAAATGCCATATTTTTCACTGAGGTATGGAAGACAAGGTACATATTTAGCTCGCTTGTCATCATTAATCTGCAGTGCTTGATTCGTGTCTCGTTCAAAGCAAATCGTAGGGTCTAAGACCATCGCTTTCTGGGTTCTTCTATTGCTGGCAATTATATCGACTCTTCTATGAGAATCATCTTCAGACACACAATGAATCTCCTTTCTTAGCGTGTTTTGGGAAAGCCATTGATTTAACAAATGATTGAAATAATTTTAATTTTGTCCTTTAAATGTGTATAAATTTGATCCGAAGAAAGGTAACTTTTCGTTCAGCAAAAGGAACTTTACAATGTTACATTTGTTCGGATCAAATTTCTTCATATTTAAAGGACAAAACTAAAATTCTTTTAATAAATTATTAATCATAATACACCGCTCTCTTAAATTGACTGAGCATATTGGGAATTAAATCAATGACTTTCACAAAAATCCTATGAAATATTTTATACAGGGACATCATTTTATTTTTACTTCAATTTTTAATGTACCTGAGTTTTTGAATGTACTTCACTCCCACCCCTTCTACTAATGAAGTTCAACCGTCTTCCACATAGATCCAAGACCGCATATACAGTCATACTAGCCTTACCGTCACAGTACGTTCCAAAAATATGTTCGCGTTTTCCAGTGACGAAAGAGCTTTCAATATTGCATCATTTTCGCACAGGTGCTGTCGTCCATTTGCCTACGTCGCATTCAGGTTTTCCCTCTCTGTAAAGGCTAGTGGCTGGGCTGTCTTAGCTCTTTTCTGAGAACATTAATTTCTGTTAGGAATTGGACATCTACGTAATATTATACCCATACAACTGTTTAAAATAACTTAAATAAAAGGGCCTCGTTAAGTAATTAACTGTCACTTGATTTCCATCCTTTCTACGACCCTGCGACATAACCACTTGGACGGACAGTAGATACCATGTCTGAGTAATTTTATCTTTTCGGATCGAGCAGAAGTGGAGATTGAATTTACAGTACGTAAGGTACTCTTTTACAGAGTAGGTACAGAATTATTTCAACATGAGTTACTAGTACGAAGGACGAAACTGGTAATTGGAATTACATACATTAGAACTGAAGCCTGTATCGAAATGAACCGCCACCATTTTCAAAAATGTGTTTAAATATCCATATTATGATTATTTTTCAATTTAACTTCATTCTCTATATTATACGCTAATGTGCTGTAGACAGTATAATATACACTGCATAATGAATACGTCCGTATGGACAGCTCAGTTCGTGAGTAAAAACACTCATTGTTAATACTGTACTGTATTCTGATTAAACAAAAACCTAATGAAAATTATCAAACTCAAAAGCGTGATATTTCATAGTTTACGTAAATGGATGAATTGCTTTTGTTCCCTCCTATACCTAGTAAAGTGATTTGTTTGTATATTACGCCATCGAACTCCAGTCGTGGAAGAGGATAGCAGCTGTTGATTCAAAGGTATAGCCAGGTTAATATCAGAAATGTTAGTAAAAATAAAATGATGTCCCTGTATATTATAGTTGTTATCTCGATAAGGAAGTAAAAACGACCAAAATTGTATTTAACTTGTTTGTTTGAAATATTTCAAAGAATAACCCCTGAAATTAATCACATTCCGTACGGTTCATCCTCTGTAGATACAATACAACGTATAAATAAAATTAGAACTTAACCAATTCCCCTGAACCACTTACTACACAACTGTAATAGCTTGCCGCTGGGCGATTGCTGTACTTCTCTTCAGGTGCTCATCTAGTCTGACCTTGCTCCGACGTCACAAATGCACAACCTGCCGATCACTGAATTGTAATCGGTAATCGATTACAAAATACGCAACCCTGATAAGAAGGAAATGAAGAGTATGTACGAGGATCATACTGAAAGTCATGAGTAACCACATTCCAGACCCAATACGATCAATGAATCGATTGACAAGTTAAATTGTGACCTAGCCACTGTCTCCACTTGGGCGGCCAATTTCGGACTCGCACTTAATCCAAGTAAGACTCAAGCCATAATTATTGGACATAAGCGTTTAGTTAACTCCATTAATAACAGTAATCTTTCAGTTGTTACCCTTAACAACACGCTAATCCCTTATTCATCTGTCTTAAAAAATCTTGGCTTCTTTTTTGATAATAATCTAAGTTGGAATTTTCAAGTTAAAGAAACGATAAAAAAAATCTGTTCCTCCATTCACTGTTTGAGTCGCTTGAGAAACTTCTTGCCCCAGCAACTAAAACTTACCCTAGTACAGACCCTAGTAATGCCGCACTTCGATTATTGTGACGTTTTGTTAAGTGACCTAAGTTCTGAACTGTCAGTCAAGTTACAGCGAGCTCAGAATATGTGCGTCAGATAAGTGTGCAACATCCGACGATATGATCATAGATCACCGTCCTTCGCAAGTCTCTCGTGGCTCCGACTTAAAGAACGCAGAACTTTACACTCTTTGTCTTTACTCTTTCGAATTCTGCACACCTCAACACCAAATTACCTTTCGTCTCGTTTCTCTTATCTATACTCTAACCACGACGTAAATACCAGATCACTTATCTGTGGCACGCTAAATATACCTCTTCATAGAACATTTTGTTATTCGTCATCTTTTACAATATCCACCTCGCGTCAATGGAATTCCTTGTCACAAAGTATTAGGGGCTGCAAGACAATAAACACCTTTAAGAACAGCTTAAAAGATAACCTTATTAGCATTTCACTCCAATCATACTGATTTTAACTATCACTGACTACACTGTTACTTTTTTCTTTAGACATCATCCTGATTGTGCTGTATTTTAATTGTCTCATAATAATCTCTTTCAATTATCTAATACTATTTTAAATATATTAACATTCTATGTATTTTAGTTTAATTCTGCTACACAGTTTATTTCAGTGTTTAATTAATAGTTCATAGTATTTTGTTGTTTAATTCGTAAATAACTCTTGTATACATGTAACTCTCATCTAAATCAAATTGTTGAATTCTTTGTAAGTTCATGCATATGTATATACACTTTTGCTGGTTGAGTGGAAGAGAAGGCCTTACGGCCTTAACTCTGCCAGCTAAAATAAATCATTATTATTATTATTATTATTATTATTATTATTATTATTATTATTATTATTATTATTATTATAAATCTTAATTTTTAATTTTTAGACAAACCGGGTACACCATCTTAATCTACAGACTTTTCTGTCATTTTCCAAAACAGTCTCCATGTCTTTGCACACATTTTTCCCGTCGTTCTGTAAGTTTGAAAGTTCCCTTGCTGTAGAAGTCCGTTTCATCTTCCCGAAGACACTGACGCACTGATTTCCGGATGTCCTCCAGCGTCTCGTAGCGTTGGCCTCGCAGCTGCTCCTTTACAGAACCGAAAAGATGGTAGTCGGAGGGTGCCAAGTCGGGACTGTAGGGAAATTGCGGAAGAATTTCCCACCCAATTGTTCTGATTTTCTCCACGGTGACACGATCAGTGTGAGACCACGCGTTATCGTGTTGCAGGATGATCTTCTTTCCAGGGCGTTTCTCGCGCAATGCACGACGGAGCTTCAAAACTGTCTGAATATAGCGGACAGCATTTATGGTCTGTCCAGGTTAAAAAAATTCAACCAAAATGCATCCCAGAACTCATCAACTCTTTCCTTGTTGCGTTTCGTCGTGACCGCTACGAGGCTCATCTTGGATGCTCGTGTTCCCATTCTCGAAATGTTTCACCCATCTCCTAACACTGCTGGCGCCCATGCACACATCTCCGTATGCACGCTGAAGTCTGAGGTGAATTTCAGCAGCAGATTTTTCTTCTTTAACAAGGAATTTAATGACAGCACGCTGTCGAAACGAACCATCGTTTATCGACCATTTTGCAAACATTGTCTGTGGTCACGTGATAAAAGTTAATGACGTCACAATATGTCAATACATAGTGTAAAGCAGTGGTTGCCAAACACCATGAAATTGTGACGTAATAGAAATGCAACCCGCACACCACTATCGCAGGGAGAGGGGTGGAGTGGGTATCTCCTCAGGTAATGCAGTGAATAACAGTGCAGAGACGGACTGTGACCAAAAAACGAAGGCAATATAATATTCTTCTACTTATTAACTACACATACTTTTTTCCATGTTAATTTTTTATCCTCCTATTAATTATTTTTGTATTATTAATAAAATAAAGTAAATTTATTTTCTTATTTACCATAGAAAGAGCGTGTACTTTACATCAGCAGATATTTGAAATTAGAAAAACGTACCAGTCTGGTCACGAAGTTGTAAATTACACTACATACTTAAAAAAAAGCGTTGAAGTATTTTACTCCGATTAAGACATAGAAGCCGATATTTTTTTAGTTTGTTTATTTATGAAATACTCAAATTACACTCATACGTAGAAAAAGAACGTGGAAGTATTTTACTCCGATTAAGACATAGAAGCCGATATTTTTTAATTTGTTTATTTATGAAATACTCAAATTACACTCATACGTAGAAAAAGAAAAGAACGATTAAGACACAGAAGCCAGTTTGTTTTTTACAAATTCCGTTTATTTTTAAGACATAGAAGCCGATATTTTTTTAAGTTTGTTTATTTATGAAATATTCAAATTACACTCATACGCAGGAAAAAAGCGTTGAAGTATTTTACTTCGATTAAGACATTGAAACCGATATTTTTTATTGTTTATTTATTAACGAAATATTCAAATTACACTCATACGTAGAAAAAAACGTGGAAGTATTTTACACCGATTAAAACACAGAAGCCAATACTTTTTATTGCTTATTCATTAAAGAAATGTTCAAATTACACTACATACGTCGAAAAAAACGTCGCTGTATTTACCCCGATTAAGACATAGAAGCCGATACTTTTTATTGTTCGTTTATTATTCAAGTTACAGGTAAGGGCGTGGTAGTCTTCATAACAAGAAAAATAATGACAACGTACATTGTTCTTTTATACTTCATTAAAAATTTTACAACAAATTAAGTATCTCATATTTTTGCCATCTGCACAAAATAAATACTTTTCCTTCCATGCTCCTTAAAATTAAATTTTTACTCACTATCTGTTTTCGAAAAGACATCGAAACATATTATCCTACACACTTGTAACATTACATGCATACGTCCGCTGCTGATAAATGTCTTGTCTTATATCGAAGTGATGGCTGTAAACAGAGAGTGGGGATATGATGTCATGGTTACGCTTGAGTGGAGACAGGGGCATGTGTCGCGACACAGCTTTTGGCGATCACTGCTGTAAAGTCTGTAGATTATGATCATAATATAATCGTTTTTGTTACATTGTTGAAATTGAAATTATAGCAATGTGTTACTCATGACTGTCAGTACGACCTTCTGTAGCTTATAATTTGCAGGCCCTACTTACTAATTTAATTTTACTTCATTTCTAATATATGGACCAATTAATAATAAAGACTACGAATGAAAATTTTAAATATCTTGAAATATTATACTACATGGGTAATATACCTGTTGTCTATATTATAATTGTTATATATTGTGAATAATGTATTTACTGTTACGAAATGTTAATAAAACCTTAATCCAAGATATGTAACTGATATTGTCTTCAAACTTATTTATTCTGACTATTACACTCTTACTACGTCACACTACTTTTGACCAATAAAACGGTACGAAAGGACGTATTTCAACCAATCATGGCTGCTTATCGCACAATTTTATCGCGTCCCTAGCATTTGTTTAATTTTATCGCGTCCCTAGCATTTGTTTAATTTTATCGCGTCCCTAGCATTTGTTTCTTTGTTTGCCAACATTTGAAACTGCGCTGGTCTGGACGTCAAAAAAAAAATATATATATATATATATATGCATACATAAAATTACAAACCACTCCAGTCGATGTACAGCAGTTTCAAATATTGACTCGCATTGGCATTCTAGAACAAGAATTAATAAAAATCACTGATCATACTTATGCATCTTCTGAAATCCGATTTACAAATAAATGAAGAATACCATTCGGAAATCCTGAATAAGTTGAATACACCATGTAGGCCTAAATCAACGAGTTCCACTTCTATTACGCACACGTCCAATATAACATCAATTGAACCACCAACCACATTCAAATATGAAAATTGTACATTCAATAATTATTCCTTTTAAAATTATTCATGTTTATTTTTTATGTCATCGTCGTTAATTAAAACTTTTCTAACACTTGTGTATATTAGTTAGGTTATATTATAGCTTCTGCTATATGATATTATGGATAGTCACGTATCAGAGATTGTTTAATATTAAGATTTATTGAAAATCATCTGTCAAGTGACGTTGATTACTGGGATTCGGATAATTGAAGTGGAATGAAACTGTCTTAATAAAAATGAAACTGAATCAACAAAGCCTTCTTGACTAGTAACATTGCCATCGTGTATAGATCTCGACGAGAAGGCATTGTTCACTACTGCCATCTAGCATGCATCTAGCGTAATATTTGTAATGTTGAGATGGTACAATAATACATTTGAAGACAGTTGTATTTTCGTAAGTCAATTAATATTTTATTGTATTGGAGTACTTCGTTACTTCTAATCTTTATATACTTTCTTCTAATCGTGTAATAGTCAATTAAATCCCACTCGAGTTTTGATTTTCTCTAGATAAATCAAAACTCTAGTGAGATTACTGTTGAAAAATTCTACATACATTCTACTTACTGGGAATTTCACTAGCGACTTATGGCTTCTCTCTTGTTTTACGTCACTCGGTACGGTCCGGTTTGTAGGTGCGAACATAGTTGGCGCTGCTGTCCCACATGCGTTGTCCAGCTGTTCCGATATTTTATTTGGTGGTCATCAACTCAGCTGCTCTTTCGCGAGCAAGCAAGTCAGCCGTGTGCAAGATTCCAAAGATATTGGAGGGATAAAAGGAGACACTTGTCATGCCACAACTTGAAGTCGGTTTGAAAGAGGGACACAGCAATGTTATAGATTTATAGTTCACATATTGCCAAGCAGGCTGCAGAAATTAGCGTACTTGAGAGTCTGGATGATCATTCACTTGATTTTGACCCTTTTACAATAATTGACTTTAAAAGCCTTGTATTTGTAGTAGCTTTTGTGTACCATACAATCAAGGTTAAGCACGAAGTGAATGAATGTAAGTTCTATGAAGATTACTATAACAAAATTATTGAGGACTATAAAATTATATTTATTTATTTATTTGATTTATTTATTGATTTATGTATTGATTGATTGATTTATTTATAGATTTATTTATTTATTTGTTGATTCATTGATTGATAGATTTATTTATTTATATATTGATTGATTGATTGATTGATTGATTGATTGATTTACTTTGTTTGTTTATTTGTTTGTTTATTTTACCAAACAACAGGAATAAATTCCACTATGCGTAATTGTGCTGTATAATGCAAAACAAAATACTACATAAACTCATTGGGCCGTATTCATAGACACTTTTAGCGCGGGCTTCCGGTGGATTATCAGCGTTTTTCGTATTCATAAACCAGTGTTAGCGATAGGATATGATTTGAATTCTGTACTAGTAACCAGTGGATAGCCGGGGCTAGCTTAGTACGCTCGTAGCGCGTGCTGCGAAAAATCTATGAATAGCACCCATGAAGTCTGAAGATAAAGAAAAATATACTTACGTAAAATCACAAATTTTAATCAAATGTCGTACACAAAAGTTCATAAAGATATTTTGTATAGAGTATATTACAATGGTAAGCCAAAATCCGGAAGGTTATTTTTAAGAGATAGGGAATTAAAAATAAGTTAAGCATTTGAATTAAAAGTGACCATTTTAATACCGATGTTGTGGATTTAAAATGGGAATATCCAGTAATTGTATATTTATTCAATTTCTTTTCACTGCATTAAAATTAATAAGATGTAATAGTACTTTACTCATAATAATTACACTATTACCAATTTTATATGAGTGTATTGTTGCACCAATAATCTTCTACCAATAGGTTATTGAAGTTAGGCCTATGTAATGAAATTTCTTTAATAATGCATTATACGAGAAAGAATTGTTATTAATTACTACCATATTTATTTTATTAGAATACATATATCGAAGGAAACGCTTCTGAATTTGTTTCTATACACAGTAATTAATAATTATTTTTATACAGAGATGACAACATAAATGAAGCATATTGAATTTTCTATTATATTAAACTGTTATAAAGTAATTTCAAAATATGTTCATCCTTAAAATACAGGATGATCCGTTTGGGTATGTATAAAATAAAAACACCGTAAAACATTTACTACTGAATTTTATTTGTTGAAACTTTGTGCATACAACACTGAAAGTTTGGAGAATCCTCAAAGCTCAACGTGACCCCCATTGCGCACCCTGCACAACTCATGTATGTATGTATGTATGTATGTATGTATGTATGTATGTATGTATGTATGTATGTATTTATTCACACTGCAATGGGTATATACCCGGAGGCAGTGGTAACTAATTACACTCAATAATGACAATAATAAACTTATTAATTAAAAATACAATTAATAATAATACTAATAACTAATAATAATAATAATAATAATAATAATAATAATAATAATAATAATAATAACAACAACAGGGAATATACTAAATTAAATGAAACGATCACTTAAAATAACATTTGAAATATTCTAATTTGTATCTTAAAACTAAGATCGGACTAAAACCCACGAGTATATGTTCATATCTGCACAAGTACCTTTCAACATTACACTCATTTCGCTGTCAACTCACTCACTGCACTGGAACTACGACACATTTCACTGATTCTATCCTAATTTCACTAACACTTCAAAACATTTCACTGTTCAAATTCTTTGCACTGCTACTATAAACTATAAAGCTTCACTGACAGGAACACGTTTCACTTACACAGCACACTTCACTGACACGACATACTTCTTCACTGATACAACACACTTCACTGACACAACATAATTCTTCACTCATACAGCACTTCAATAACAACATATCATTTACACCCTTTAACTACTGTGTATAATTACCGTCTATTAGTAAGGTCCTTAAGCCTATTTTTAAATGCATTTTTGGTTGTTGGTAAAGCGTTTAGTAAGTCTGCAGGTAAAGCATTCCAGTCCCTGATAGTACGATTGAGAAAAGAAAACTTTCCAGTGTCCGTCCTCTGCCTTCTTTCCCTCATAACGGTGATGCAATTCAGCCCATGTCCATTGTAACATAAGAGGGGTGATTTATTGAAAAGCTTGAGTAATTTTTACTCTCAGATCATCAATGTTCCTGGGTTTCTATGACTAGATAATGTCTTTAACAAAACCCCACACGAAGAAGTCAGGCAGGGTTAGATCTGGGGAGTTTGGGGACCAAGCCAAGAGATAGCTGCTTCTCGTACTGGGTTTCGCCTGCGACCTCCTGCATGTTTTTTTAACACACAACCTGTTTCTACAAATATTCGATACCACAACATTATGGAATCGTATTTAGGTACATTACGCACACCATATTCACGTCGGAATTCCCTTTGAACTCTTTTAACACTCTCAAATTTAGCATACCAAAGAATACATTGTGCCCGCTGTTGATTTGTAGTAGCCATTTTAATCATCTACGATTTTCATTTGTCCTTTCAGATTATGCATTCTTGATTGTCATGTAAGGAGACTCCCATCTTTTAATCATAATATAACCAGCAAGAAATTTTTGCCACTATCATAATAGCTTTATAATAATAAATTAGTATTATTTTTAACCAAACGGACCATACTGTATTTCTGAATTACGAAAAATAAATCCTGGTTGTCCATATACTTCATTTATGATCTCATAATTTGATTTTCAGAATTTAAATTGTGTGCAAGGATTAAACCTAGATTTTTTATACAAAAAGCACATGCGAAATTTCCAGAATTCATACTGTATTGAACATTTGGTTGTAGAGAAACTCATTGGTCACTTGTGAAACAGCACTTTTAACATTCAGTGGAAAGTTATTTAGTACGAGTACACTCTAGGTAATAGGACTGTGTATGTCATGTGACGCAATTAAAATTACACAATAGGCTATACATTAATATCTGCAATAAAGATTAGTACTGACATGTCTTAACTGTTTCTCAATTCATTAAAACACATGTTCCATTTAACTTTAGATTTCATGCTATTGTTTTATTTCTACAACCAAGAAAGGTTAGTAAATATAAAACATAAATTACATGTTCACTCGGTACAGAGTAGAGTATATAGCCTCACAGCGAAAGACTGGTAACAGAGAGGCTCTTCAATGCTTAGCCTATCTATCAGAGACAGGCAAAACCTCATTCAGGCCTGCCCATAACTGTTTACCTTCGAGAGTGGTCTAACGTACGGTATCGCTCGCCTGCCGTCAACCTTCCTTACAAGCAGGCAGGCAGGCAGGCAGGCAGTGTGGTTGCATGTGACTCCCAAACAGTCCTAATAGTGACTCGAAAGGACTGTTGGGATCCGCCGACCTGCGCCAGACTGTGCTGCTTTCAGGTGCATGACAAATATCAACCAAGTCTCATCCAAACCCGACAGGAAGCTTACAGATATAGACAAACTATTGAAAACAATTTGTCGTCTTCTGAAACGTAATAAATACAAAGAAAACTATTTCTCGTCAGCATAATATCCATTAAAATGCCAACAGTTATTATAAATTACTTACACACAAATGATAAAATTAATCTCCATAAATACCTTCTCCTGCTTATATCAGTATTAAACTATGGATGGATATCAGGTAACTTTATCAGGCGATGGGAACCCCACTCATCTTCGTCACTTCCTTTCCTCCCTCATCATCCCGTTTCTGGTTTTTCAGATCACTCTACCGGCGGCCTCCCGAAGCTGCTGACTCTCTCGACCAGCCTCCGTAGAATGTAGTTCAGCGATGTTGGATGGCTTCTGCAACGGCACCCGAGACGGACCTCCTCGGGGGAGGAGTTTCACCTCGGACCGACAGGGGGGCCTTGGGGGAATTTTCCGAAGCAGGAATGGTATATGGATTCTGTCGGCTGTAGGGACCTGTCGTTAAGAGAGTCATGTGGTTAGGGCGGTGCGCGTAGGGGTTCTGTGGCACGCAACTCATTTCATATCGAGGGCTAGCGCAATAGATCTCAATAGGTCACAGTGTTGGGCCATCCATGCCCCCGTCAGTTAAATTCCATTCCATTCCATACTCAGAGATGATTACTCTGTATGAAAAATGTCTTCATATACAAACATTAATTAAACATTATAAATAAAACTATATATTTGTTACTGTTGCTCCAAGATATTTGAATTTTTCCACTTCTTCGAAGGATAGATCTCCAATTTTTATATTTCCATTTCGTACAATAATCTGGTCACGAGACATAATCATATACTTTGTCTTTTCGGGATTTACTTCCAAACCGATCGCTTTACTAGCTTCAAGTAAAATTTCCGTGTTTTCCCTAATCGTTTGTGGATTTTCTCCTAAAATATTCACGTCATCTGCATAGACAAGAAGCTGATGTAACCCGTTCAATTCCAAACCCTGCCTGTTATCCTGAACTTTCCTAATGGCATATTCCAGAGCGAAGTTAAAAAGTAAAGTTGATAGTGCATCTCCCTGCTTTAGCCCGCAGTGAATTGGAAAAGCATCAGATAGAAACTGACCTATACGGACTCTGCTGTATGTTTCACTGAGACACATTTTAATTAATCGACACTCGGGAGGAAATTAAACGCAGAATAAATATGGGAAATGCGTGTTATTATTCGGTTGAGAAGCTCTTATCATCCAGTCTGCTGTCCAAAAATATGAAAGTTAGAATTTATAAAACAGTTCTATTACCGGTTCTTCTGTATGGTTGTGAAACTTGGACTCTCACTCTGAGAGAGGAACATAGGTTAAGAATGTTTGAGAATAAGGTGCTTAGGAAAATATTTGGGGCTAAGCGGGATGAAGTTACAGGAGAATGGAGAAAGTTACAAAACACAGAACTTCACACATTGTATCCTTCACCTAACATAATTAGGAACTTAAAATCCAGACGTTTGAGATGGGCAGGGCATGGAGCACGTATGGGCGAATCCAGAAATGCATATAGAGTGTTAGTTGGGAGACCGGAGGGAAAAAGACCTTTAGGAAGGCCGAGATGTAGATGGGAGGATAATATTAAAATGGATTTGAGGGAGGTGGGGTGTGATGATAAAGACTGGATTAATCTTGCACAGGATAGGGACCGATGGCGGGCTTATGTGAGGGCGGCAATGAACCTTCGGGTTCCTTAAAAGCCATTTGTAAGTAAGTATGTAAGTAAATAAAACTATAAACTTAATGCCATATATTGAATAGATAATTAAATTTAATACAAATATTTCGTGATTTAAGTTATCCTTTACAAGCTATTAAATTAGTACTTCACAGGTGTTGAATGAAGCGATATTTTGTCACTGAAATAGTCAACTTCCGTGAAGATGGCCGCATTATCAGTAAACTGAACCACAATGTCAACATTCTGACTCTCTGTGAAGAAGAGCTGCTCAAGGGACATCAGTTGCTTTCGCTGAAGTAATATGTTGATGAGAGTTTGGCTTCCACCGTCTGATAGGAACAACTTTTTAACATTACCACAGCGAGACATGATGTACTGCGAAAAATTATCGTCAAACAACTTTAATTCGAGACTAGTAAGTGCACGAAATTCTGGAAGTGGGAACTTCTCTGAATACTCCACGAACTTGTAGTCTTGAAGACCTAGAAATTTAATGAAACTCAGGTGCAGACATTTCAGTGCGGAACAGTATTCTCCAATTACTCTTAAGTCAGTATCATGGACGTCTCTTAAATTCAAACACATAATTTGACTACCTATTTCTCGAAGCAACTCTTCTATAAAACAAAATATTACAGTCCTCAAAGAAAGTTTAGTTAAACGTTTTAAACTTTTTAGTGCAGTTAAGCTACATTGTACGTTACGGAGAGAAAGTGATGTGATGTTTGGAAACTTATCAGCAAGCACATTTAAGTTTGAAACCGATGGGTTATTGCAACCGAAACTCTTGAGCTGTTCAGGAGGATTTGTAGAAGCGACAGTTTCGTCAGTCTTTGCTAATCCGTTCAACAATTTTGTTATACCATCCTGTGTTATCAATACACAATTTATAAGTAATTCTTCTAAGTGCTTGAAACGAAGGATATAATCAATACTTACGTCCGTTAAATATGAGTCAGTTAAATCTAGGCGTTTCAATTTGGTGGATGTTTTCGAAAGAGCATCCAGTTCTTCATCTTCACAAAATCTGTAGGAGAATTCTTCAAGTTTCTCTGAGAAATCTCGTCGGTTCAGTCTCCTCTCAGTGAAGTTATTTGAAGACACTAACCTTAAAACCCTGAGGTTCTTAAGTTCGGATAAGGAATCTACGATCAGGTCAGAGTACCACACTTTATAGCGATCTATGACCGTGGGATGTGGGTTGTTTTCAAAACACTCGAGTTTCATTACTGAAGGATGAAGAATAGCTGTCATCACCATGGGTGCAATTTCTTCACAGTAACTCCTGAAGCAGGGGTACTCGATGAGATCTCTGTAGCTAAGTAGCACATGCCTCATCATTCTGATAGTAACCTCATTGGCGAAAGATGGTGGTAAAGTGCCATGAATCATTTCTCCCAGATAGGAGCAGATCTGCTGAACGTAGTTCAGTCTGAAGGTTTCAGTTTCTGCGCATTTTGGAAATTTTACTCTCTGAACTAGGTCCGACACGTATCTTCCCAGGGATTCTGTTGCCAAGTTGCTGAGACGATCCGGGTAGGCGAAAAATTCCATCCTGAAAACGAAAAAAAAAAAATATATATATATATTTTATACACAACTGCCCAAATTCGATCACAACACCGAAGTTCAAACTCTACGATATAAACTTAAGGAGGTATAGGGGTAATAATCCTTACACTCTACGCCCTCACTTACAAATTAAGCAAAACCCTTTAACTCTATTAAATATAGAATATAATCTAAATTTAACAGAAGAAATATTAAAATCAGAAGTAAACACTGAAATAATGAAACAATTGTCTTTAGAGACCCAAATTAGATCCCAACAAACTGGTTCAAACTTGATCTCCAGAGAACAACGATACGTGCTGTCTCTTCTTACTTTATAAATCTCTTGGATAGGAAATCATTATCAGAATCTTCTATGTCACATCAATAAATTTAGGAATGCAGTTATATTGTCAGACTCCAAAGCAGCTATTCTATCAATAGTCTACACACACCTTCATCTCAAACAGCAGAAATAACTAAAATGCTCTCTCAATTAATATCACTCAATAAAAGAATTGTATTCCAATGGATACCATCCCATTGTGGAATCCTGGGAAACGAGAATGCGGATGCTTTAGCAAAGAAGGGCAGCGCTGCTACTTACAGACCTGTTACTAAATCTACGTATTACTCTGTGAAAAGATTTATTAAGTCTCCATACTTAGACTTCATCAAACAACATTTGATAACACAATCTCAAGGGAAAAAAATCATAATCCACAATTAATTCCCGATTTACCACGAAAATCGTCTGTAGTTGCATTTAGACTAGGCCATGATTGTTTGGCCAAACACCTGCATAGAATTGGAATATATCAGTCCCCTAACTGTCCATTGTGCAACTCAAACCAAGAAATGGATTCGGAACACCTCAAATTCTGTGCTTCAGTGGCTGACCATGATAATATCTTTGAAAAATATTGGAGTGCAAGAGGTCAAATGACTTTATTGTCAAACGCCTGGCATTAGAAAACAACAACAACTCTACGCTCTCAAAATTACCCATTAGGAAAACGATAAATCCCTGTCAATCATGCCTTTTAATAGAAACACCGTTTCTAAGTGTTGTCTAATGACTAGGAATCGTACTTTGTCCCACGAGGTTACAAGAACAAGTGCTACTGGAGTTTCTAATTGGACAACGCGCGTGCATGTGGCAAGCGCAGTACTAGACTGACTGCTCACTCGACTTTAGTTTGATCAAGTTGGACGGAACAAAACATAGACAACTTTAACAATTACACTAATATTTACAATTTAAATGATACTCGGGAGGAAATTAAACACAGAATAAATATGGGAAATGCCTGTTATTATTCGGTTGAGAAGCTTTTATCATCCAGTCTGCTGTCGAAAAATCTGAAAGTTAGAATTTATAAAACAGTTATATTACCGGTTGTTCTGTATGGTTGTGAAACTTGGACTCTCACTTTGAGAGAGGAACAAAGATTAAGGGTGTTTGAGAATAAGGTGCTTAGGAAAATATTTGGGGCTAAGAGGAATGAAGTTACAGGAGAATGGAGAAAGTTATACAACACAGAACTGCACTCATTGTATTCTTCACCACACATAATTAGGAACATTAAATCCAGACGTTTGAGATGGGCAGGGCATGTAGCACGTATGGGCGAATCCAGAAATGCATATAGAGTGTTAGTTGGGAGGCCGGAGGGAAAAAAACCTTTAGGGAGGTCGAGACGTAGGTGGGAAGATAATATTAAAATGGATTTGAGGGAGGTAGGATGTGATGATAGAGAATGGATTAATCTTGCTCAGGATAGGGACCAATGGCGGGCTTATGTGAGGGCGGAAATGAACCTACGGTTTCCTTAAGAGCCAGTAAGTAAGTACACTATGTGTCCTAGAATACGCTATTTTTATTATTTACACTCTCATAAAGAATGTAGGCCTACAATGATCAAACATTATTTACGGTGTTATTTACATTATTGTGTATTGTAATGCAAGGTATTTATTTTGTAAATAGCATAAATAGTGCAAATCAAGATTTCAGGTATAACTCCCTGTAAAGTTGATTTGAATAATTTTTCCCTCGAAATTATTCAAATCAACTTTACAGGGAGTTATACCTGAAAATCTTGATTTGCATAATACACGTCACTGTTCGTTAACAGAAAACCACAATTTAAGTCACACGGAGTTAGTGTGCACTCGAAGTTGGTTGCTTGACGGTTGTCAGCCCACTTTGAGGTCTGTGGATATAGAGGGAAAAATTGGATCGGTGTCGGTTAGAGTTCCCGGGTAGCTCAGTGGTAGAGCGTTGGTACGTTAAACCAAAGGTCCCGGGTTCGATACCCGGCTCCGGAACAATTTTTCCCTCAAAATTATTCAGCATAAATAGTGTAAATATGTTTGATCATTGTAAGCTTGTACATTCTTTATGATAGTGTATATAGTAAAAATAGCGTATTGCAGTGTATATAGTGTAATGGGACTGTCAGACGTTGATTACAGTATTTTCAATAGCCGATTTGAAAATACTGCTTTTCGTCTCTAGAATATTACCTTTATAGAATATGACTTTCATTTTTATCATTCCTTGGGTCAAAATTGCTTATTTAACATTAAATTGTAATTGTTTAATCTTCAGAATTCGTGTAACTAAACAAACCTACTTTTTTTACAATTATTCATGTTTTTATTTTCAGATAAGTCAGTTATTACATACAATAAATAATGTTAAAATGTTCAATCTTACGACTTATCAATTTAATATTAATACTTACTTATTTACTTACTTACTTACGTACTTACTTACTGGCTTTGGCTTTTAAGGAAGGCGGAGGTTCATTCCCGCCCTCACATAAGCCCGCCATTGGTCCCTATCCTGAGCAAGATTAATCCAGTCTCTATCATCATATCCCACCTCCCTCAAATCCATTTTAATATTATCTTCCCATCTGCGTCTCGGCCTCTCCAAAGGTCTTTTTCCCTCCGGCCTCCCAATTAATACTGTATATGCATTTCTGGATTCGCCCATACGTGCTACATGCCCTGCCCATCTCAAACGTCTGGATTTAATGTTCCTAATTGTATCAGGTGAAGAATACAATGCATGCAGTTTTGCGTTGTGTAACTTTCTCCATTCTCCTGTAACTTCATCCCTCTTAGCCCCAAATATTTTCCTAAGAACCTTATTCTCAAACACCCTTAATCTTCTGTTCCTCTCTCAAAGTAAGAGTCCAAGTTTCACAACCATACAGAACAACCGGTAATATAACTGTTTTATAAATTCTAACTTTCAGATTTTTTGACAGCAGACTAGATGACAAAAGCTTTTCCCAACCGAATAACAACAGGCATTTTCCATATTTATTCTGCGTTTAATTTCCTCCCGAGTGTCATTTATATTTGCTACTGTTAGTCCAAAATATTTGAATTTTTCCACCTCTTCGAAGGATAAATCTCCATTTTTATTTTTCCATTTCGTACAATATTCTGGTCATGAGACATAACCATATACTTTGTCTTTTCGGGATTTACTTCCAAACCTATCTCTTTACTTGCTTCCAGTAAAATTCCCGTGTTTTCCCTAATCGTTTGTGGATTTTCTCCTAACATATTCACGTCATCCGCATAGACAAGAAGCTGATGTAACCCGTCTTATTTACTTTTTTACATTTTAAAATTATTTTCATATCATTTACAAACCTGACTTAAATTATTGTGACGTTTGAGACTGCCTTCTGACACACGATCATTACCCACGTAGTGAACCGGAGTGTGATATGTCATGTACCACTTACGGTGGTAACCAAATAATTTAACAATTTGTGGTACTTTAAACATCAACACATGGAATTAAATTCATTATTTATTTTGTATTGTAATACGTTCGAATTTCGAACTCAGCATACATTTTATTCTCATAAGTATGGCAGTGAAACAAAATAACTTAAAGTAATATTATCTAAATTATCAAGATATAAAAAGGCTTTCCTAACCATCTGGCATTCATTTGTCAACTATTACGAAATAATTAAAATAAATTCACATACGTATACAAATTATTTAAATAAAAATAGTACGAAATAAAATAATTTCTAAATTGTTAAAGAAAGTCAGTATTTTCTTAACAGTATAGATTTTTTTTAGAAACGTTGCTTCACACCACGAAGGAAACAACATCACGTTACGGTCCTCAGTTCGAGGACGAAGAGATCCTGTATCCCGGAGTCTTTGGTACACAGCAACAAATTTAGTCTATTTGGAATCCCATGATTTGGAAATCGTAGCCAGTAGAGCTCCTGAAAGGTTAATGACCATTAACTTACTTTTTACGCTGCAGTACAGCTGATCGAAAGACGTGCATATAGTCTAAACAGACAGGCGTTTCATCGTATGATGATTCATAAAACATAAGACCGCAAAATAAGTCACATATTTATGGAAAATCTATTAGAATAAGAGAAAAGTGAATAGGGCGTTGTTTTACACGAATTTTTCTTTTAAAATATGCCAAAATATTTTCACGTATAACTGTAACACCCTGTTTACAAAAACAGAACAAAATTACATTGCTCATAATAGAAAACAAAAAATTATAGCCTACTAATAACTAGGGGCAGGATTTTTAGGTTTTTAAAAACACCATTAGGTGAAATGTCCCGCGCCGTGGCGTCTTGGTCTAAGGCATCCTGCTTAGGACTCGCGTTACGGAATGCGCGCTGGTTCGAATCCTCATGAGGGAAGAAATTTTCTCATGAAATTTCAGCCAGTGTATGGGACCGGTGCTCACTCAGCATCGTGATGCACTTGGGGAGCTACGATAGGTAGCGAAATCCGGTTGCGCAAGCCAGCTATAACGGCTGGGGGATCATCGTGCTAACCACACGATACCTCCATTCTGATTGGATGATCGTCCACCTCTGCTTCGGCATGTGGGCGTGAGGCCAGGAGCCGGCTGGTCGGTCTGGGCCCTTCATGGGCTGTAGCGCCAAGGATTATTATTATTAGGTGAAATAGTTTTTTTTTTTAGGTTTTATGTCCAACCTGTGAAAGGGGTCGCAAAAACTGTCCGATCGTTAAAATATATCTTTACAGTTACAGTATTCTTAAAAAATAAATATTTATTTATTAAGGTAACATGGACACGAAATTGACCTTTTCAAGAACCAAACTACTTATCAAAATTTATAAGATTCGAAAGTTTTGCTGCTTTCTTTTTAACATTATTTGTAGTTTCAATAAATTATTGTAACAATTAACATTTTATATAATATAATTTGTCTTGACATAACTACATCAATTTCAATTTTCAGTAGATAAAAGATAGAGTACACATACAACTTTTGAATTAAATTTATTTAAACTTGATCAAGAATTATTTTAAAAAGTAACAAACAAACAAAACAACATTATTTACTGCTACAGTTCCTGGTTGCAATATATGATCAAATACTTTTCAAGATTCTCGACTGAGAAGTTTTTTCTATTGTCTCTCAAAATACATTTGAAGGACGAAAAGGTTATTTTGACAGCACATGATATCATAGGTCCAAATTCCTTCGCTGCCAGTGCAGCAGGTAGCCACGGTAACTGACAATTGAAGCTTTCCCCCTGGAGAATGGAGCACACATTTTTCATTGTTTCAAACCCTGGATCCCTCCGCAATACTTTCTTCAGTTTTAATGTGACGACTTCATCCACGGGTCCTGGTACTTGTTTCTGTAGAAGCGAGTCAATACCAGCAATTGCATCTTTCAGTTGTAGCGACGAAGATTCCAAGTACTCAATATATTTTGGAAGGTCACTGAAATGTGCCTTGAGAAAAGCAAGGGAGCCACAGATGTTGCCACTGCTAAGTACAAATTTTTTCTTATGGATTGAGGCAGCCTCCTCCACGTCAAAAGTGTTCTTCCTCTCTCTCTCTCTCTCTCTCGCTCTCTCTCTCTCTTTTTCGAAATGTATTGATATTTCTCTCAAAATAAAAAATCAATAAATAACTCTGTAAATAGAGGAGACGGCCTCCAGATATGGAGGGTAGCTGTGAATATGTTGAATAAGCAGTCGCGGACAGCCGTTGAGGGTAGTCCTCCAGCTTGGGGGTTGGACGAAGGGCTAACAACCCATCACCGAAAAAACAGATTGTTTCGAAACCTTCAAGTAAGCCTCAGATGCGTTTCCAATTCACTGTAGGCCAAAGCAAGGTGATGCAATATCACCTTTACTTTTTAACTTCGCTCTAGAATATGCCATTAGGAAAGTCCAGGATAACAGACAGGGTTTGGAATTGAACGGGTTACATCAGCTGCTTGTCTATGCGGATGACGTGGATATGTTAGGAGAAAATCCACAAACGATTAGGGAAAATACGGGAATTTTACTTGAAGCAAGTAAAGAAATAAGTTTGGAAGTAAATCCCGAAAACACAAAGTATACGATTATGTCTCGTCACGAGAATATTGTACGAAATGCAAATATAAAAACTGGAAAGTTATTCTTTGAAGAGGTGGAAAAATTAAAATACCTGGGAGCAAAAGTAACAAATATAAATGATACTCGGGAGGAAATTAAACACAGAATAAATATTGGAAATGCCTGTTATTATTCGGTTGAGAAGCTCTTATCATCCAGTCTGTTGTCAAAAAATCTGAAAGTTAGAATTTAAAAAACAGTTATATTAGCTGTTGTTCTTTATGGTTGTGAAACTTGGACTCTCACTTTGAGAGAGGAATGTAGGTTAAGGGTGTTTGAGAATAAGGTGCTTAGGAAAATATTTGGGGCTAAGAGGGATTAAGTTCCAGGATAATGGAGAAAGTTACACAACGCAGAACTGCACGCATTGTACTCTTCACCTGACATAATTAAGAACATTAAATCCAGACGTTTGAGATGGGCAGGGCATGTAGCACTTATGGGCGAATCTAGAAATGCATACAGAGTGTTAGTTGGGAGGCGGAGGGAAAAAGACCTCTAGGGAGGCCGAGACGTAGATGAGAAGATAATTTTAAAATGGATTTGAGGGAGGTGGGATATGATGATAGAGATTGGATTAATCTTGCTTAGGATAGGGACCAATGGCGGGCTTATGTGAGGGCGGCAATGAACCTCCGGGTTCCTTAAAAGCAAGTAAGTAAGTAAAGGATAATGCTTATCAATAATGATTTAGGTTTTTTTAGGTATTAAGTTATAATTTAGGTTTTTTGAGGTTCAACAGAATTCACATACACGACTCCTACGATCATGATTCGGAAAAGTATTGAAGAAATTAGGAGTTCAGAAGCAAAGAAAAAAATAGGTAAAAACCCACAAATCCGGTGCCTGCTAATAGCCTAACACTCCTATTCCCTAGAACTAGATGAAGTTTTGAGAGAGAGGTACTGACATTAGTTAATCGAAATAGAACTCTCTTGTAACAGGACATTGTGCCGCGAAACCAGGTGGCCCGGGTTCGAATCCCGGTCGGGGAAAGTTACCTGGTTGAGATTTTTTCCGGGGTTTTCCCTCAACCAAATACGAGCAAATGCTGGGTAACTTTCGGTGCTGGACCCTGGACTCATTTCACCGGCATTATCACCTTCATTTCATTCAGACGCTAAATAACCTGAGATGTTGATACAGCGTCGTAAAAGAACCGAATAAAATAAAAAACAGGACATTGTGAGACACCATACCGCTCGAACAAAGAAATTTCCAAAATTTGGAACCCTTGAAATAAGTGTCGTTGAATTCTTCGCAACAAAAACCAGAAACTGGTACAAACTTCACTGGAAGGTGTCTCAAGACATTACATTAGATCAATTTCTTGTCATAACATACTCCAACTAAGATTTTCTACAGAATAAGCTTTACTTACGGACAGTATCTCTGTGCATAGAAGAGAGTTAAATGTGTTACGAACAGCTGGTAGATGAAGATGACGCAGTTGTAACTGGGTCAGTGTCCCGTGCTATTTCTAACTTGACGCTTACTTGTGATTATATGCGTTCTTCCCAGCGACTGTTACACTGTTATAAGATCACTATTAACGTACATTACAACTGAATTAAAGGGAATAAAACTGTTAGTAAATGCGAGAGTGTACCTACTAGGATGATATGCTTCACCAAGAAACCAGACATTCGAGGCTACTTCCAATCCACAGCAACAGCCAACCGTCTACAGATGCTAAATAAACTTGAATCAGTGTCGCCAATATGCTCCTAAAATATTTACTTTTAATTATCCTTTAGATCAGTGATGTCAAAGCAAGCACATTTTTCTGACCTTGACGTCGTGCGCGGGCAGCAAGCGCTAAGTATGGAAAGAGGAAGGGTTGTGTATATGAATAAGCAGCCTGTTGGGTTAAGAAAACAGTGGTGCACAAACTTCGAACGGAACGTGAAATTTTATGTCGTTATTTTTATATGGCTTCTTTCTGTTTAATATTATCTATATTGTCTGTAAAACAAAAGTACTAACACTGATTTCGTAATATTGCACTTGTGTTTTAAATCTTAATAACATAATAGAGAGTTAAGAAGGAATATTCACTTAAATTCCATAGTAGTATAATATTTACTTACTTACAAATGGCTTTTAAGGAACCCGAAGGTTCATTGCCGCCCTCACATAAGCCCGCCAGCGGTCCCTATCCTGTGCAAGATTAATCCAGTAGTATAATATTATACTGTATTAAGTGGATGAAACACATCATTCATAAAGAAAGTCATATTCCAAAAAGAGAGATTGAGTGTGACATGATAAGTTGGAATTTATATCGATGGTATCTTTAGCCTTACAAAAGTAATCAATAAACTAATCAAAACAATATTACAGTACTAAGCAAAGTTACCTAGGTACTGTATATTTTTTTAAATGTAACTAATATTCCATAACAAAACTCATATCGCATTATGCTTTTAAGGTGATATTTGTGAGCAACTTCCTATCATCAGAATATTAAATTATTTTCTCGAAATCTGCTGAAGCTATATAGCTGACATTTTTACAACACATGGGCACGTATCTTTTGCTTATGATGTAACAGTAGTTGCTTTGTTAATTCATTTCCTTACAAACAATTCCCATGCGAATATTTTCAAAATTTTCAATACACTATCTTCAGTAATACATATATACGGTATATTAGATTTACGAAAACATTCTGTAAGGCTACTAAATAAATAGGCCTATACCTGAAAATTTCACTTTTCTATACGAAAAGTTGAGAAAATATTTCTTTTGAATAAAAAAATCAAACTTGTGAAAAATGAGCATTAAAATTAAAACTTAAATTCTTATAATGCACTTATACTTCTCAGGAAAATCTAAAAATTAACATGGATACAGTTTTAATAAGTTCTCTTCCCTTTATCTATTGAATCAGTGCTGGCCATCCCTGAATATAGCTCGACCAAGCGGCATATATTATTTCTTTCGTCTGTCTCTTTCCATTTCCGCTGTAAAGCGCTCAGGCTCTCCTGGGCTCTAAAGCGCGCGCTTGCTCCTATGGGCATCAATTGACATGACTGCTTTAGATTATTCGAGTGCTCAAAATATCCCAAATAAATTATGAGACAATAATGCCAGAGAATCAAAATGTGAGAACTGGATGATGAAGTACGAAATTTTTGGATTTATAGGAGAAGAATCAGTAATGATAATGAAACTACTTAGTTGGCATAAATGATTGTAATTTATAGCTACACAAATTTAATACATCAAAACTTTGTTGTGAAGCAATAAAACTCTATACAGACAAATGTAAAATGCCGAATTAAAAAATGGTACTTTAAGTACAATGCGTTGAAAATAAAACTAGAGCTATTTTAGGTTCATGAACTTTCACTTCAGTCCTTTCAGATGACGTTTAAAATATTTTATGCTCGACCATGCCGAAATGTAGTAATTATACACCTGGTAGTAGCCCTTTAATGGACCTCATTAAAGTACACCTATTCATTAAAGTTAAGGTGTTCCACCAATCAGAAAATACCATTGTAGCAATACGAAAGCGCAAATATTGATTATTCTCGGATATGCAATAGAAAGAGAACAATAAATCAATAAATCACCTATATTTGAAATAAAGTCAGTTCTGTTACTATAATAATTAGCGTTAATTGTAAATAATATTCAAATAAATTCAATTTGTCATCTCGTTTTTCAATGTCTAATTCAATTTCAAGGTTATATCAAGATTAATGTTTATTTTACTCTCTAAATTATATCAAGGTCAATGTCGACATTTGTTTCTCGGAAAAAAATCAATACTTTCGCGTCTGCGCACATCTCACAATTTACGAGGTATTGCACAAGGTCAGTTCTGCTCCTCAGCCAGATAAGAATAACATGAATACTTATGAATAATTTCAAGTTAGAAATATCTTCTTCTTCTTTGGCACTACGGCCCTTGTAGTCTAGCCTTGGCCTCCCTTAGGATCTTGGTCCATTCCTGTCCAACCAGAGCCTTCTGTCTCCATCTTCTCACGCCTAGAGTCCTTAAATCGTCCTCCACTCCATCCAACCATCTTTGTTTCTGTCTGCCAATATTGCGCCTGCCTTCTGGTTTTGTGTTTAGAATCTTTTTTGGTATTCTCTGATCATTCATCCTGATTACATGTCCTAACCATTCCAACCTACAGGCTTTGATTTCAGCAACAATATCTGGAGATTTATATTGAGTTTTCAGTTCTGTATTATATCTAATCCTCCAGTGCCCATTCTCATATTTAGGACCATAGATTTTCCTTAGAATTTTCCTTTTCCATGTCATCAGTTGTTCCATTATCTTCGACAGAGTCCAAGTTTCACTGCCATAAAGCACAATTGGTCTTACGACTGTGTTATATAATGTAAGTTTTGCTTTTTTACTTATGCGTCTTGCTCTCAAAGTTTTGTTAAGGGCTCTCAGGCATCTATTTCCCCCAGCAATTTTTTGCCTCATATCCGCATCTGCAGTGTTTTCTTGGGTAATTAGAACTCCTAGATATTTAAAAGAATCTACTTCCTCATATTTCTGTCCATTTATTATAATATCTTTATTACAAATGCCACTTGGTCTTATGTTTCTCATATATTTAGTTTTCTCTTTATTAATTTTTAACCCCATGTGCTCTGCTTCTGTTTGAATTTGGGTTACTATTTCATTTAGCACTCCAAGAGATCTACTCATGACCACAATATCATCCGCATAGGCCATGCACTGTCTGGTCCTATTAAATATGGTACCATTAAAATTTATATCAATGTTCCTAATGACTTTTTCAAGGCCGATATTAAACAGAATTGTAGATAAGGAGTCTCCTTGCCTCACCCCATTTACTGTTAAGAATTTATCAGATAGTTTTGTTTGTATCTTTACCTTATTATATGTTTTGGAGAGGGTTATTTTTGTTAAATTTACCAATTTGGTAGGGATACCAAATTCTCTCATAGCCTCCAGAATTTTAAATCGATTCGTGTTATCAAATGCCTAGTTAGAAATATGGTCGAGCATAAAAAAGTCGTATGAAACTTGACTATAATGGTAATTAAGACGCTCGTATGAAAATTATGAAACTCGCTTGCGCTCGTTTCATAAACATAATCGCGTCTTAATTACTACCATTATAGGCTCGTTGCATAAGGTACTATAATGTTTCATATTTCGTTATTGTTGTAATAATAGGAAGTCATATTAAGACCTGTATACTAGATTGTCTAGAGTAATCTATTTATTAAGGAGACTTAGATACCTTGTACCTAAAGAATTTCTTAAAACACCGTATTTTGCTTTTTTAATAGTATTACTTTTGGTATCCATTTGTGGGGAAATTTTCTGAAGATTGATCAAGTACTTCTCTTGAAAAAAAAGGGGCAATACGCATTTTGACTGATTCTGATTTTGATGCTCACTGCAGACCTTTGTTTATTTCTGAAAGAATTTTAACTGTTGTGAATTTGTATATTTTCTATTGTTTGATTAAAGTTAAGTCAAATTTAAACAGTTATTATCCACATAGCGAGATTCATCAGTATGGTACAAGACATAATTACCACCTTGTGACCCCTAGGGTAGATTACCCAAGTCTAAACAATGGTTTACATCAATTATTGCATTGTCTATGTTTAATAAATTTGCTTATAATGCAATTTTAATTTATTGGTCTGACCCAATATTTTGGGTTTGCCCTGCGACACAGAATAGCTCACAATAAAATTTAAAATGAAAAATTATGTAAACAGGTTTCATACAGAAGTGATTAAGACATAAGAAAAAAAAATAGGACCAAGTATAATTTAAATTGAATGAATTGAAGATGCTGACGAAATATCGTTACAGAAAATTTTATAATGGTGGTGACGATGGCATCTTGATCTCTCGTCAGCTTGTATTTTTCCATCCACTTTACAAAGGCTTTCGGAATGGTGCCTCTCGCTCCGAAGAAGAGACCGGTAACTGTGATTTTTTCTATGTTGTATTTCGCTAATAGGTACTGAATCGTGGACTCGTAGATTTTCTTTTTCTCTTCGTTCACTTCAGATTGTTGAGTGGCCGAGATTTCAAATCTGATCGTAGGATCAATTATTTCGGCTGTCTGTTTATTCCTATTTATAGCTATGATATCGATCCTACGATTCCTCCCACCATCAGCAATACAATGAACTTCCTAGTGAACGTCTAGATTTTTGGATCGAAGTGCATCTGCGATCATAGAACATATTATGGTGTTGTGACGTTTTATTCTGAGTACTTCTCCCTGTGGGCAACTCCCAAGCACATGTGGTAAAGTTTCATACTCACTGCAGTTATTGTTAATTTTAATAGATTTAGATGTGTTATTCGTGACTGGATAATCAAAAACCCTTTTTATGATATAAATGAATTTATGAAAACAAGTGTTAATATAGTATTTTAGATTGTTTGTTTATCTTGTTTTTCTTTTGACTTTGTCTATGTATCTGGGATACCACGACTTTTTTATCAATAAATCAATAAATCACTAATGATGATGTTGAAAAAGTTTTCTCATTAACCCACTCCTTTAGACGATCGAAGAATTTTGTACCCTTTTCCCTGAAAAAGATTTTAGTGCAATCACTCGTGATGCCCCACTTCGATTACTGTGATATTCTGTTTACTGACCTAAGCGTTACTTTGGAGCAGAGACTGCAACGTGTTCATAATATGTGCGTCCGTTTCGTCTGCAATATTCGCCGGGCTGATCACGTAACACCATCCCTCGAAATGTTGTCCTGGCTCCGTTTAGAAAATCCACTGTCTTTCCCTCCTCTCTCACGTATTGCACTTCTCCACTCCTGTCTATCTCGCGTCTCGTTTTCAAAATTTATCTACCTACACACGATCACAACACTCCTCAATATTATCCATTCCCTCCCACCGAACATCCTCATATTCATCTTCTTTCACTGTGGCTGTTCCTCGGCTTTGGAATTCCCTACCGAGTAATGTCAGGGACTGTCAGACATAAAACCAATTTAAGAATAGGTTAACGAGATATTTTTCTAACAATTCTTGTTAACAATAATAGCTGTTTCAGGTTTCTCAATGTTTAATGGTTATATATACCACAGAATAAATATAAAAATTATCTCATTGTTGTTGTTATTATTATTATTATTATTATTATTATTATTATTATTATTATTATTACTATTTTCACCAGTGTTTAAATTTTATTAAATTAGAATTAGTCTGGCTGGGCGGAAAAGAAGGTCTATTGGCCTTAACTCTGCCAGATTAAATACATATATTATTATTATTATTATTATTATTATTATTATTATTATTATTATTATTACACTATTCTCGTCATTTGCATAACTTTACAATATTAACTATATGATTCCTGTCTTCATTTATATGATTTCATTAATTCATTTGTAATACATTTTATTTAATTGCCATCATTTTAATTATCTCACTGAACTAATTTTAATAATATTATTTGTGCTATTTATTTTGTTGCATTTTGGTCAATTGAGTAATGTATACTATTATATTGATTGTATTTTCATCTCATTGCCATTTTCTATCATTCATTCTCATCATCATTTGTTGTTTTGTTTCGTTTTGTACCTGTGCTAAACTGTAATTGGCCTTGTGCTGTTGTTTCGCACATTAATATTCTAAATAAATAAATAAATTATCACTATTATTATTACTATTTTTACCAGTGTTTAAATTTTATTAAATTAGAATTAGAGTCTGGCTGGGCGGAAGAGAAGGTCTATTGGCCTTAACTCTGCCAGATTAAATAAATAAATTATTATTATTATTATTATTATTATTATTATTATTATTTTTACCAGTGTTTAAATTTTATTAAATTAGAATTAGAGTCTGGCTGGGCGGAAGAGAAGGTATATTGGCCTTAAATTTTGCCGGATTAAATAAATACATTATTATTATTATTATTATTATTATTATTATTATTATTATTATTATTATTATTATTATTATTATTATTATATTTTACCAGTGTTTAAATTTTATTAAATTAGAATTAGAGTCTGGCTGGGCGGAAGAGAAGGTCTGTTGGCCTTAAGTCTGCCAGATAAAATAAATAAATTATTATTATTATTATTATTATTATTATTATTATTATTATTATTATTATTATTTTACCAGTTTTTAAATTTTATTAAATTAGAATTAGAGTCTGGATGGGCGGAAGAGAAGGTCTATTGGCCTTAAATTTGCCAGATTAAATAAATACATTATTATTATAATTATTATTATTATTATTATTATATTTTACCAGTGTTTAAATTCTATTAAATTTGAATTAGAGTCTGGTTGGGCGGAAGAGAAGGTCTGTTGGCCTTATCTCTGCCAGATTAAATAAATAAATTATTATTATTATTATTATTATTATTATTATTATTATTATTATTATTATTATTATTATTTTACCAGTTTTTAAATTTTATTAAATTAGAATTAGTCTCTGGATGGGCGGAAGAGAAGGTCTATTGGCCTTAAATTTGCCAGATTAAATAAATACATTATTATTATTATTATTATTATTATTATTATTATTATTATTATTATTATTATTATTATTATATTTTACCAGTGTTTAAATTTTATTAAATTAGAATTAGAGTCTGGCTGGGCGGAAGAGAAGGTCTGTTGGCCTTAACTCTGCTAGATTAAATAAATAAATATTATTATTATTATTATTATTATTATTATTATTATTATTATTATTATTATTATTTTATTATTATTATTATTATTTTACCAGTTTTTAAATTTTATTAAATTAGAATTAGAGTCTGGCTGGGCGGAATAGAAGGTCTATTGGCCTTAAATTTGTCAGATTAAATAAATACATTATTATTATTATTATTATTATTATTATTATTATTATTATTATATTTTACCAGTGTTTAAATTTTATTAAATTAGAATTAGAGTCTGGCTGGGCGGAAGAGAAGGTCTGTTGGCCTTAACTCTGCCAGATTAAATAAATAAATAAATTATTATTATTATTATTATTATTATTATTTTTTTTTATTATTTTACCAGTTTTTAAATTTTATTAAATTAGAATTAGAGTCTGGCTGGGCGGAAGAGAAGGTCTATTGGCCTTAAATTTGTCAGTTTAAATAAATACATTATTATTATTATTATTATTATTATTATTATTATTATTATTATATTTTACCAGTGTTTAAATTTTATTAAATTAGAATTAGAGTCTGGCTGGGCGGAAGAGAAGGTCTGTTGGCCTTAACTCTGCCAGATTAAATAAATAAATTATTATTATTATTATTATTATTATTATTATTATTATTATTATTATTATTTTACCCGTTTTTAAATTTTATTAAATTAGAATCAGAGTCTGGATGGGCGGAAGAGAAGGTCTATTGGCCTTAACTCTGCCAGATTAAATAAATTATTATCATTATTATTATTATTATTATTATTATTATTATTATTATTATTATTACTATTATTATTATTGGTGTTGCTGGTGGTAATGATAGTGGTGGTAGTAACATAAAAATTGTTCACTTACAATATTTAGCAAAGTTAATAAACAAAATTAAGGAAATCTTTCGGTGTGAACTTGTTTCAAGTCTCGGAGCTGTAACGTTGCATGAAGTCACGACCACGGGAAAGAATTTTAAGCGCCTGGTATCGCGCACTGATCAAATAACTCCAACGCATCTGTTTGCAGTATTTGACTTCCACTTGAAGGCTTCAGAGAAGAAATTGTAAGGGAATTGACTGGCAGTAATCTGACAATTATTTAATTTCCCTGTGTTTCAGATTCAAACCATTGATGACGTTATTAGACAGATGTTTCTTCTTTCCAAGAGATTGCATTTTGAGTGTGTGATCACTGAATCAGAAAATTATTGTTGGAACAAGTTGGAGCAGTCAATAATTGCATTCCGTCCTCAAGGACGCGTTACTGAGGTACAGCACCTGAATCAATCATTTGCACTCCGTACTTCATTGTAAACAAGAGAAAAACGACGAAGTTTTATATTCTAGGATAATGATTATGTAATTCCTGGAATATATTAACAATTGGAAGGTTTAGGGAATAATTAAACCATTTTTGTTAGTATCTTAATGCGTGGGTGAGGACAGAGTTGCCATCCGTTGAAAAGTAAATGATAACAGCCAAATATATTCAATGACAATGTTACCAACCTTACAAAAGACGTCGAGTGTCAAACAGTATCCAAGTCCAATTCTAAGGTAAACGTAATTCAGAATTTACATTAATAAAGAAAATGTATTATCCAATTATTATTATTAATATTATTATTATTATTATTATTATTATTATTATTATTATTATTATTACACAAATTTTATTGTGAAAACCAGCTATGGCTAGGGGGATCATCGTGCTAATTACACGATACCTCCATTCTGGTTGGATGATCGTCCACCTCTGCTTCGCGACGTGGACGTGAGACCAACAACCGGCTGATCGGTCTAGCTCCTTTATGGGCTGTAGCGCCACGGATTATTATTATTATTATTATTATTATTATTATTATTATTATTATTATTATTATTATTATTATTATTAATATATAGGGAGTTGCACTATCACCTTTACTTTTTAACTTCGCTCTAGAATATGCCATTAGGAAAGTTCAGGATAACAGGCAGGGTTTTGAATTGAACGGATTACATCAGCTTCTTGTCTATGCAGATGACGTGAATATGTTAGGAGAAAATACACAAACGATTAGGAAAATACGGAAATTTTACTTGAAGCAAGTAAAGCGATCGGTTTGGAAGTAAATCCCGAAAAGACAAAGTATATGATTATGTCTCGTGACCAGAATATTGTACGAAATGGAAATATAAAAATTGGAGATTTGTCCTTCGAAGAGGTGGAAAAATTCAAATATATTGGAGCAACAGTAACAAATATAAATGACACTCGGGAGGAAATTAAACGCAGAATAAATATGGGAAATGCGTGTTATTATTCGGTTGAGAAGCTCTTATCATCCAGTCTGCTGTCCAAAAATCTGAAAGTTAGAATTTATAAAACAGTTATATTACCGGTTCTTCTGTACGGTTGTGAAACTTGGACTCTCACTCTGAGAGAGGAACATAGGTTAAGGGTGCTTGAGAATAAGGTGCTTAGGAAAATATTTGGGGCTAAGCGGGATGAAGTTACAGAAGAATGGAGAAAGTTACACAACACAGAACTGCACGCATTGTATTCTTCACCTGACATAATTAGGGACTTAAAATCCAGACGTTTGAGATAGGCAGGGCATGTAGCACGTATGGGCGAATCCAGAAATGCATATAGAGTGTTAGTTGGGAGACCGGAGGGAAAAATACCTTTAGGGAGGCCGAGACGTAGATGGGAGGATAATGTTAAAATGGATTTGAGGGAGGTGGGGTATGATGATAGAGACTGGATTAATTTTGCACAGGATAGGGACCGATGGCGGGCTTATGTGAGGGCGCCAATGAACCTTCGGGTTCCTTAAAAGTCATTTGTAAGTAAGTAAGTAAGTATTATCATTATTATTATTATTATTATTATTATTATTATTAGTAGTAGTAGTAGTAGTAGTAGTAGTAGTAGTAGTAGTAGTAGTAGTAGTAGTAGTAGTAGTAGTATTACAATATTATTATTCGTCGATGTTTTAAATGTCGTCCAATTAAAAGTACTTCTGACTGTCAGCCTCTTCAACGTGACAATGACGTAGTTGCAAAGTAATCTGAAGACAATGGCATGATAATATTTCCAAACCTTACGTGATCTCATTAGGCCTTTTCGAGAAAAACTACTTCAATTCAACTACTGCAGTACTTTTACAATAGTCAAACTGATGGAGGAGATGATACCGGGATATGCTACTGGAGCTAAATGACAGCTGTGAGCAGTATGGGATGAAGATAGATGCAAATAAGAAGACCATGGTCATAGGAAGAAAAATAAAGAAGGTAAACTTGCGAATTCTAAATGAGGCAGTAGAGCAAGTGGACAGCTTCAGATACTTGGAGTGTACTATAAGCAGTAACATGAGCTGCTGCCAGGAAGTCAAAAGGAGGATAACAATTGCCATGGAAGCTTTTAATAGAAAAAAGAGCATCTTAAGCGGACTTCTGGAAAAATAATTAAGGAAGACTAAACAGGGTATTTTTCTCCTTAGATGAGTGGTCGTCAGGACCCGCTGAAATGGTTAATAGGTAAGCAGTGCATCGTAATATGCCCGTCGTGCAGTAGGAAGAGGGAGAGAGCATACCCGCCAGCAGCTACGGATGCACCGTAGTGCAGTATCTTATCCGCGGGTAAGAGACGCTAGCCCGAGGGTGCACTGTGCTGATGACCGCTGCCTTAGATGGTTCCTAGCTATAAATGAAGGACATTAAGTTGATGTTGCTCCAGTGGGACGCTGTTTCTTTGCAACAATGTTGTAATTGTTGGATTTGAAAAGTAGGCAGAGGCTGTACGTCAATATGCGCGGCGTTAGATAAAAGGATATAGCCAGGTTAATATTAGAAATGTTAGCAAAAATGAAATGATGTCCCTGTATATCCAAATATTGCAGCAAAGTTACGTAAGTGAGGGAAGCGGAAACGATTAAATGTTTGGCAAAATGTAACAATATCCTTCTCTTTGTATTGTTGCTCCAGTCTTCTGTCACACACGAGAAGAATGAGTTCTAATTACATGTATGGCAGTACGTTGGTTTAAACATTGAAAGGCATATATACTCACTCCTACTATGTAAGACCCTTGCTCCACGTCTTGTATGTATTTATTCACACTGCAATGGGTATATACCCGGTGGCAGTGGTAACTAATTACACTCAATAATGACAATAATAAACTTATTAACTAAAAATACAATTAATAATAATACTAATAATTAATACTAATACTAATACTAATACTAATAATAATAATAATAATAATAATAATAATAATAATAATAATAACCACAACAACAGGGAATATACTAAATTAAATGAAACGATCACTTAAAATAACATTTGAAATTTTGAAATATTCTAATTTAAATCACAGAACGATGACACTATTCAAAACGGTAGTAGCACCAGTTATAACGTACGGAATAGAGTTCATTTGGGAAAAACTCAAGATTGGTGACATGATTAGAATAGAAAAAGTCAAGACTATGTTTATGAAACGGATACTAGGAGTCGGAAAAGCAGCACCATCCCGCCTTGTATATGAGCTCTGAGAGAGACATATTTCGTAGATGATATCAGATCGCAGCACTGGCTACCATCCACAGGACCCTACCAGGAACTGGTAAGCATAAGAGACCGGAAGAAGAAGGAGATAGACCTAGAGTTCTACACCACATCAGCCATGATAGACGACAGCTGGACCAGGGAGTGTAGGAGCCAGAGACACGTGACAACAAGACTCGCAATACACGGGTTTCATCATAAAATATGTGTGAACAACAAGTTCCATGAACCGACCGAAGACTGCAAATGTGTGCTGTGCGGGCAAAGATGTAGGAAATACCACATCGTAACGTGTGCGAAGAGAGTTAAACCAATAACAGACTATGGCAAAGACTAAACTTGGACATTAATGCTCAACTCGAGCGCATTTTTCTCATTATTATTATAATATTCTAATTTGTATCTTAAAACTAAGATCGAACTAAAACTCACGAGTATATGTTCATATCTGCACAAATACCTTTCAACATTACACTCATTTCACTGTCAACTCACTCACTGCACTGGAACTACGACACATTTCACTGATTCTATCCTGATTTCACTAACACTTAAAAAACATTTCACTGTTCAAATTCTTTGCACTGCCACTATAAACTATAAAGCTTCACTGACAGGAACACGTTTCACTTACACAGCACACTTCACTGACACGACATACTTCTTCACTGATACAACACACTTCACTGACACAACATAATTCTTCACTGATGCAACACTTCAGTAACAACATATCATTTGCACCCTTTAACTACTGTGTATTATTTTTATTTTAGTAGGTTATTTTACGACGCTTTATCAACAGCTTAGGTTATTTAGCGTCTGAATGAGATGAAGGTGATAATGCCGGTGAAATGAGTCCGGGGTCCAACACCGAACGTTACCCAGCATTTGCTCATATTGGGTTGAGGAAAACCCCGGAAAAACCTCAACCAGGTAACTTGTCCCGACCGGGAATCGAACCCGGGCCACCTGGTTTCGCGGCTAGACGCGCTAACCGTTACTCCACAGATGTGGACTACTACTGTGTATACTGTGTATAATTACCGTCTATTAGTAAGGTCCTTAAGCCTATTTTTAAATGCATTTTTGGTTGTTGGTAAAGCGTTTAGTAAGTCTGCAGGTAAAGCATTCCAGTCCCTGATAGTACGATTGAGAAAAGAAAACTTTCCAGTGTCCAGCCTCTGCCTCCTTTCCCTCAATTTATATGAGTGGTCGTTCCTTGAAGAGTAATTTGGCGGCTGCAACCTATTTTTTATTTCTCTCCAGGCAGGCTCACCTCTGTATGTGCGCATAATCGAATTCGCGTTCTCCTGTCCGTGAGTGTGTCCCATTTTAATGGTGAATTTTTCCGACAACACTTAAGAGCCCGTTTTTTAATCTTTTCCTGTGTCTTAATATGTTCTAATCTGTAAGGATCCCAACATGCAGCACCATATTCCATTACTGGACGTACTAGTGATTTATATGCAATCTCTTTGGATTTGTCAGAATCTTTTCTTAGTACCCTCATCACAAAGTGTAACGCTCTCCATGCTTTTCCCGCTGTGTCTGTAACGTGTTCCCCCCAGCCGAGATCGCTGCTAAATGTTATTCCGAGGTATTTACATTTGTTAACTTCCGGAATGGTTTCACCCCCTAACGTATACGATGCGACTATTTTATTTCTTTTCCTTGTAAAGCAGATGGCTTTGCTCTTACGGCCGCTGGAGGGGAAGCGACGTGTGTACCTACGAGCAAGGACTGGTTAGAACGAGCAAATGTCTACAACTATAGAGTGTCGTTCATTAACTTACTTCTTAATGTTTAGGTGAGGGGTTTGGACTTTTTCCATTGCTGGTTGTCACAATAAAAAAATTAAGACATAACGTTTCGAAGGGTGGTTCTCCCTTCGTCTTCAGGTGGAAGGAAGGAGAGAAGAGAAAAAACCTCTTCTCTCCTTCCTTCCTTCCTTCGAAACGTTGTGTCTTAATTTTTTGATTGTGACAACCAGCAATGGAAAAAGTCCAAACCCCTCACCTAAACATTAACAATCCACCATTGCTTTCCAACCCCTCATTTAGATCAACTTACTTCTTCAGTCGTATTGTCATCCATTTCTATTGATGGAAGGTCGGAGCAGTTTCTGAGAAGTTCACACTGAACTGCTATGCTGGGTAGTGATAAATTGAAATCCATTCAAGCAGGGGGTTCTTCGTAAACTTGGCCATCATCGTTATTACTAGGCCTATTAGTTTCCAAAGTTTCACTTACTGATTTCTTGCGTTTCTTCATTTCATACCTTACCGATCTTGATCTTGACTGCCGACTTTTTGAGGTTGTCGGTTTGCTATGTTGATCAGAAACACGACTGCTGGTACCAGTCAATTTTACGGAGGAAACCGCTTTTGATTTTAGTTTGAGCCCACATAACTTTTCTTTTGGCATTAAATTCATCTTTAAACACTGCGATTCGTCAAAGTCTTCAGTATTGAAATGCAATGAGCACGTGTTGCTCCAGGAATAAACTCTTTCATTTTGCAGTACGGTATTCTAACCACACTTTGAACAGCGGATCGTATCGATGAGGGAATTTATGAAAAGATATACCTTTCTCCCGATTGCCCTTTTTCCATGTTGAATTACTGCACCTGTACGCACTACAACAGGGCATTTTTATGTAACTAATGAATTACTATTGATGGAAAGATATGCACACATCATAACACATTCCTATGCAAGTTAACCGATTTTAAAGAGATTAATGAAACCGTTTGCTATGCGCGGCTAGGCGTTGTGAGCTTCCTGACGTCACGCATGAATCTTTCTCAATTCATTGTTGCCAAACGAAATGATGTAGAAGAGAAATAAAACGAGCTTTGTAAATGTTTCATGAAATGCCTCAATATCAAAGCGACTTCATTTTTGTGTTACGTACTCCTTTAAAGATTTTGACAGCATAAATGTATGCATATTTGAGATATTTTTAGTACATATAAATCCAATGTATATTCATGCGAGGGGGATCCAGGAAATAACGACCGTTTTGTTGTAATAATTAAAGAAAAAATATTTATTTGAAAAAAACAAAGTCTGTTACATAACTGAAGCTTCCTTCAGATTAGATTAGATTAGATTTATTTATTTAACCTGGTAGAGATAAGGCCGTCAGGCCTTCTCTGCCCCTCTACCAGGGGATTACAACTATAACATGAACAATAAGATTACAATTAATATTAAATTTACAATTACAATTACAATAAAAATTAAAGTACGACAAGATTACCTGATTAATGAAAGCTAGACATTTTATCATAGAAGTTAAGAACAAAGAATATTTTTGTATTTACTAAATTACAAATTAAACCTACAATAACAAAATTCTATAGTGATGAAATTACCGGATATTGAGATATTTTGTGGTAGATTAAAAGAACTATTTACAAGAAACCATGTCTGAACGAGTCTCAATTACTGACCAAGTGCCTAGTAAGTTTGCGTTTGAATTGAATTTTATTTCGACAGTCCCTGATGCTAGCAGGTAACGAATTCCAGAGTCTTGGCAGGGCTATTGTGAAAGAGGATGAGTATGAGGAGGTGCGATGGGATGGTATTGTTAGTATTGTTTCATGGCGAGAGCGTGTGTTCAGATTGTGGTGGGAAGAAAGGTAAGTGAAGCGAGACGACAGGTACGAAGGAATAGAAGAGTTCAAGATTTCGAAGAGAAAGAGAAGTGAATGTAAATTTCTTTTCTTATCTAGTTTAAGCCAACCTATTGCTTCCAGGGATGGGGTAATATGATCATATTTACGAACATTGCTTACAAAACGTACACACAAATTATGAGCACGTTGAAGTTTCATTTTGTTGTCGCTGGAAAGGTCAGTCAGTAAAATGTCAGCATAGTCAAAATAGGGAAATACAAGGGTCTCTACATAATTACCACCTTCATTTAAACATTTGTCGTATCTGTTCACTAGCTTTAGAATTCCCGTGTTATACTCCTCTGACGCCAGTTCATTAAGCCAGGTGTTCACTGTCTTCTTCAACTCTTCATCACTTCCAAAACGCGTACCACCCAGAAAGTCTTTCAGCTTAGTGAAAAGGTGAAAATCGCTAGGAGCAAGGCCTGGACTATAGGGCGGATGATCAAAGATTTCCCAACCGAATTGATCCAGCAATTCTCGAGTTGAAGCAGCAGTGTGCGGGCGGGCACAGATTTTGTGGTAGCCAAGATGTTGTGACACAATTTCACCAAGCAAAGAACAAGAAATGTCAGGAAAGGCAATATGCAATTCGTCGAGTGATGTGCGCCTGTCTTGCAAGATTCTGTCGTTCACTTTAGTCTTCAGGTCTTCTGTGATGAGTGATGGGCGTCCGGGTCGAGTTTCATCGTGGACATTTGTTCGTCCATTGTTGAACATTTCGCACCATTTTCTCACATTTCTTTCATTCATTACAGTATCACCATACACTTCTTTCAATTGCCGGTAAATTTCTGCAAGTTTCAAATGTTGGGCATTCAAAAATCGAATCACACTCCTCACCTCACAGTCGGCGGGATTATCAATCACGTCGTTCATTTTGAAGTAACACAAAATGCACAATGGCGACTTGTTGCAACCAGTACTCACAACATTATGAGAACACATGTTAAGGAAGCCAGTTGACCTTCAAACAAGGAAGGGGAGTCAGCTGCGCGGCGGGTATGCGCGAACGGTCGTTATTTCCTGGATCCCCCTCGTATATTACATGAAGGACCCTGCACATAGACATACATTGAAAATCTTCGGTCATTAAAGTTAAAATACAGGGTGTACCTAAAAAAAGTACGTAAAACCTCAGATATGTATTCGTCTTATGTATCTATAGAAGAAGAAAATGGTTGTATGATTTGAGGCTTTCTCGGCGTTGGTTCGCTAATATGTTTTCGCGGGATATCAGGCGAGTTAAGATTTTGGAATGCTCCAAGCTTTCGACTGCTATCTCTGCAGCCATCTTCAGGGAAGTGATGTCCGAACAGAAAGTCGAAAGGTTATATAGATGTGGCTGTCTCAGGTGAAACGGGATTGGTTGGCGGATCAGCCAATCCGGGGCCGGGTGTCATCGCTCGTAAGCTCCGCCCCTCCCGGGATTACTGCGTGAAGTTTGGCGGGCGGCGAGCCCTGTTCCGCCGGTTGGAATAGTTGCCGTCCTCGGTCCGTGATCTTCATGACCTTGATTGTAAGAGGGCCTGAGTTGGTCTAAGGCCGGTGTCCATGCCTGACTGAGCTGGAGTCCACTGTCTCTGTTAAAGTTGTTTTTCTCAGCTTGATCTCTATGGCCTCCTTGATTGTACGATCCCAGTAGTGGCTTGATTTGTTAATGACCTTGGTGTGGTCAAACAGTATTTTATGCTCCTTTTCTATGCTGTGTTGCGCCACTGCAGATTTTCAGGTAATACAGCCTCAGGTTCCTCTTATGTTCTTTGATTCTGTCTTCTATTGTGCGGCCAGTCTGCCCTATGTATACAAGGCACACCATGGAATCTTGTAAATCCCTGGAGTCTTAAGCCCTGACTGTCTTTAACCTGACGTAGATGCGGCCGGATTTTGCTCTGTGGTTTATGGATGGTTTTGATATTAACCTTCTGGAGGATTCTGCTTATTTTGTGTGACACGCTCCCGCAGAATGGAATGAAAGCTTTCTTTGTCAGTTCTAGCTTGCTGTCTAAGTCTATTGTCCATTACATCTCGTGGTAACTTGTTTGAGGGCTTTGCTGATGTCTCTCCGGCTGTAGTTGTTTTGTTGTAGTGTTCTACGAAGATGGTCCATTTCTGCAGGCAAGTTGTTGATATCGGAAATGACTATGGCGCGATGTAGTAGACTAGTCAGGACGGACTTCTTCTGCGAAGGGTGGTGGAGGCTGAATGCATTCAGGTACAGATCTGTGTGCGTCGGCTCCAACCCCTGATTGGAACGTGTGAACATCATGTGAAAAACTCTACAGAATTTGTTAGAATTCTGGAGAACATCACAGTGGTCCCATCAGATCTACTAGTGAGCTTCGATGTAATTTCACTCTTCACAAAGGTTCCGATAAAAGAGGCTCTTGAACTGGTAGCGGAACAATTCCCGGATGATATTCTACAACTCTTCCGACTGGCCTTGACTACTACTTACTTCACGTACAACAGTGAGTTCTACGAACAAACCGACGGCGTGGCAATGGGCTCCCCGCTGTCACCTGCTATTGCTAACTTTTACATGCAGCACTTCGAACACCAGGCCCTAGACTCAGCCACACACAAGCCGAGCCACTTCTTCCGCTACGTAGACGACACCTTCGTGGTCTGGCCGCACGGACAAGACAAGCTACAAGAGTTCCTACAACATCTCAACAGCATCCACGCGAATATCCAGTTCACCATGGAGGTGGAGTCAGAGGGCTCACTGCCGTTCCTGGACATCCACATACACAGGAAAGCAGATGGTACTCTCGGACATGGCGTGTATAATCAAGCCGACGCACACAGATCTGTACCTGAATGCATTCAGCCTCCACCACCCTTCGCAGAAGAAGTCCGTCCTGACTAGTCTACTACATCGCGCCATAGTCATTTCCGATATCAACAACTTGCCTGCAGAAATGGACCATCTTCGTAGAACACTACAACAAAACAACTACAGCCGGAGAGACATCAGCAAAGCCCTCAAACAAGTTACCACGAGATGTAACACAATAGACTTAGACAGCAAGCTAGAACCGACAAAGAAAGCTTTCATTCCATTCAGGAGCGTGTCACACAAAATAAGCAGAATCCTCCAGAAGGTTAATATCAAAACCATCCATAAACCACAGAGCAAAATCCGGAGTCATCTACGTCAGGTTAAAGACAGTCAGGGCTTAAGGACTCCCAGGGATTTACAAGATTCCATGCGAGTGTGGCGAAGTATACTAGGGCAGACTGGCCTGCACAATAGAAGACAGAATCAAAGAACATAAGAGGAACCTGAGGCTGTATTCCCCTGAAAAATCTGCAGTGGCGCAACACAGCATAGAAAAGGAGCATAAAATACTGTTTGACCACACCAAGGTCATTAACAAATCAAGCCACTACTGGGATCGTACAATCAAGGAGGCCATAGAGATCAAGCTGGAGAAAAACAACTTTAACAGAGACAGTGGACTCCAGCTCAGTCAGGCATGGACACCGGCCAACATTTGACCAACTCAGGCCCTCTTACAATCAAGGTCATGAAGATCACGGACCGAGGACGGCAACCGATTCCAACCGGCGGAACAGGGCTCGCCGCCCGCCAAACTTCACGCAGTAATCCCGGGAGGGGCGGAGCTTACGAGCGATGACAATTCCCGGCCCCGGATTGGCCGATCCGCCAACCAATCCCGTTTCACCTGAGACAGCCACATCTATATAACCTTTCGACTTTCTGTTCGGACATCACTTCCCTGAAGATGGCTGCAGAGATAGCAGTCGAAAGCTTGGAGCATTCCAAAATCTTAACTCGCCTGATATCCCGCGAAAACATATTAGCGAAGAAAATGGTTATATCAACATGGGTCCGGAAATTGTTTGTTTCTGAATACGGCTTTCAAACAGAGCTATGACCATAGTGCACTAAGTAAGTTCGTTTGGTGAACTTATTATGCTGCATTCTGTTTACATTTCCTTAGAGGAATTGTTCAATATGTCCACCTACTGCCTGAATACAGGCCACAGCTCGTCATCTCATTGAGATCCGAACATGCTTGGCCTCCACGCTCACCAGACTTAAACCGATTGTACTTTTCTGTGGAGCCACTTAGTCGTTACTGTATTCGATTTCTGTGGATAATAAAGAAAGTTTTCGCCAGTGGATTCTGCAAGGCTGTCAAACAACAAGATCTGTGCGAGTCATTTGGGAGACGACGAATTACGGCCTGTATTCTGGCAGAAGGTGAATATTTTCAACAGTTCATGTAAGGAAATGTAAACAGAATGCATCGTAATAATTCCTGCAAACAAACAAACTGGAGTAAACTATGATCATACTTGCAAGCCCTACTCAGAAACCAAGCATTTCCGGACCAATATTGATATAAACAATTTTTTCTTCTATACACATGAGGAATCCATACCTGAACTTTTGCCTCCCTTTTTTGATACACCCTGTATATGGTATAAGTATATGATTATAATTATTATTACACTTTTAGTGCGTCATATTACTTTTGATCAATAAAACTTACAGGACAATGTGTTTCAAACAATTATGGTTGATTATTCTACAATTTGTATCACCTCCCTCACATGTGTTTTTATTACCTCTCTAGCATTTCTTTTTATCACCTCCCTAACATTTTTCTTTCTTTGCCAACATTGTACTTTCAATAATTGTACCGTTTAAAATGATTAATGTTTATTTCATTATCCTTCATTAAAACTTTTCTGTCATTTACCTTGTATATATTATTTAGGTTATGTTATAGCTCCTGCTGTATGAGATTGTGGATAGTCACGTATCAGAGATTGTTTAGTATATACTGATAATTCAAGTGGAATGCAACTCTTTCTAATAAAAATGAAAGTGAATCAACAAAGCCTTCTTGACTAGTAATCGTCCATAGAGTTCAATGAAGGTTGTATAGTTGGCACAACTGGTAACAAGAGAACACTGATTAAACACACTACTGCCATCTAGCGGAATATTTTTAATGTTGAGATGGTACAATAATACATTTTCAAGACAGTTTAGTAAGTCAATTAATATTTCATTATATTAGAGTACTTTATTTCTTCTAATCAACATTGCATCAAACATTTACCACTTACTTTGGATTGCTCTGAACGTATTTCTTCTCAAAAACTAAGAAGAGCATTGCGTAAAGATTCTTTTCATCGATGGAGCAAATTGAAAAGTAAAGGTTTGGGAGTTGTTTTCTATTCTCACTGGAAGAAAGGTAATTCGTGGATCTCAACCAAAAAGGGACTTTCGAGCAGTCGGTGGACGCAAGCCATTAAGATAAACTGTAATACAATACCTGTACGTACTCTCCCTGGTAGAACTCTTGACTCAACCCGTTGCAGAAGATGCGACGATCAAGAAACGCTTCCTCACGTCTTGGGTTTCTGCCATCATGGAGAATTGCTCCGAATCAACAGACATTAATACGGTTCGTTCTCTCATCGCATCTTCAATCAGTCAGAATGCTTCTTATGAAGTTTATGAGGAGGTTGGTTGCGTCTCTTCTGATGGCTCTACTAGACGTGCTGATATCATCAAAATTGATCGGCAGAAGGATAAGGGTGTCATTCTTGATCCCACAATCCATTTCGAGATGCACGAGCAACAGCCACAAGAGGTGCGTCATGAAAAACAAGTCATCTATGAGCCTTGTTGTCAGCATGTCGGAGCACAATACCACATCACACATTGGACAGTTTTTGGGCTCATGTTCGATGCCCGTGGCACGATCCCACGAGAAACTTTAAATCAACTTAAACAGTTTAAAATTTCTGATGCAACGGTTGATGCCATAGGATATCATGTGTTAAAATCATCCTTAGATATAATTAGTAATCATTTGTACCCAACAAACTTTTATTGTACTAAATGATTTCCTATGTTTTCATATCATTTATCTTAATGTTTTCTTTTTCCTTTCAAATTGTCACGCAATTGGTTTTAATGATTATTCTTTATGAATTGATTAGTAGGCCGATCTATTCGAACCCTTATTTAGGGCGGCTTTTTTATTTTTTACTTTCTTCTAATCGTGTAATAATCAATTAAATCCCAGTCGAGGTTTGGCTTTCTCTAGATAAATCACTTTTAAATGAAAACCTGTAGTGATATTACTGTACCTAAATCTAAGCAAAATCAATGAGCTAAAATATTTGTTTCTTAATGAAAAATTGAAAGGAAAATTGATAATTATAGACCTATCAGTACAGTTATGAAACTTAGAAAATTCGGCAAGATAAACAAAAGTGATGATTTGTCTGAGCGAAATGTAGGTTCATGTATTTCGTCAGTAAACATGCAGCAGAAGTCTGGAGGTAAATTAACCGTGAGGGAAACCTGGAGCTACCGCATGTTTATATGAACATCGTATTTGTGGAAGGTGGCGCCTCACTAATTCGTACAAAACATTTACCTGTATGTTGCGTAACACACCATGAATGGGGGAACATTCAAGTTATAAAAGCGCCAACACCGAGGCGGGAATGAACCAGGAAGAAATTCGGAACCAGCACGATGTCGCGTCTTCTGTTCCTACTCTTGTCAGCATACGTAGTGTACATGGTCTTTGCATCTCCGGTAAGAATATTAGCATAGAAATTAATTTTCAATTATAGTGAGAATCAATTGTAAGAGGACATTCAAAAGTCACTTAACACTTCAAAGTGTTTCAGAATTTTAATTTTGTGGTATAAAAACAAAACATCACTGTGTTCGTCAAAGTGGTTTCATTATTACTAGAGTCCTGTGTGTGTTTACTTAAAACGTCCAAGCAACCCGCAACATTGTATGCATGTATGGAGTATAGCTTCACGACATTCAATGTACTTCGTTCAGATATGCTGTTCAGTGAACGTACAAAAACAAAACAAAGCTAGGCGGTTGAAATTGAATGCTACAATAGAATAATTTGGTAGCGATCACGTCATTAAAAAAGATAAAATATATTTTTATCAGAAAGAAGGAAACATTTTTCATTTAAAAATCTTAAAATGTTTATATTCATTCATTCATAGTAATTTGTATAAACTCATAAATTATTTTATGCTCGACCATGCCGAAATGTAGTAATTATACACCTGGTAGCAGCCCTTTAATGGACCTCATTAAAGTACACCTATTCATTAAAGTTCAGGTGTTTCACCAATCAGAAAATACCATTGCAGCAATATGAAAGCGCAGGTATCGATTATTCTCGGTTATCCAATCGAAAGATAACTGTTTTCGCAGGAGTTCTGCGACAATTTCAGTAGACGCTGGCGGCGACACCACAACATTGAAACGTCGCGAAGGCTGGAAATCCAATACTGTCGCAGAAGGTTATGTTCAAGAATCGATCCAAAATAAAATTGAAATCTCAAATACAATATTAAACTCAGTCGAAAAAAAAACACACAAATTAACATCAATTCACCGTCATCTTCCAGCCTTTCACAAAGCACATTCCCGCAAATTCATTTCATCAATTGCACAATAGATCACCTATATTTGAAATAACGTCAGTTCTGTTACTATAATAATTAGCGTTAATTGTAAATAATATTCAAATAAATTCAATTTATCATCTCGTTTTTCAATGTATAATTCAATTTCAAGGTTATATCAAGATTAATGTTTATTTTACTCTCTAGATTATATCAAGGTCAATGTCGACATTTGTTTCTCGGAAAAAATCAATACTTTCGCGTCTGTGCACATCTCACAATTTACGAGATATTGCACAAGGTCAGTTCCGCTCCCCAGTCAGATAATAATAACATGAATACTTATGAATAATTTCAAGTTAGAAATATGGTCGAGCATAAAAAGTCGTATAAAACTTGACTACAACGGTAATTAAGACGCTCGTATGAAAATTATGAAATTCGCTTGCGCTCGTTTCATAAACATACTCGCGTCTTAATTACTACCATTATAGGCTCGTTGCATAATGTACTGTTATGTCACTACTGCTAATAATGTTGACAAAAGCGGTTGTGGGAAGAAATTCTAATGTGGTTTTTTAATTAAAATCGTTACATTTGCTCCCATCTAAATATATTGTCCTACGTAGCTTCAGAGCGTCTCTGAGAGCGTTGTTTGCATTGCATAAATATTTAATATTGTATTTTGGCCGATCGTGTTTTTTAACAACATTACCTACGTCTTTGGTTGGCCTTGTAAGTTAAACTTAGAACACACATGCAGTAAGTATATAAATCAACTTCTATTTATTTACTTAAAAGTAACGAACTATCAGGTCGTGCCCCACTATGTGCTATGAGGAAATAACTAAATGTCTCATTATACCTGCACTCTTTCTAAATTGATTTATCGGAGTGAAGATTTTTAAGAAAAACAGGAATTAATATAGATAAGACGTAAGCGTGAAAACCATTCCTGACGATTTCCGGTTGTCGCTCTGAGCGCCACTCATAGGGTCGTGGCTGAACGTGGAAACATCCATGGAGTAAAATATGTATTCAAGCATTAACCTATATTGGTATGCAATTTATTTACGCTGATGTATAATTAATGTGTCACCTACAAACATTTTCTATATGCTATTTATTTATATTGATGTATAATAAATTAATGTGTCACCTACCTACGTCTTTGAAGACAAAACTAAACTTTGTATAATTTATTTTATTACAATATTTTCACAACAGCATAATAACAAATGAATGACACATATCGACAAATACCAAACGGCGATCACACATGAAATATTAGCGTCCAAAACAAACTATTATTTAAATTAAAAATTATTAACAATAATTTATTTTTTATTAACATCGACCAAAACTAGTATCCAGTACATGTGTTAAGTGCATAACAGAATCCCGGAAATAGAGGAGACTCGACTTTCGTCTTTTCTTACTATTCCTCCATTCTGTTATACACTTACCATGCTCATATCGCAATATATCTATATACGATATATAATATATAATTTGAACTGGTAATGGAAATTACGGGAAAACGGCTGAACGGATTTTAATAAATGACCCCTCATTTTGAACCTTGGAACTCAAAGTTTTTCAGAAAAATAGTAGTTTTCAGTGAAATGTCAATTTTCCTACATAATTTTCCTATTTTCCAAAATCCATCTATCGTCAGTTTTGAAAACTAGCTAATTGCATTTCAGAATAAAACAAAACACACATTACAGTAAACCAACGAGTTAGAAAGAGAAGACTATAGAGTGGCCATGTTGTCCTGTACAGCGCTCTTTGCGGTGCCACCGCGAAACACGGCAGATCTGAGCTAAGCGCCCACCTTTGTAAAAATTCATCTGCTTACAATGTTGTATAACGGAGATAAGAAGCACAAAAAAACGAAGAAAACATGCCTGTTGTGTGTGCTGCATATAACTGCAATGTCAAAAGGAAAAAGACAACTGATATATCATATTTCATGTAAATTTTATGAAGTTAAGTCCATAGTTTTGTTAATTAGCAGCATTTTTTTTTTCATGCATAAATGTGTAACAACGCCCGGCATAAACAAAATAAATGGTTCACTGGTAATGTACTTAAACTAAATACGGATAAAACCAATACAATTCCGTTTCAGATCCAGTGAAAAGCAAATAGCAATACAATATTAAAACTGTATTTCGACACCGGCATCCTTTATTTCTGCTCCTTCTGTCCTTACTGCTTATACAAGAAGACGATGAGCTGTAGCTTATAAGAAGTAGGCCTATTTCGAAGACAAACGATTAATCAAATAAATGGTTCACTAGTAATAAAGTTAAACTAAATACGGATAAAACCGCTACAATTCCGTTTCAAACCTAGTAATAGCAATGAAATATTAAAATTGTATTTCTACACTCGCACCCAAAATAACGCAAAACTCTGGGGTAGATCGTATTGTTGTTAGTATTTTGACTGGAAGGACATGAAGGAACATAATTGAGCACCCACGTGCAATAATGGGGTACGTATGAATATAATTCGTAACTACTTATCCCATTATTGTACGTGGGTGCTCAATTATACACTAATAATTATCTGTGGTGCCACAGCCCTTGAAAGGCTCAGACAGACCAGCCGGCTGTTGGCCTCACGTTCACATTTCGATAATAATTATACTTTACTGTAACAAAAAAACTGAAAGCGTGTTTTGTCATGTTTCACCCACGTTACAAGCTTGGAGGTAAAGGTTGTTTACTACAGACAGGGCCTACTTTCATTCTATATCTTATGGTATAGCAAATAGTTTTGCAACGTATAGAGACTGGGAAAACAATTTAATAAAATCATCCGAATCATACTCGTTCATTTTATAGGCAATCTTGCAGGTTGCATTTAAAAGAACCTAGGAATATTAATATTTTCTTCAGTATATTTGCTAGGACTTCTTGTCATACTACATGACATTTTTGCTTAGGTTATTCTTTTAAGCATTCCTTCTAGGAATAGATCAAGTGTTTTAAATTTAGCGTACATAAGTTTAGATTAAGTTCCTAGCACGTATTTGACGAAATACTAGGTTTTTCCACTTCAGTTTAACTGTTTTATGCAAACGAAATTAAGACAGTTGACGATTCTAATGTCAGTTATCACCACGCCCACTTTGTTTTGGGCGCATAAGTTCATTACCGACGGTCGTTCAATTTTCTTCAAACATGGCGGCGCAATGACCACTCTATATCTTTCTCTTTCTAACTCGTTGCAGTAAACAATATTACACGAAGGCCATGATCTGCAAGAATGCTGACATATTTAGAGCTCAAATTAAATTGGTTATTACAAACTCAACTTACTAAAAATAATTTACAGGTTCGATTCTGTGGTGTGTAATTTTCTGGGTACAGCTGTGTATTGGATATTAAAAACTACAAAACTTGAGGTGGTTTGATGACGTTATTACCATTAGAAATGAAATATTATTGTAGTTAATGCCATGATGTGACTATTTCTCATTAATTATACATATTAATGCTATATTGATGATATGAAAGTGAAACGTTTTGGGGTTATATAAGTTGATGTAGAGAATAACATAATTAGATTTTGATTTCTATATTTTACTGAGTGGCGGCTATATAGTATATGTTACTGAAAGCTATAAAACTTACGTAAGATAATAATATTATTAAAATCAAATATTTTTATAGTTATTAATCAAGTGGGGTTGGGTCTTTTTCATATATTTAATGGTGGTGTGGTGTAGATATTTATATGCGTGGTTCTCTTCAGTATTGGCTCGAGAGGTAGTATCTTTCATTATTATGGAAGCAAATAACTTCCAGAATGTCTCGTATTCTTCATTGAAAATAAATCTGAAAAATGTTTATTTGAACGTCTAATGAACTTAGTTTGCAGCATTTGCTGCACAAGCCACTAGTTATAATGTATTTCAGTTTATGTATTTTCATCTTAGCTCGTTGTTTTCTTATTGTATGTGTGGACGAAATATGGTAGCTTCGAAAATACAGAGGCTGACTACTGATTTTTTTTTAGTTTTCTCTGTCCATATTAAAAATTGTTTTTTTATTGCCTAGGCCTATAATGTGCTTTTAAATAAATACTTTGTCAATGTCGTTATTAAAGCCTAGTGGTATTGTTGTAGTTCACCGCCTTGTACACACGAGTACACGAATAAACAGATGTAAACACACAGTACCGAAGACTGCTGGAAGACTCCAGAATTGCAGCGTGAACTGTTGACTCGCAAATTGCTCTTCGTAGTGTGATCGCTGTACACCTAACTTGTAGTCTAAGGAACCAAACGCAGGACTCTAGTATTACAAAATATTGGGAATATGTTCACTGTTGTCTTCTTCAACAAAACGCCGTTCTTTCCGCGACACCATGGACAGCATTTTGCAGAAAATTCTTCAAATATTCCCACTTTTTTGCAAGATTGCATCTTTCAGTTATAGTAGGGCTCCTGTCCGTGTCACGAAAACTCGTTCTTCAAGATACCTTACAACCAGAAGTCGGCCGGAATAAGATCTGGAGATCGAGAAGGCCATATTGTTGGAAAGTGCTTACTGGTGACAAGGTCGCCAAAGATCTAACTAATTGTTTTGCAGGGGTGTAGATGTATGGCATTACGCCATCTTACAAGAAGATTATGTTTTCCAGGTAGTGATTCTTGAGTCATGGGGTGAGCAAGTTCAGTATTAATGTAGCAGCACTCCCCGTTTACTGCGACATTCTCTGTTATTCCATTGTTGTCTTCCTCAAAGAAATACGCGAATACATTTTTCGGCCGCAATTGAAGAAAAACAACCGGGAAGACTGCATCAAATGCTGCTGGAACACGATAATGCACGCCCGCACTCCGCTAACATGCTATCCATATTCTCACGATCTCGCACCCCACAGATTTCGAAATTTTCAGTTCTCTACCCAACAATCTTCAAGAGAACTCCATTTTTAACGAATATGTTTCACATACTTGTCTGGACCAGGTGATTTCTTCAGACGCGTAATCGAAAAGCTTTTCAGCGTTAGCAGAGAGTTATAGATGATGTAGGATAATGTATTAATGATTAATTTATGCCTTTTTTTCGTCTCAAACAAAAGTTTCCATCACATCACAGCGAAAAAGTCACTTCGAAGTTTTGCAACAACCCAATATGATATTTTTTTACAGGAATGCACGAAACTAACCATTTAAATTGTGTATTTTCTTTAATTACAGATACAGAAACGTTTCCTTTATGGACCTTTCACAAATACGACTGGCGTAAGTGCAAGGATAAATTTCTTTTATAATATCTAGTTTATTAAAACTTATGTGCACCAAGTTTTAAATGTCGGTGGACGAGATTAATGCAACTCATATCATACTAACGCGCATACAAGTTGTAGGAAGGGAAAAGAAAAAAAAACCCATGTGAACAAAACAACCATCAAAAATAAACTTCATCAGGCTGTTTCAATTGTAATATAAAGTACACAAATAGTTTGTTCTGCTCTGAACGCACGCCTTGCACCTATGACCGAATGACTCCCCTATTCTCTAAACGAAAATAGCCTGCTTATTAATGTTTAAACTAGAATGTGAATGCTCGATGCAAAATATTCTTCTGTTAGTATGAGGACGTTACATCGATATCCTTCATTCATCTTCACAGAAAAAAAAATTAAGCTGTAATCCGGCGACCATGGGGGACAGATGATACATCCTCCCCTACCAATCCAACGACGAGCAAAAGTTACCTTCTGAATATCACATGCCGCGGGAAATATTCATTTCATTCATAGCTTTCTACCCAAGGGCAGGTCTTCCACTGCAAACCCAACATTCTCCAGTCTTCCCCTCTTTTCTGTTTATCTCTTCGCATACGATCTATATATTTTAATGTTGAATATCGTCTGTTATTTCCTTCTGTCCACAACTTTTCTTTCTTTCACCAATCCTTCCAGTACATTCTTTAGTAGACAGTTCCTTCTTAGCCAGTGACTCAGCAAATTTCGTTTTCTGTTCCTGATCAGTTTCAGCACTATTCTTTCTTCGCCCACTGTTTGTAGCAGAGTTCATTTCTTATTCTCTCTGTCCACTCCACACGTTCAATTCTTTTCCATATCCATATTTCAAAGGCTTGTATTCGCTTCTCATTACTTCATCGTAATATCCATGTTCCTGCCCCAGATTATGTATATATCTCAAGAAAATATGATAATGATAATAAATATATATACGAATAAATAAAAATATATAAACAAATAAGTAAATAAGTGATGAAAGAAAGGAAGAAAGAAAGAAAGGGAGAGAGAGAAAGAAAGAAAGAAAGAAAGAAAGAAAGAAAGAAATGAGTGAAGTTATGAAGGAAAACTAGAAGGAATGAATGAATGAATGAATGAATGATTGAATGAATGAATGAATGAATGAACGAATTAAATAATTAAGAAATAAATAAAGAAATAAATCAATAAAAAAGAATTAAATAAAGAAAGAAAAAATATAAATAAATAAATATTACCTTATTCTCTCCTGCAATATCCTTAACATTTGTATCGTTTTCAAGGCTTTAAATAATATTTACTATGTTAGAAATACTCAGACGTGAACGTGTTTGTGACATGATGCATTACCGGTATACGGGGACTTGGATTCTCGTCACAACACACCACGTTTTCTGCTTTGTTTAGACTCAAACGCATTCTACTAAATAGGCGGAGCATTGTACCGACACCTGCCTTATCACCAAAATAAATTTGTGCACACAATTTTTAATCACACTGTAGCCTATTATAGTTCTGTTATATTAATTACATATGCAACTTTCTTTTTCTTTTTTAGTGGCGACAAACTTCTGTACCTCTCATATATGTTTTGCTTAGTCCTACGCCTTACGTCTTGGGTGGATGAAAACGAAAAATGTCGCTGAATCATGACAACAGTAAATAGCAGAATAGAAAGTTTTGTAACAATGTTATCAATAATGTACAAATAAATTTTAAAATATGTTTGTGGAGTGTTATTTTTTACCTCCTTTTTTTGAGGAAGGCCCAAAGGCTTGCACTGCAACCTGACCCTTATTGCGCCCATCTCATTGTGGGATGATGATTGTTGAAGTCCCTAGGGCCTTATTCCTGTAAGTACGTGATTCACTGCTTAGTGCCAACTTATCGATTCAGTTACGGCATCCACGTCTGAAGGAGTCCCTCTTTTGTACGCAGCCTTCTCAGATCGAAGGCTTAATCTTTTTCTTCTTCTTTTCTATTCATTGTATGACCTGGTACCGAAATGATAGTCTCATCATCTTTCGCCATTGTATGGTATTGAATGGTGTCACCATGGCTGTTCTTAAGGTTTGCCTGACTTCATAAAACCAGAAGAAAAAGGGTACTTAGATACATGAAAAGCTGTAGATGAAACAATTATGTTGAAAAATTAAATGTTTATTGAAAAGTCTTCAGTATTAGAGCTGAGGATCCTATTCATGTGTGATGGAAAAACATTACATATAGTACAAGTTTGCTGGGGATCCTATCAGAGATAAAAATTGTTTTATGTGAAATATTGTAGTATGTTTTGGAAAATCTATTATGAAATCCCAATATATTCAGTCAATTTCAGTGTATTATGATAATATACAGGGACATCACGTTATTTTTACTTCAATTTTTATTGTACCTGAAATTTTTAATAACTTCACTAAAACCTTCTGCTAATGAAGTTCAATCGCCTTCCACACAGAATCAAGGCCGCATAGGTATGCAGTCAAAGTCGCCTTACGGTGAAGTCAAAGTATTGAGTTAGTGAGTATAGTACGTTCCAGAAATATGGTCGCGTTTTCCAGTGAAGAAAGAGCTTTCAATATTGAATACTATTTTCAACAGTTACTGTACGTTCGTTTGCTTACGATACATCCTGGTTTCCCCCATTTGCTTTGCTCGCCCCACTGTAAAGACTAGTGGCTGGGCTGTCTTAGCCCTTTTCAGGAAAACATTAATTTCTGTTAGGAATTGAACTTCTACGTAATATTGTACAACTGTTTAAAATAATTAAAAAGGTATCGTTAAGCAATTAACTGTAAACGTGATTTCTCCTTACTAAGTGAAGATTGAATTTACAGTACGTAAGGTACTCTTTATCCAAGGTACAGAATTATTTCAACATGAGTTACTGGTGCGAAGGACGAAACTGGTAATTGGAATTAGGTACATTAGTCTAAAGTGAGATAATATGCACAAAAGAACTGAAGCTTCTAGGAACGGCCACCATTTTTAAAAATGTGTTTAAATATCCATATTATGATAATTTTTCAATTTAAATTCACTGTCTGGATTGTACGCTAATGTGCTTTAGACAGTATAATATACACTGCACAATGAATACGTCCGAATGGATAGCTCAGTTCCAGTAAAAACACTCATTGTTTACAGTACTGTATTTTGATAAAGAAAACCTAATTATAAAACTCAAAATCGCCGTTATTGCCAGTTTACGTAAATGGATGAACTACTTTTCTTCCCTCCTTACCTAGTAAAGTGATTTGTTTGTATATTACGCCAGTATCATCAAACTCCATTGTGGAAGAGGATAGCAAACAGTGTTTTGGTTCTGAACCGTTAATTCAAAGGTATAGCCATGTTGATATTATAAATGTTGGTGAAAATAAAATGATGTCCCTATATTATTGAAAAATTTTAGTTTGTCCTTTAAATGTGCAGAAATTTTATTCAACAAATATAACATTTAAAAATTCCTTTTCGGTACGAAAAGTTAACCTTATTCTGAAACATTTTATGCACATTTGAAGGACAGAAAAAAAAATATTTCAATCATTTATTATCATAATCACTGCTCTCTTAAATTGACTGAGCATATTGGGAATTAAATCAATGGCTTTCGTGTTTGAAATTTTCCCAATTTTTACCTGAAGCAAAAACGAGCAAAATAATATTGTACTTTTTTGTTTGAAATATCTCAAAGAATAACTGAAATTAATGGCACTACTTACTGTTCATTCTGCATATTCGACCTACGGGGAGATAACAAAGAACAATTTATTGTAACTTTTAAGATTATAACATTTAATCTGACGTCACTCGTGATATTTGAAAAGAGAAACGAAATAAACTTCGTACCTAGAGATTTTCCACACGGTCGACTGACTTCATTGCCCAGTCATTTTATGTTACATTTTTTAGGCTTTTCCCTGTAAAATTGTTTTAAATTCGTTAAGGGGAGAGGATGGTATTTTGATGAAAAATGACTAAATTAAAAAAAAATTTCTTTAAAATACTCTTTGATATGTGTGGATTTATTTTAAACATCCTGCATTATCGATTTTAAATCATTGCCCACTTTTATTGTTGTTTCCGGTAAATTAGATTTTCAATTTTTTTCTTTAAAATAGCCTTTGATATTGGAATGCATTGCATAACATTTAAGGTATTTGTGCCTTTATCGGATGTTGAGACGTTTTTTAAACTTCCTGCGCTATGGATTTTAAATCCCGCTTTTTTGTTTCCAGTAACTTCATTTTTTTTTTTTGCAATATTGCCAGACAAAATGAATATAATTTCTGAACTATTAAAGATATATAATGGAAATTTAGAACACACATTCTTTAGTCTATTAGAAATTTTTCTCTGTAACAGAATTTTGTTAATTGATTTCATTTAAAAATACGTCCGTTTGTTTAAAAGGAAATCAGAAAATTGTTACTAAATTTTAATTGTTTATTTTATTTAGGGACTAATATCAAAATTCTGTTACAGGCAGTTTGCAGAGCATGCTTTTGCAAATACATTGAAAAATTGTTTGAATATATCTTTAAAAACGGTTTAGATATATCGGTTTTAGAACAATCCTGCATTGGGTATATTTTTTTCAAATTTGGGCCCCCAAATCTTTTTTATATTTTATTTGGTTGAGTTAAAGGAGCTCTCTATACACAAAAAAGTAATAAACCAAATAGGAAAAAAGTTAAAAAAAACCAAATAGTAATAAGAATAAGACAAGACAAGTCAACATCCAGTAAAATTCCCTCCTAAAACCCTCAAAATTCTCCCCCTTTGGTTGGAAACCACTGGTTCAGTTTTGTGCCGAGGATTTTAAATTACGCCTTTAGTGTACCACATCTTGAAAAAGGTTGGAAAACTCTGATCTAAAAGTGTCTAAAAATCGTATTCATAATATTCTTTAGGTTTTTCAATCATTCAACTAATACCGAAATTCTTTTATCACGCGCAAGATATGTACTGTGTCGGGGTTTTATATTGTTGGAACGTTTCTCGAACTCTTCTTTCATGGCCTTCGGAGTTTCTTCTCATATTAAAATTATATGCATCTTCCGAATTCAATTTTTCGTAAAATATATCACTACCACCTTCCAAATCAGTCATGATGTACTATTTTCTTTATTTTATCCTGCCCAGTCTCGAAGCATTTTAATCATAACTTCAGATTAAACCATCTGCGCATGAGTCAGCAGTTCAGAACTCCCAGTTCCTGATCTTAATCTAGAACCAATTTCACTAGTTCCGAACGAGTGCTAAAGTACGGAGGGACAGGGAACTGGGTGTTCAATATCGGTTCGGAATCAATTGTAGTCTTGTTGGAACGCATATTGAACTACTGCGCATGAGCAGGCAGTTCAGAATCGTTTCTGAACCGTGCTGGAACAATCCTTTCCATAACATTTCACTCAATATTATTAAACGTCTTTTATACTTACCGGTACCATTATAGTTTACTAACTTACTACCACTGAAATAAAATAAAACATAAATCTAATCGATTCGTATTCGAAGACAAAAGTCTACTTTGTGCGAGATCGTGCGTATTTGCTTGTTTTCCGCACAGAACCAATACGCGGTAAGTATGAAATACCATATTCAGTATTCCCAACCTAACACACATAACAATTTCCCTCTTCTTACCGCTTAAGTGCGACATTCATTTTACTGCTTTAGGCTTTTAACATATTATTTTTAGAGACGTTTAACATAGTAATAATTATAAATTGGAAACATACCACTGCAATTTCACCTAAATTGCAATGTTAATTATTGTTTTTAAATATTTGCAAAAATTAAGTAAAGTCCACTATTCCACGAAACTTACTGCATTCCTGATACAAGTAACATTAAGGAAGCCGTGAAAAAATCAACAAGATTCCAGACGCCGATGTTATTACTGCAATATGTTATATAAATAATATTGTTAAAATATTAAAATGAAAAATAAATCATTACATAACCTTACAGTTTGTTTTAAGTTCGCATTTATAGACTGGGGGAAAAAAAGACAGACGTATATCACGGCCTGCTGGAGTATAGTAAACACAGAAAACATTTTATAGCAACAATATTTTGGTTTTCCGAAGTTGCCGTCATTAAACAGAAACCAAGATGGAGACTTCATTGCAACTAATTAGAAATTCGTCTTTCAGGTATGTAATAAACGATCTTCGCACAAAATAATGTACGATACACGAGCGGTATGTTTGTTTTCATGTTCTCGGAAATTAAAAAAGCTCAACTACCTTTCGCTTTTTCAATCTTTTCCTCGACCATGAAAACGTCAACATACCGCTCTTGTAACGTATATTACTATTCCCATTAATTGAGCCTAAATGTCATACAAGTGCAGCTCTTAAACATGGTGCTAGTTTCGGTCCAAGACTTTATAATAAAATTACAAACCATTTTCCAAATTTGAAATTTTTTTAAATTGAAGCTTTTATAAAATAATTTTGTAAAATTATCCATGATATATAATATTAACAAATGTATTTTTTTTACCTTTATTTCTGTCGACTATATTCATGTTTTTATTGAATGTCACTGGCTTCTGTCGGATTGTAAATTTATATTAAATGTGTATTTTTCTCTCTTTTTCTTTTTCTTTTTTTTTTTTGCTCTTGTGTGTTATTCATTGGTTTGAATTAAGTTACTTACTGTATTTAGTAAACTGTCCTTGTAAATTTTGTGTTATATTATTGACTAAGACCACACCGTACACGAGCCTGGCTCTTACGGTAGTGGCTAAAAAACATTTTTGTTTTATAAATGTAATTTGTACTCACTAGCTAGCTAGTTAAATAAATAAATAAATAAAATAAAATAAAATAATCTATTAGTTGATTGTTAAGGGTCTTATTAAGGTCTTCTCCTTTAGAAATTGCCTTAAATAACATTGCATTTCCTTAACTGCCTATATTGCAGGGGTACACTAAAGTGGTATAAAAATACACAATAATTATGTAAAACTGAAGCATTATTTTATTCCATAAATGTACATTAAGAATTTTTCAATTAAACCACACGTACTTTAGAATTGCATTCACAATACACAATCCATAACTTTTCCACATCTTCAAGAGACAATTTACACTTTTGTCTGCTATCAGAAGTTCGTGGGCAGAAAACGAACGCTTAAGGTATATGTACACCTTTACTTACTTACTTACTTACTTACTTACTTACTTACTTACTTACTTACTTACTTACTGGCTTTTAAGGAACCCGGAGGTTCATTGCCGCCCTCATATAAGCCCGCCATCGGTCCCTATCCTGAGCAAGATTAATCCAGTCTCTACCATCATATCCTACCTCCCTCAAATCCATTTTAATATTATCCTCCCATCTACGTCTCAGCCTCCCTAAAGGTCTTTTTCCCGCCGGCCTCCCAACTAACACTCTATATGCATTTCTGGATTCGCCCATACGTGCTACATGTCCTGCCCATCTCAAACGTCTGGATTTAATGTTCCTAATTATGTCAGGTGAAGAATACAATGCGTGCAGTTCTGTGTTGTGTAACTTTCTCCATTCTCCTGTAACTTCATCCCTCTTAGCCCCAAATATTTTCCTAAGAACCTTATTCTCAAACACCCTTAATCTCTGTTCCTCTCTCAAAGTGAGAGTCCAAGTTTCACAACCATACAGAACACCCGGTAATATAACTGTTTTATAAATCTAACTTTCAGATTTTTTGACAGCAGACTAGATGATAAAAGCTTCTCAACCGATTAATAACACGCATTTCCCATATTTATTCTGCGTTTAATTTCCTCCCGAGTGTCATTTATATTTGTTACTGTTGCTGCAAGATATTTGAATTTTTCCACCTCTTCGAAGGAAAAATCTCCAATTTTTATATTTCCATTTCGTGGAATATTCTGGTCACGAGACCTAATCATATACTTAGTCTTTTCAGGATTTACTTCCAACCTTTACACCTTTACATACAAAAAATTTTGTTTTGTATAATTTTGCTCTGTGAAATTTCTATACAATTGAGAATGGTACCAGGAAGAGAATGAAGTCAACAGGTCCCTTGAAATTATGTCTAAATTGTTTATAAAAATTATTTTGTTTATAATTTTGACGTGCAACTTGAAACAAGATAGCTCATGCAGTTTTTAAGATAGAGCCACAGTTTTTTCACTGTTTTATAGCTAAAACTATTCTTTAGTGCCTGACATAGAGCTATTTTTTATTTTTATTTACATTAATTAAATATTACCATATATGTAACTTACAATAATATTTTATGTTGCATAAATCATGTAAAAAATTCATAGATAATTACTAATTATATTAATGTTATTTTACTCATTGTCAGGCACTGGGGGACATTTCAAGCTTCAAAATGACACCAATATCTTCTTGGTATCACCATATTTGGCTGAGATATGTTTTAAAGAATTAAATATTCTAAAATAAAGGAAATGAGCCACACACTTTCAGAGCCTAGAAGACTCCATCATCATATGTCACCCCTTAAGCAGCTTCATGTCGGTCCAGTTTCAGCTTCTTTCTGCCTCTCAAATACCTCCGCCTTGTTTTAACTTCAGGTGTTGAATGTTTTTTGGCATTGACGCAATAAATCCTGCAATGGTGTTTGTCCCAGGGTTTATGCCCATCCTCCACAGAATTGTAATTTCTGCTTTTGGACTCTTATTAAAATGACGTACAACATCATTGACACACAAATTTACAGTTTTATGACTAACAGTAAAAGATTATAAATTACTTCATTATGTAAAAAAGTTTTTTCAATCTAATGATCATGACCAGATATCTATGCATCTATTTCGGGACTAGAAAGAAGTTTATTTTACAAGCAATTCTGGACGAGGGGATTGACTGCTACGAAGATCACTCCAAAAGTAATGCACTCCAAAAGTAAGTGACCGTGGCTGATGACCCAGCATTTTGGAAAATGGGACTTATCTGAAAAACCATAAGGCATAAATCGAACATTTTTATATCAAATTAAAGGGGAGAAAATTCTCTATTAAAATACAGTAGTTATGTTTTGAAAATTCTAATCTTTCATCATTTTTTGCGTTTTGTGGGTGTACATATACTGTACCTTAACGTCTACTGATGTCGTGGCAGTATACTTCAATTGAAGGGGCCAGAGCTATAGTGGGCCAAGAGCCATACACTAAAAACGGAGAAAACAAGGGTTAATATTAATTGATTACAATAATTCAATGAAACATATAGCAAGTAATACGAGACTGTGCCCGTTAAAACTAAGTGATATGCCTTTAAACTATGGTATTCACTTAACTTTAACTCTTGCTTTGTTTGTACTTGGCACACTATGACTCTGAACCCTTCAATTTTGGAGTTGTCTGTGCTGTAAAGTCGCACTTTTTTCCATTTTGTTACACTACTCCTACAATACATTCGCTGCTGCATTGAGATCGGTAAGTCCAGGATTCTTTTGGATAACATTTCGTAGTTTCTCGCATAGGCTACTTTTTCTGTAACTGCTCTGGGTGCTGAGCAAAGTTTCTCCCTGTCATGAGCTAGAAGTTGCAGACAAATTTGGTTTCTCTGAACGGTAACAAGAGTGTAAATTAATGCGACGTGATGTAAGACATCTCGACGTGAATGTAGACATCCTTAAGAAGTTCCTTAGTCCACCGCGGTTAGCATACCTGATTGAGGTTTTTTTCAGGGTTTCCCCTCAATCCATTAAGAGCAAATGAAGGGTTCAGATCCATAGTGGGCCAAAAGCCATTTATTAAAAACGGAGAAAACAAGAGTTAAAATTAAGTGATTACCATAATTTAACGAAACATAGAAAGTAAGATAAAGTATGCACATTAAAATTAAATGATATGTCAATCTTTATTAAATTATGGCATTTACTTAACTTTAACCCTTGCTTTCTCCGTTTTTAATAAATGACGCTTGGCCGGCTATGACTCTCAACCCTTCAAATGCTGGATAACTTTCGGCGCTGGAACCTGAATCCATTTTGTTGGCATTATTACCTTCATCTCGCTCAGACGCTGGATAACCATGTCAGTTATGGTATTTACTTAACTTTAACCCTTGCTTTCTCCATTTTTAATAAATGGCGCTTGGCCCGCTATGACTCTGAACCCTTCAAATGCTGGGCAACTTTCGGCGCTGGAACCTGAATCCATTTTGTTGGCATTATTACCTTCATCTCGCTCAGACGCTGGATAACCATGTCAGTTATGGTATTTACTTAACTTTAACCCTTGCTTTCTCCATTTTTAATAAATGGCGCTTGGCCCGCTATGACTCTGAACCCTTCAAATGCTGGGTAACTTTCGGCGCTGGAACCTGAATCCATTTTGTTGGCATTATTACCTTCATCTCGCTCAGACGCTGGATAACCATGTCAGTTATGGTATTTACTTAACTTTAACCCTTGCTTTCTCCATTTTTAATAAATGGCGCTTGGCCCGCTATGACTCTGAACCCTTCAAATGCTGGATAACTTTCGGCGCTGGAACCTGAATCCATTTTGTTGGCATTATTACCTTCATCTCGCTCAGACGCTGGATAACCATGTCAGTTATGGTATTTACTTAACTTTAACCCTTGCTTTCTCCATTTTTAATAAATGGCGCTTGGCCCGCTATGACTCTGAACCCTTCAAATGCTGGGTAACTTTCGGCGCTGGAACCTGAATCCATTTTGTTGGCATTATTACCTTCATCTCGCTCAGACGCTGGATAACCATGTAAGTTATGGTATTTACTTAACTTTAACCCTTGATTTCTCCGTTTTTAATAAATGGCGCTTGGCCCGCTATGACTCTGAACCCTTCAAATGCTGGGTAACTTTCGGCGCTGGAACCTGAATCCATTTTGTTGGCATTATCACCTTCATCTCACTCAGACGCCAGATAACCGTGTCAGTTGATAAAGCGTCGTAAAATAACCAATCAAGGAAAAAAATCCTTAGCATGGGATATGCAGGTGTTCTCATCTTCCAATGACGCCTGTCACTTCATGAAGATGAAGCAAGTTTCTTTCTTAGTTACAATAAAAAATTATATTAGTAAAGGGAAACGGAATTGCCTATCTGACAACTTTAAATTATGTCTTACATAAGTAACTTTTTTTCTCGAAAAATATTGAAGGTGCTAACCTATACTTCGTTCCATAATGCCTGACAGGCGACGTAAGTATTGCCGGCAGGGTGAGAAAGAAGTAACTTACAATGAAGATCCAAAAAACAATTCTTGGATTAGTAATAGAAGAGGGATATCATCCTCAGAGTGGACCAATGCCATAAAGATGTCCACAAACATCGCAGCAGCAGTACGATCGGTGCCAGGTCGTTCCTTTCAAGATCAAAACTGTCGTCATCCAGGATGCAGCGAAGTAGAAACCCTTGGGCGTGTTTTGGGTTATTGCCCTGAAGGAGAACTACTGAGGAACAATCGCCACCATAAAGTGAGAAGCTCCATCGCAACCACTCTTCGGAAGGCAAAGTGGGAGGTTTACGAAGAAGTGCACTGCTTGGCTGAGAATGGGTCAACGAGAAGAGCAGACATTATAGCCATCGATCGCCGGAATCAAAGAAGCCTCATTCTTGACCCCACTGTCCGTTTCGAGAAGGATGGTCAACAAGCCAACAACGTTAACGATGAAAAGAAGTCTATTTACAACCCATGTATTCCTCACTTCAGTGAGAGATACAAAATGAAAATTAATACATGGGAAGTGAAAGGACTTCTTTTTGGCGCTAGGGGAACTTCATTTAAGTTAACCAAAACCATTCTCCTTTCTCTTAAATTTTCTAATGAGGACATTAACAAAATTTGTCTAATGCTATTGAGAGATTCATTATCCATTTTACACAATCACTTGTATAATACTATGTAAGTTTTTTTTTCAATTTCATCTCATTACTCTTCAATGTATTTTCATCTCATGTTTCTCTGAACTCAAATTGTACTTTATTTTTAAATTTATCATTGTTCCGTATTCTCTCCGCGATCATATTGTATTTTTCATTTAACCTCTGCTTTGTGTTCTGGATCCTAGTGGTCAGCCGTAGATTTCGGCCAGATGTCCCAAATTGTGGAATTTGTTGTTCAAGAGTCCTTTGCAAGAATGATGGATGTCACTTTCTTGTCGAAAATGAACCAAGACTGCCAATGCATAGCTTAAGACATATAGAATGTACACAGAGAGTTATATGGCATTAACGCTGATAGTCATTGTCCAGTAATGATCGGAAAATCACAGTTAAGCTTTGAGCGCTAAGCATTTCAAACTTTCAATTGCTTCTCCTGCAAAATGTATTCCAAGTGACATCCATCATTCTTGCAGTGGACTCTTCAATTGTTATTGAACCAATGGCAGTACTCTCATTTCACGCTTCTCTTGAAGTTGGGCGGTCTAAAGCGTTCTACCCGCCCAACTTAAGACAAATGTGGAATGAGACCTCTGCCATTGGTTCAATAGCAATTGAAGCGTTGAGATCAATAACCATTCAAGTCATTTTACACAAGTTTCGAGAAAAATTAAAAAAGAAAAAAAATTATTTCTCACGTAATTATTATTTTTTGCACGTAATATTTCTGATTATTTTAGAGATCAAGACAAAGTAGTATACCAACTTTTAAAGTCGTAACACTTGTGGAAATATCCTAAATCTAATTTTAAATTTGCAAAAAAATGAATGGCCAGAAGTGGACTTGAATAGTTATTGATCTCACCGCTTCAATTATACTTCTTTCTCTCCTCCTCCTGTCAGACATTATTGAACGAAGTATAGATACTTGATTTTTTACAATTCGTGTATACAACTTGATTTTATGCTAAAACAGTAGTTCTTTAATTCATTTTTGCACGATGTAACTAATTTTTAGTACTTATACATACTGCTGATATGCATCGTAAGTTGACATTCCTACATGTAATCTAGTTGCTATGGAAACAGAAGAAATGTGAATGCTGAAATACTGACCAAAACACAAGTGTCGTAAGTAAATTGATCACAATACAAACATTTATTTCGAAATATTTATCGTGACACTACAATCATAGATTTAAGCATCGAGATTTCAGATCACAAACTTCCTGGAGACTTCAATTTAGCGCTTCTTACAACGAAATACACCAATACATTTTTCTCATTAATATTCAGAACCTTTCCTTTTAACCATTTACAGAATGTAGTTTAAACTACGAACTCACATCTCTATTTAGATTTGTTCGATAATAACTCGGCACATCCAGTCATCCTATTCTCTTTGATTTCTACAGCATTGCAAATGTCATCCATAACATTTTTCATAATAATTTTAAAATAAATAATAAATCTAGTTGCTTATATAGACTACCTTTCAAGATATGGCGACACGGACAACAAATCTTATTTACAAACATATTGCCATAACAACGATATACGCCATTCATATTTTAATCTCTACCGTTAGACTATAACATAATCCAATTCATATAAATATCCATAAACATATAATATTTTAGTTAAAATAAAATATAATCCAATTCACATAAATACCCATCGTGCTAAAAATATTATGCTCTTCTCGTTTTTCAAACTTTTCCTCCAGTTTGTAAAAAGCACTTCTCAATCTTGTATCTTAATATACTATTTTAATACACTGACTATTGTGAATTAAAAACTTTTTCCATGACAACCAACACATTAGCAACCATGAAATCCATACATTAATTCATTTTAACTTCTTCACAAACATAATATACATAATACTGCGCCTACTTCTTAGAAAAACTAAGAATTAAACGCATATAATTTTAGTATAGTTATATATCACTTGAAAGAAGAAAAACCACAGAATGAATTTGGGGGGAGCATAATTTTGGACCTAAAATCCGTAATTTTTTTGGAAAATGAGCGTTAAAATTAAAATTTGTAAACCTCTTCTCGGAACATTGAATAATTGAAATTGATAATAATACATTGGAAAAATAAGAAGTAAATAAAATTGTTACCCAAAATACAGTTCCATTCCCCTTTTATATTTTAAAATAGAATAGACTAAAATGAGTTCTAACGTCAAATTAGGCATTCTAGGCTCCAAAAAATTAGCACTATTACTTTGACTATTACACTTTTACTACGTCATACTACTTTCGACCAATAAAATGGTACAAAAGGACGTGTTTCAACAAATCATGACTGTTTGTCGCTACAATTTTATCACTTCCCTAGCATTTGTTTTTATCACTTCTCTAGCATATGCTTGTTTTTATCACTTTCCTAGTATTTGTTTCTTTGTTTGCCAACATTAAAAATGCAAATTCTTTACGGTACTAAAGAACATGTTTTGCAATCGTCATTTATTTCCCGTCTAGATAGTCAACTCAACTGAAAATGGCGGCTTTTAGTGAAATAGAATTTTAAAAAAGCAATTAATATCTATTTTATTGTATTAGAGTAACTTACTTTATTTCTTCTAATCTTTATATACTTTCATCTGTTTTTATCACTCCCTACCATTTGTTTCTTTATTTGCCAACATTTTAAACTGCAAATTCTTTATGGTACTGTAAAACATGCTTTGCAATCGTCATTTGTTTACCGCATAGATAATCAACTGAAAATGGTGGCTCCGTTCAAACGTTTTGGTGAAGCTAACATTAGTGAAATAGAATTTTAGTAAGTCAATTAATATTTTATTGCATTAGAATACTTTATTTCTTCGAATCTTGATATACTTTCTTCTAATCGTGTAATAGTCAATTAAATCCCACTAGAGTTTTGAGTTTCTCTAGATAAATCAAAACTTCTAGTGAGATTACTGTTGATAACAATCCATGAAACATGGTTTTGCAACTATCTTTTCGGAATAAAATAGATTTTTATAAAAATTCGAAGTATAAAATATTCATACGATTCAGAATCGCGAACTGAAAAAGCAATTCTAAGTTATTCGCAAAGCGAGTAAACTGTTCAGTGCAAATATTTTGCTAACTCATAGAAAGGATATTTTATCTACATACAACATGTAGGCGTATGGGCGAATCCAGAAATGGATATAGAATGTTAGTTGGGAGACTAGGGGGTAAAAGACCTTTTGGGAGGCCGAGACGTAGATGGGAGGATAATATTAAAATGGATTTGAGGGAGGTGGGATTTGATGGTAGAGACTGGATTAATCTTGCACAGGATAGGGGGTCGATGGCGGGCTTATGTAAGGACGGCAATGAACCTGCGGGATCCTTAAAAGCCATTTGTAAGTAAGTAAGTACAATATTTAGGACTACTTTATAGTTTTTTTAACTGTTACCAGGTTGTGGATCTGCTCGTACTTTGTTGGTTGAATTGTGCAGTGTTGTATTTCTTCCATAGTTCCATGTTCACGTTATACATGTATGTCACAATAAAACTTTAATTTCAGTATCCTTGCGGGTTCTTTATCTAGGATTAAATGTTATGTTTTATTTAACGACGCTCGCAACTGCAGAGGTTATATCAGCGTCGCCGGATGTGCCGGAATTTTGTCCCGCAGGAGTTCTTTTACATGCCAGTAAATCTACTGACATGAGCCTGTCGCATTTAAGCACACTTAAATGCCATCGACCTGGCCCGGGATCGAATCCGCAACCTTGAGCATAGAAGGCCATCTAGGAATATTGCGATATTACAGATATCAGTAAATATGGATACTTTTCTTTCTATATCCGAAATTTGACTATCGATATTGTTTCGATATTTGTAATGTTAGAGATAATTTTCTTTGGATACTTGTAATATCAGAAAAAAATTTTGTTCAATAAAGAAATGCAACTCATTAGTCATATGGAAACCTATGATATTTCTTTATACGCGTATGATACAGGGTGTAACAGGACCTAACCGACAAACTTTGAGGAATGATAATTCACACAAAGAGGATTATTTTTTGTTGAGGAACATATGCTCGATGACATGTCCTTAAAGGCCCGGTCAAACAGAACGAGGACTGTCCACGCGGACCCTGCGGACCGTCCGCCGGAACAATGTATACGTCAGAACGCATCATCCTAGTCAAACAGCGCGCTGTCCAACGCCGCTGTCTAGTCTGGTTCGCGGCGGACTGATCCGCAGTTGTGTTTCTCCACAGAGTTCGCGGAGGACATCTCGTAGAAAATGGCCGATGAAGCGGAAAAATTAATTGAATTTGTGCGGGAATATGCTCATTTATATGATACGCGGCATCCAGACTCCACCTCCGTCGTCTCCTTTTTTCAATGAACACATCGTGGTCAGATAATCCTAATTATATACATAATCCTTCCAATGAAATTAATTATACTGACTTGGAGGTAGCTACCACACCTCCGATGTCATTAGGTTTTTTGCCACTATTTTTTCTTCTGCAAAAGATTTGTACGAAAGTGTACTGCAGCTCGTAAATAAACCGCAAGAGGGAAATAACAGTACTTCTCAATAGTAATTTTGTCTACGAAATAATACTCTTTTCTGAGTCGTGTTTTCTTTTCTATATCAATACTTATTTTGTGCGAGATCGTGCGTATTTGCTTGTTTTCCGCACAGAACCAATACGCGGTAAGTGTGAAATACCACATTCAGTATTCCCAACGTAACACACATAACAATTTCCCTCTTCTTACCGCTTAAGCGCGACATTCATTTTACTGCTTTAGGCTTTTAACATGTTATTTTTAGAGACGTTTAACATAGTAATAATTATAAATTGGAAACCTACCACTGCAATTTCACCTAAATTGCAATGTTAATTATTGTTTTTAAATATTTGTAAAAATTAAGTAAAGTCTACTACTCCACGAAACTTATTGCATTCCTGATACAAGTAACATTAAGGAAGCCGTGAAAAAATCAACGAGATTCCAGATGCCGATGTTATTACTGCAATATGTTATATAAATAATATTGTTAAAATATTAAAATGAAAAATAAATCATTACATAACCTTACCGTTTGTTTTAAGTTCGCATTTATATACTGGGGAAAAAAAAGACAGACGTATATCACGGCCTGCTGGAATATAGTAAACACAGAAAACATTTTACAGCAGCAATGTGGAAGAAAGATATTTTGGTGTTCCGAAGTTGGCGTCATTAAACAGAAACCAACATGGAGATTTCATTGCAATTAATTATAAATTCTTCTTTCAGGTATGTAATAAACGATCTTCGCACAAAATAATGTACGATACACGAGCGGTATGTTTGTTTTCATGTTCTCGGAAATTAAATAAGCTCAACTACGTTTCGCTTTTTCAGTCTTTTCCTCGAACATGAAAACGTCAACATACCGCTCTTGTAACGTAAATTACTATTTCAGTTGATTAGTATTAAATACAGTTTAAAATACAAACGAAAATATTTTATTTTTCCTCAAGCAGATCGCTAGTCTATCCTTCGTTCCAATCGGCCTCCTCCAGTTTGTTGTCATTTTCAATATTTTTGGTTCTATAAGGCTATGTAAGTCCTCATACTGTTGTTTAGACATTCGAAAATAGTCTTAAAAACGGTCTTCAAACGAATTCAGTTCATTACACAGTCTGTGAAATTCGCCTAGTTCCCCTCTTTTTATTATTTATTTCATGCACCCACTTCCTTTTCCGCTTTGATGAACAGCTCAAAGCGAACAGAAGAAGCAATTCTTCTTCATCTGAGGAGCTGCTGGACATGTTAATTAATCCAGGAGAAAAAAACGAATGTAAAAGTACAATTTCAAACAAATTTAGAAACAAATCGAGAAAATACGATGAGTACTGCACATGGCAACAATTGTTGTCTCCACACTGGTTTGTCCTGCACTGTCCACGTTCTGTTTGACTCCCTCAGTCCGTAGAGGACTGCGATCCTCCCGTAAGGAGCTATGCATCCGAAAAGTTAGATCTCAGTTCTTTTTCTTTTTACAGAAATGAAATTTAATTTTCCATCTATTTTCCGACCATTTTTCGATAGCTGTTAAAATGACGTGCCTTGTAGCTCATCATTACATTTTTGACAATTTCGCAAGCGTTCATTATTTAACTCTGTCAAGCGTGGCAGGTTTGTTTTGGACTTGCTGGACGATAAGACGGACTGAAGGTGCACCACACAGACCAGTAATACACTACAACAGTAGCAGAAATGATAGCGACTTAAGACTCACACTTATTGCAACATACACGATGAGGAATGCGCTTCTAAAAGGATGCATAACTCATGCAGGACGTGATATCGAGCATATATTCCCTAACATAAAAGATCCTCTCTGTGTGACCTATCATTCCTCAAAGTTTGTCGGTGAGGTCCTGTTACACCCTGTATAAATACAGTAATAAATAGCCATCTTTCACACATTTTTTATTCGAGAGATGGACATTTCCCTTGATAATGTTGTCCCGTTTTCTCTGTTTTAAGTACACGGCAAATTTTATGCAAAAGCGAGGAGTATTATCAAGTTGACAGTGATACATATGATTGTTAACTATATTGAAATAGGAAAAGGTTTGAATTAAGGTTGAATAATGAGAAATATCTCTTCATCCCAATTAATGCTCAATGTAAAGGAAATATGTGATTGCACTGTTACATTATCCAGAAATTCTAAGACTTTTGGGAAACTTTTGCTGAAGATTTGATAGAGGATGCTTCGGGTCCACAAATGTTGTCATAATCTAATCAGAGACGAGTGTTTTGAAACAACATATTATTTTCCTTAAACTATTTCAGTTCGTGACGAGGGAAGTTTCTGGCGAGAACTACAAAATTCCAAAATATTTCACAAGATTAACAAATTGTTTGATATCAGCAATCATTACGGCAGTTAACATTGTTAAAAATTGGTTAGTGGCGTAATTTAGGGGCAGCAGAAAGGGCAAATACCCTTCTGAGTTTAAGATTAAAAAAAATTCAGTAATTCATTAGCACTACTAACGAAAAAATATGAGAAATGTAGTTTTAATATTAAAATATTCTACTTTTATAGATGCTTAAGAAATGAAACACAAGTATGGTAATTAATAACTTTGCTCAAAATTGAAACAAAGGTGTTACCTTTTGTTACATTACTGATTGTTACCTGTTTGTAAGTAAAAGTAAAATTTGTTGTAAACTAAAATTAAAATTTCTTTATAAATAAAACTGTGTGTTCATTTGTTTGCGCCTACGTCATATGCATAGCAAGTGCATGTATATTATGAATCGAAGGCCTATAAGTATGATAAACCGAGTGATTTAGGTATGGAAACTGAATATGTACTATAAAGTGGGACATACTTGGCCATAAAGCAAAATAAAAAATTTAACCGTGATATTATCAGTTCTATCTGTGACATAAAATAATAAAAGGTTAAGAAATGGAGAACAAATAATGAACTTTAAAAATATGTTCAGTGCAACAGATATTACGGTTTAAATATTTTGTTCTTAATGATCAACTTTACCCCATCATTCGGTGTTAAAAATAGTTCATTTCAGAGGAAATAGGGAGGGAATACGTCTGTAATGTGTATCATTCTGTTTGTAGCTGTCTTGTCATTCAGTTAGTAGCTATGTATCATTCATGTTCGTGGCAGTGTGTCATTCTGTTTGTAGATATGTATCAATCAGTTTGTCGCTGTGTATCATTTATGTTCGTGGCAGTGTGTCATTCTGTTTGTAGATATGTATCAATCAGTTAGTAGCTGTGTATCATTCATGTTCGTGGCAGTGTGTCATTCTGTTTGTAGATATGTATCAATCAGTTAGTAGCTATGTATCATTCATGTTGTGGCAGTGTATTTGTTTGTAGATATGTATCAATCAGTTAGTATGTATCATTCATGTATGGCATGTCATTCTGTTTGTAGATATGTATCAATCAGTTAGTAGCTGTGTATCATTCATGTTCGTGGCAGTGTGTCATTCTGTTTGTAGATATGTATCAATCAGTTAGTAGCTGTGTATCATTCATGTTCGTGGCAGTGTGTCATTCTGTTTGTAGATATGTATCAATCAGTTAGTAGCTGTGTATCATTCATGTGGCAGTGTGTCATTCTGTTTGTAGATATGTAAATCAGTTAGTAGCTGTGTATCATTCATGTTCGTGGCAGTGTGTCATTCTGTTTGTAATATGTATCAATCAGTTAGTAGCTGTGTATCATTCATGTTCGTGGCAGTGTGTCATTCTGTTTGTAGATATGTATCAATCAGTTTGTCGCTGTGTATCATTTATGGTTTAGTTGTGCATCCTTCACTGTACTATTGCATAGTTATTTGTTCTATTTGCAGTAGTGATGTCTATATTCATTTATACTGATATTTCTTACTTCTGTGATGCAAAACTCATATTCTAATTATTGAAAGTCACAGACATGAGTTTTGTGTATGGTTCCTCCGGAAGAAAGAGTCGTAAAATTTATCGCTTGTACGGATTAAAATTATCGATATCTCACAACACCATCTTATGAGTTATTAATTATATAATGGCATTTTGATAGCTCTACAAGCCACCGGCGTGGCTCAGTCGGTTAAGGCGCTTGCCTGGCGGTCTGAAGTTGCGTTCGGGCGCGGGTTCGATCCCCGCTTGGGCTGTTTACCTGGTTGGGTTTTTGAGGTTTTCCCCAACCGTAATGTGAATGCAAGGTAATCTATGGCGAATCCTCGGCCTCATCTCGCCAGATAACATCTCGCTATCACCAATCTCATCGACGCTAAATAACCTAGTAGTTGATACAGCGTCGTTAAATAACCAACTAAAATAAAAAAAATAGCTCTACAGATAGTAGGCCTACTTTATGAACCCATTTTTATTGAAGGGTATTTACTTATTTTGGTCAAATCTATCTTCAAATTTTTTATACACTACGACACTTTTGAACGATCTGTATACATTTAGAGTGTATGATTTAACATGAACTCATGAATTACATTCATTTGAAATGCCAACGGCAGTTAGTGGTAGGGTATTTTAAGCCGAATCCACGGGATTGGGTACTGGGTCAATATTGCACAACGGGAGAACTCTGCTCAAATCGGAATTTATAGTTCGTTTAGAATCTAAAGAAACCATACATTCCGTTTTGAGATAACTTTTATCATGAAATAGAGGTTTGGATTGTTTTTCAGAATAGAGTAACACTTCATACATGTACTTTAAAATTTATTTGAATATTATTTAAAACGCTTATACAAAACTTTTTATGCTGTCAGGTGGTTTCATATTTCAGCAAAATTTCTTGTTTTCAAGAATGTAGTTAGCCACATGCTAGTAGATATTGGTAAGCAGGTATATAAATTATATTCTCCTGAAAGAGAAGAATGTGTGTATGTAATCAAGTAGTATAACAGAGCACAGCTATAGTCTATACAGAATGATTCAGAATTATGGCACTAACTCTTTTTGTAATAAAACGGCTATAGGTGCACCTAACCACGTATTCCATGGCGACCATCCATCCCGATTTTTCCGGGACAGTCCCGAATTAAGGCCACTGTACCGGAATTTCATTGAAGGCATCTCGGGAGTCAATTTGCCCGAATTTTGCCATGATGTCATGATTTATGTTTATGTAGATTTTTATATATTTATAGTAGGCCTAATGTTTTTATGGAATGCTAACTGTAAAGTTGCTGCTACCGGCTTTGACAGTACTGTACTTATTTCTCATTCGCTTCAAATTTGAGTTGAATATGAGGGGGGGGGTAGAGAATGAAAGGATCTGGCAGTGTCAGTATTTTAATGCGCTGTGTTTTGACTGGGAGAGATGTTATAAGCCATGTGATTGACTAAATGATTGAAATATTCTTTCCGGATGATATAGTAGGCTGGCGCTGAAATTAGAACTTACAAGCTTGCGTTTTCATACAACGCATACAACAAATACTTTCTTCACCAGCCACAGTACTAAGAAAACATCTACCGTTAGGCCGGGATTACGATCAACGTTCGTTTGCGTTACATTTCGTTACGGTGAAGTTCGTTGAAGTTCGACAAATACAAGCTCTGTGCATTTGATTACGGTCAACGTTAAAATGAACGAACGCAAGACGGCGCTGATTCGACATTGCCTATGTCTAGCTTCCACAAACGCAAAGAAACGTAAGTTGAACGTCATCCAATCACGAATCAGAAGCGCGTCGCCACTCTTCATTTATTTTCACCTCTTCTTCCGTTGTAGATGCGGCCATATTGCTACTGAAATATTAAATAAAATAATATTAATTGAAAATTACATAATACGAGGAACGATCTTTGATTGAATATGTCAGGTCACATGAATATATGGCATAAAACACATGTTGTTCAAAATTAAACATTATAGTCAGGAAACATGAAAACATTCATAACATCTACTGTACTACGGAGCTCTGTAGCGTATTGGTCAAAGGACCAGATCGCGGTGTAATTTGATCTAGGTTCGAACCGGAGGTTAACATATTATTTTTTACCTTTTTAATCACTTATTCACATTATTTTAAATACGTTATTTTAATTTATCCCGAAAAAATGTGCTTTTACTACATAAATAATACATAAAATTTACTTTGTCATACGTTAAAAGTGTTAAAATTGTTAAAAAGGTATTTTACCTTCGACAGACGGCCTGTTTCAAAGCTATGTGTCGTCGTCTTCAGTGTCTCTTGAACCACTGGTGATCTTGACTCTGCAATGTGCAGTTGTCGATGGTAGGGGTGGGGGTGTGTTGCTCCTATGGTGGGGGTTGGCTGTTTGTATGTTATGATGTATTATGACGTCAAATAATGTGTGCGTATTGAACTGTAGTTGTGTGTTAAGTATATATTGTGGGTGTGCTATTGTATTCTTATATATTTCGTACTGTTCTAGGATGTTTAAACTGTGAACTTTTTGTGTGATGTGTAAAATTTCCATATCTGTTTCTATATTATTGTAGTCATGATTATTGTTGATAATGTGATCTGCATAATTTGATATGATGTAGGGTTTGGTTATAGCTTTAATATGTTCGTTGTATCTTGTGTGAAAGGATCTTCCTGTCTGTCCTATGTAAAAATGTGGGCAGGAAGATCCTTCCAATGATAAATAATACATTCGCAATTCGCACTAGTCCAGGTATTTAGTAGTATATGGTTTTATTACACTGGTCAACAGTCATTTTGCGCCAGACATAAAACTAACAGATTTTTACTAATTTCGACCTCTTGAATTAAAAAATAACAAGCAAAATTTTACATCAGTTCGGGTTTTCGAGATGCACAATATAATTAATTTCATATGAATTGTATTTTAAAAAAATTACCGTATTTCGTGTGTAACTACTTTGTTTTACAAATGTGACGACCCGTTATGTGAAAACAATATTAGTATAAGTAGGCCTCCAGGCTTTTGTTGTTTATTGAATTTCTGGCTTTCAGCCAGAGGTCGCTTTAGAGTTTTATATGCGCAGAACACCCGCTCCAGCATTGCAAATAAATAACAATATAAATAAATAATATATATATATATATATATATATATATATATATACATACACATATGAGACTATTTCTGGCGTAAGTGCCAGTAAGTGTGTGAGTGCAGTGATTGATTCCTTTTATTTCAGTGTAGGCCTAATTTGTTAATTTGCGATACTTGTAGGGAATTAGTGAGTAGGAATGTAATATACAGGGTGATTCATTATTACGTGTAAATACTTTGTGTGTGCAATGTAGATGTGAAACTAAGACTAAAACGTTCCATACAACTTTTTCTCAAAACCTTTAATTCCAGAGTTAACGCCATTTTTCGTGGAACTTGCACTCTCAAACAAAGAAAGGATAACACACCAAATGTAAACTAATTATCACTTTCGTACAGTGCATTCGGACTTTAATACAAAAACAACCCAAGTCACTAAACCCATATCCTCGGCAGTCCACTTACGCACGTTTTGTGAATTAAAACCAAACACAGTAAAGAATGTAAAGCAATTTCTTCTAGACTTTACACATTTGCACAATTCTTAGTGTAATGTGTGTTCAAAGTGCTGTCCCTCGGCTTGAAGACATACCTGTGGTCGCCGCCTTAGTGATTTCTGAACGTTACACAGCCTGTTCAATTCATTACAAACAATTTTACACGCATGTTCAATTCGCTGTTGTAGTACTTCTACGTTAGATACAGCAAAGGCATACATTATCGACTTCAGGCGGCCCCAAAAGGTAGAAGTCTGGTGATCTGGCTGGCCAAGAGTTGGCCCTGCACGGCCTATCCATTGACCAGGATACACAGCATTGAGATACGCCCTTACGTTGCGGCAGTAATGCTCAGGAGCACCATCGTGCATAAACCATAAGTTCACTCGCGTTGCAAGAGGGATATCATGTAGCAGACCGTGCAATTCGCGTTCAAAGAATGCGCGGCAGATTTCCCCATTCAACCGCGGAGGTAGAACTCGAGGTCCGAGTAACTGATTCCCCACAATACCACACCAAATGTGTGGGGGAACAGTAATACCTATGCAGTTACTACGACGTAGGTGCCATCTACTGGAACTCTGGAATTAAAGGTTTTGAGAAAAAGTTGTATAGAACGTTTTAGTCTTAGTTTCACCTCTACAATACACACACACAGTATTTACACGTAATAATAAATCACCCTGAGGAGTGGTGAACGGGAGAACAGTTTGGGGCAAAAGATATCTGCTGATAGACAACATTAAGGTATATGTATCATATGGGGAGATTAAGAGGAAAGCAGGAAATGTGAAAGAATGGAAAATGCTGGGTTTGCAGTTAAGAACCTGCCCTTAGGCAGAGCACTATGCATGTATATATAAACATATATATAGATATATATAATATATATACATTTCTGTATCGGGCCAGCATTTGCACACACATATATGTAAGTCCACACCTGTGGAGTAACGGTTAGCGCGTCTGGCCGCGAAACCAGGTGGTAACGATTAGGTTCGAATGGCCCGGTTGGGGCAAATTACTGGTTGAGGGTTTTTCCGGGGCAAATGCTGGGTAACTTTCGGTGCTGGACCCCGGACTCATTTCACCAGCATTATCACCTTCATCTCATTCAAACGCTAAATAACCTAAGCTGTTGATAAAACGTCGTGAAATAACATAACCTATATATATATATATATATATATATATATATATATATATATATATATATATACACACACACACACATACATATACATACATACATATTCTTTGTTAAGATTTTTAAGTTTCCCTCTCCGCTGGCAGAAACGTCTGAATGGTTATGGGGACTTTCATTGATCTTCCTCTCTGTTGCTGTCGTGTTTCCTCTCACAATAAGACAGTATTCAAATTTCCAACACGTGTTTGCGGTTTTGTTTGTGTGTTTTAGTTTGGTGGTTGGGGCTGGTGGTAGTTGTAGAGGAGTTTCTCCAGTGTTGTTCTGTTGTTTGTGTTCGGTGGATTTGCGAAGATGTGTTGTGTATATATGCGATTTACTGCCGAATGTATGTATTTCCTGTTTATGTTGTTTAGGTGTGTGAAGAGTGGCTTTGTTTTTGTCGTAGTGTAAACTGTGTTATTTCTGGTGCGTCTGTGCAGGTGGAAGATTTGGCGGAGAATTCTTCTTTCGCGGGCTTCGAATTTTGATTGCGTCGTTGGAGGGGCTTGTGTGAGGAAAATGGAGGGATGTATGCATAGGGATCTAACCAATGCTTTGTATAGGTGGAGGAGTGTTTCGGTTATACAGCCGGGTCGATTGATGCCACTTAGGTAGCTTATTGCTCTGGTGGCTGCGTAATATTTCCTCCAGGTTTCTTTAGCTACTTCGGTCCAGGAGAGTTTGGAGGTGAAAGGTATTCCTAGGTATGTGAGATTCCGCTGGAGTGGAAGTTGAGTGTTGGCTATTGTGATTGGGTTGTTCTGGAGGACTCGAGCTCGGAGTTTTGGGCGGAAGACGCGTATGTGTGTTTTGTCTGTGTTGACTGTAATCCGCCACCTATTGGTCCAATTTAGATACTGCCTGAGTGTTGCGTTTAGTAACTTCCTAGCGGAGAGGAGTCGGGGGTGTGTTGCCCAATATGCGACGTCGTCTGCATATTGTGCCAGTCCTACTAGCGGGTTATTAGGGAGGGAAATATCTGCCACATACCACGATGTTAGAAGCACTTGTAGAAACGGAAATTATTTTATTGCCCTTTTACGAATCTATTTAGAGGGGGTGAAACAGGTTCGCGGTATGAATTCGCTTGAGTTCACCTGATTTTACTTGAGATGTTTATTTCTTTCACTGTGAGCTTTAATGACATCTCTGTAATTTATATTTTGCAATACACCACACTGTCAGAATCATTTCTAGAAGCGGAAATTGTTTTATTGCCCTTTTCGGTTCTATTTGGAGGGGGAGAAACAGGTTCGCCGTATGAAATCGCTTCAGTTTACCATGAAAGAGATTTCCATGGTGTTAGTATTCTGTGTAAGACGTCTGTTTTATTTTTTTGTGCTTTAATGATAATATTCGAAGTACGAATGGTTTATATATCCTGATTTGAAGGTTATAGAATAGCTTCTTGGAATGTAATTAGGCTACACAAATGTTTCTGCTTTCTGTGCGAATGGAACAGTCGTGCTCGAGATAGAATAGAATAGAGTAGAATGTTTTATTTTCGCTGGCAAATTTAAGGCCATAATGTCTTCTCTTCCACTCAACCAGCCTTAATCAATACAACAGTTACATATATATTTTAGTTATGGATATTTACAATACACTTAAAAGATTCTCCAGCAATATTTTTATTTAAATTGAGGTTAAATCTATAAGAAAAAGTAATAACTTTATTTATGAGGTAATGTAATTCAATTCAGTCTATATGCAATATGTAAAAAATTATAATTAAGTTGAGATAGATAGTTGGTTAAATGATGATAATTAATTTAATAGAAGTTTACTAGAACTATGTTATAGGGAGAAAAATATAAATTTAAAATATATTGATATAATGAGAATATTAATGTAATGAGATTTTGCCATTAGGGGTTTAGTATTCTATTTAGAGAAATTAATGGTAATAATAAGAATGGACAGATGTTAGTTTCATTATAAGTAACAAATATTAATCAGTCATTAATCTGTTAAGCAAGAATTTATGTAATTTTGACCTAAATGAAGTTATTGTGCAACAACCCCTTACATCACTCGGAAGCGAGTTCCAATTTATTGCAACTGAAACTGTATAAGATGAAGAATATAAATATGTCTTGTGGTAAGATATAATGAGTAAATTATTATGATAAGACCTGGTACTTAGCTGATGATATGCGGATAAATTTTGAAAACGAGAAGCCAAATAGATTGGGGTAGAGGTGCGCAGAATTTGAAATAAGAGAACAAGAGAATGCAGGGCTCGTCGATCACTTAGCCTTAGCCAAGACAGATTTTGGAAAGACGGGGAAACATGATCATACTTACGAATATTACAAATATAACGGACACACGCATTATGCACACGTTGTAGCCTGCTGCTCAAATTTGCATTTAGGTTACTTGATATAACATCGCGGTAGTCGAAGTGTGGCATCACGAGTGTTTGTACAAGGATTAATTTTAGTTTATCAGGAAGAAAGTGCTTCACTTGCTTTAATGAGTGAATAATCGGAAATAATTTTTTAGAGGTGTGATTCACTTGTTCATTCCATTCCAGGTGGCAATCCATATAAATGCCAAGGTTCTTCACAGTCGAGCTGTATGGAATAGTGGTATTATTTACAATTATCGGTGGCAAATTTTGTTTGTCACACTTCGATCTCTGATGTTCTATTAAGATTGCCTGCGATTTACTTGCATTTAAATTAAGTCCGTACGTTTTCGATCATAAGGATATTGAATTCTTGTCGTTAACTTTAGTTATAGCGTCATTTATGTAGTTAGGTCGAGTATGCAGATAGCTTTGTATGTCGTCAGCATAAATATGGTGTCGGCAGTATGTTAGATTAGAAGAAATATCATTAATATAAATAGAAAATAGTAAAGCATTATAAAATAAAAAATATGGCCAACACGACAATTACTAGAGGCGGGGAAGAAAAATATTGTACATCAACCCCTTGTAACTCAAAGTAAAGCAATTTTACCCCCTTTACACATAAAGTTAGGGTTAATGAAAAATTTGTTTAAAGGAATGAACCACGAAATTGAAACATTTAAACATATCCAGGAAAATTTTCCTGCTATATATTAGTGATTCAAAAATAAAAGAGGAAATTTTCAATGAAACACAAATTAGAGAAATAATGAAGGACAATCACATCGAATCTTTGACAGCTTGTAGCAGTACTTCCATCGTTACCAAAAAATTCATTTTCGGCAGTGGCGATCCTAGTGATTGTTCTCTTTTATATGTTGCCATTTCATAACTTGAGAACATGTGATCATGGTTGAAGCTAGACCTTGGCAATGTTGAATCAACGCCGTCTAGCGTTCGTTCATTCTAACGTTGATGCATCGAGTTTGTATTTGTCAAATTTCCACTAATTTCACCTTAACGAAACGTAACGAAAATGAACGTTGATTGTAATCAGTGTCGGATCCAGGATTCCCCTAAAAGAGGGGGGGTTATTTTTTTTTCCTTTTATTGTCCCCAGTCTCGGCTAGAACGAAACCACTAGCAACTACTGGGTGTTCATTCAAAGTGTGTCATGACGTCACTGTTGTGAGTCAGCGATTTGAAGCGAGTTTCAGCTTTTAAGTCAGAGAAGTTGCCTATTAATCAAGGCGTTCAATCTGAACTTGAGAACGTGTACGGTATAACTTGAACGTAGTAGCAACAGATGGCGGTCTGTACGGTCTGTGTGCTACCATAACCTCTTTCGAACTGTGTTTTGCGCGGCCAAGTCGTACGCAGGGTATTTGTTATCATCGGTTGCGTACGGCAACATTCCACAAAACAAATCAAATACTCCGTGTCCATGTAGACCGTCGAAGTTAATGTCAACAAATACGTAAGTAATCGTCTTAACCCTCTCCCCATAACCGACAATAAGAAAAAACCCACCTCAGTACATGTTTCCAAACAATTCACAGTTCTGCCACTATGGGCGTTACCATACGTATCGGTAAGTACTCTTCAGAATGAACGCCGTACTTGCTAGGCAACTTCTCTGGCACATAGGTAATACACCTCTGCGGAAGTGTAGGAAGATTGAATTCTCTAGGCTCATCGACTAGCCACATGACGGCATACAGCGAGCCATGACACACTTTGAACTGAACACGCAGTATGCAAGGGATGTACACTCACCATTAACGAATGCTTTGGTGACTTTATGTACATAATGCACAGTAGAAGTAAAACTGTTGAGTTTAATTTCATCTGAATAAAATAACTCCGCAAACTTAGGCCTAACTGTCGTCATAGCGGGACAAGGGGGGGGGTTATAAAGCATCCAGTCACGATGAAGTAAACATTCATAAACCTCATACAAAGGAAATTAAAACAATCTGGTGAAATTAAGTTTCATGATATAACTTTCATGCGACGACTAGCTTTTCCGTAAGTTAATGAACGTTTGAGTTGTACTTAGCTTCTCTTATTACAATAAGATTATGTGCACATAATTTTGATTAACCTTGTACATTACAAAGGTAATTAATTCTATATTATTGAACTTACGCTTCTGCCATTTGCAAGTCTGTAAGGCAGTTCCATCGTTTCTCCATCTGTAATTTAAGAAGAAAATAATTTGTTACACAAGAGTATACACAATAAAATTTAAACTATTATATTCGTGTTTTATTACAAAATAGTCTCAGATAAATGTAATAATAATAGTAATAATAATAATAATAATAATAATAATAATAATAATAATAATAGTAGTAATAATCCTATCATAGTTATGAAAATAGAGGAAAATCCTTCAGTCTCTAATAGTACCTATTTGAAAATATGCTTTGGCATAGTTTTAATCATGTCATCAGTGTTAATGGTACCAGAAGTAAAAGACGTAATTTGTGACGCTTGCTTGCTTCATGGTTATGTACGCACAGCTAAAACTATCTTGTTGCAAGTAGCCTACTAAAAACCCAGTTGTTCTGTACATAAGCTGCCCTTTCCCGCCATTTACTCATTCCACCTCAACGGAGCAATCTACCTATCCGCACCTCTCTCCCGGGCCGTACATTCACAGCAAATTTCCATCCTTATTTCTATGTAAAATTGTTATCGGCACTCAATTTTTATTTTGTTTACAGTACAGTGCTCGACTAGAAGCCAAGTACGTAAATACACTTGTTCCTTAACGTGATACTGTAATTGAAAGAAAAACCTTGAAACCACATGTTAATCACCAGGGGCGGCTTTTATTAAGGGGCACATGGGCACGTGCCCTCCCAGTGATTTTTATTATCGTATTATGACTATATTATAATACAATTTAATTTCATTATGAAGTAATAACTTAAAGAGTTTCACATTTTCATTGCTACTAATGTTTTCAGAATATGTAGTAGTCTACGAAACCCAAGTTTTCTGAACAGGTAATAAAATGGGCTCTCTCTTCTCGTGCCCAGTGTTGGACGAGGAAGGGATGGGGGTGTGAGTTGTAGGAAGGCGGAGCTCTTTGCCTCAGACCGTGTGCTTTCGGCTCTGTCTTTGCTGTGCCCACCAAGCCTCTTAGTTTAGGAACAGTCCAATTAGCTGCATACCATTTTTAGGGGTGTTGATACTTGCTGTATTGTAGACGACATTTTACAGCTAAACTTGACATGAAAAACGTTAAATGTAAGTTTACTAATTTAGAAGCTCGACTCATTGTATAAATCACGTGTGTATGTATGTATAGGCCTATATTCATTTGTCACAGTTATGTTGTTAATGCTCCCTGTAAACTTTTATGCTTCCATCGTATCCAAAAAAGAAAGTTTACATTACAATACGTGAAGTTGGCAGTTCTTAAAGAGCTTTGTCACTGACAATAGAGAATCTTGGCGGGCGTTTTGCCGCCTTCAGTGCACACTACAGTTTTCAACTGAGTTTCCCCAAGTCTAGTGCTGCGGTAGTAAGAAGGCAGGCAGTTCCGTGATCTGTGAGTACGAACGAGTGAGAATCGGCGCATTTCTGTGAATTACACTTAGAATTCCATTTAACTTTCCTCTGGGCGTAGCAGTGCTTTTAGTGATATATGTATCAACTGAGAGAAAGATGGTACATTCTATTCCGAACTTCAACAATAGAGTTATAGAGGTTTTTGCTCGCAGAAAGAACCGAAAAATGGAGCTCATCTACAAAAATTAGAAAGGTTAATGCACATAAACTGGTTTTATATGTTTTTAATTTTCAGGGTTCATCATTAAGGTTGTGCCCCACTTGACAGAATGGACTTCGGCCGCCACTGTTAATCACTATATATATTATATCACGGAAGTCAGTAAAGCAAAAGAAAATATTGCTGTAGCTTTTCTGACGAATTCCCATATCATGTTTACCTGTTCTGTGGGCACAGACTCTGGTACTGGTGTTTTAGTCCTGACACTAAAAGCTACCATATTTTGCCATTCCTCTGGCGAAGGTCTATTGTGTTGTTTTTTCTGAAGATGAGCAGGAAATAAAAAAAAATGGTAGGTGTGCGGTGGGCAGGATGCGTCTTCTATTGGAGTTGTTCATTATATATTTATCTTCTTTGCTTACAAACCGATATGTTAAATTGCAAAAATCATATTAAAGAAATTATCCCCAAAACGAAATTTAGCATGATTTGCTATTAGATTAATGCAAGAGATAGTAAATATCAATATCTTAAAAACAATATACTTTGCATATTTCCACTCAGTAATGAGTTTTGGAATAATATTCTATTGAAATTCCACATATAATAACAGAATATTCCTACTACAAAAAAGAGTAATTAGAATAATAGTAGGTGCAAAATCTAGGGAATCGTGTAGGAATAATGCCCATGGCTTGTCAATATATTATTTTCATTAATAAACTTCCTTGTACTGAGTATAATCGTAAGAACTTTGTAACTAATTCAACAGTTAATAGCATAAATACTCGTCAAAAAATGACTTTCATACTCCATCGGCAAGTCTATCGTGCTATCAAAAAGGAGTGCGTTATATGGCAGTAAACATTTTTAATAGCCTCCCTATCGATATAAAAAATGATACTCAAACATAAGATTATTTAGGGCCAAATTAAAGAAGTACCTAATTTCTCACGCCTTCTATTCTGTGGGTGAATTCATGGCATTCAACAACGCTTCATGAAACTGATACTAAAACTTTGTGTTGTACTAGTAGACTATAGTGTAAAACATTTCTGTATATATTTCATATAATAGGCTAATATTAAGATTTTTTTATATGTTCCATATTCTAGTTGCGAAGCGATGTATGAATACCCTGGAATGTAAATAAATACAATACAATACAACACAACACAAAAAGCTATGTTCGCTGGGACAGATGTCTCGTTTCATATTTATTACCCACTGTTTCACCAGTTTCTTTTTTTTTTTTTTCAAAGGGAACCTGCAAGAAAAGAAAAATACTGTACACATGGTATGGTATGCTGGGCTTTGTTATACATTTACGCATGAAAAAAAAACGCTGCTAATTAACAAATCTATGGACTTAACTTCATAAAATTTACGTGAAATGTAATATATCATTAGCCTTTTTTCTTCTGCTGTTGCAGTTCTATCAAGCAAACACAGGAGACATATACAGGGACATCACTTTATTTTTACCAACATTTTTAACGTTAACCTGGCTATACTCGGAAACACTGTTGCCCCCTTCCATTACAGGAGTTTGATGTTACTACTGCAATATGTAAACAAATCATTTTACTAGGTATAGGAGGAGAGAAAAGTAGTGTATCCATTTATGTTGTAGGGAAATACAATATTACGATTTTCAGTTTGATCATCACTTTTACGGAATTTATGAAAATACAGTAGAGTAGTAACATTTTTTTTTCAAAAACTCAACTTTTTAGGCGGCTATGTTCGTTATGTACTGTCTACTTTATTTAGCATATTAATTATTGATGTTAACATACAATATAGAGAGTGCATTTAAATTGAGGGGCTCATAAGTAAAGGGCTGTAAGTGCACTTGTTACTTTTTGAGAAAATGGGGTTTAAATATTTAAGCTTTCGTAAAACCGGTGAAATTTTTATTTAAATTTTAATGTGTGATGCGATTAAAATATCCCTTTGCCACTAAAACTTTAGATACTTTAGCTTACACTGGATGCACTTAACTCATGTTATTACAAATGTCACTAGCATTCCTTTGCTTCTAGCCACCTCAATTCAAAATAAGCTAATCTGAATTTTTAAACAAGTTGCTGAAAATGGTTGCCGTTCATTACAATGCAGGCTTCAATTCTTTACGCATATTATTAAAAACATTTTGAAGCATATTCTCTGAAATTTAATTTATCGTTTCTTCAATATAATTTTTTAGTACGATATTATTAATATAGGTTCTTTCTTCTATAGAAAACGCAACCATATTTCTGAAACACACTATACACTGCAGTGTTTACTTCAGTGCTTGAAGACTTCGAATGCAACAGCGGCCGTAAGTTTGTGTGTCTGACGGGAGCAAGGACATTAGTGAAGGGGTGAGAGTGAAGTACATCCAGAAATGCAGGTACAATAAAAATGCAAGTAAAAATAAAATGATGTCCCTGTATATTTTTTTTGTTTCTTTTTTTTTCCGTAGCTTCTATCTATCTCCGTATAGGCTACACAGCAGACGAAATTATACAGCAGAAGGCGCTTATTTAATTTCTTCCGTATTTCGCGGCGACACCTCTAAGAGTCTCTACAAGCCAACTTGGCCACTCTATAATATCTCTTGTAACTCTTTGAGGATTCCATTTCAAAGCGCGCAGAAACCAATTGCTCCTACCGGTCATATTGCAGTGCGAATGAAGAGGCCATTTCTCGTGAAACTCTTGAAGAGTAACGTTGTTCGTCTTTGAAGTACGGTTTAATCTACATAGTTTTTAAAATATATCACTGTTGTATTCGTACTAAGTGTATTTTCAGGTCATTCTTAAAGAATGAAATGGCCTACCTCTCTGTCACGTCTCTCGCTATCTGTTAGTGAGCGTGAAGGTATGACATCATGCGCTAAGCAGGCACGGAAGCGCTAGTCTGTTGTAACTCTATTAAACGTACATGACTGAGCGGACAGATGGCATTACATAGCTGACAACATTCTGATGGAGGCAGATAAAAAAAGTTACATTTTTTTCTTCCACCATGTTAATAATGTCAAAAAAAGTGCTTATACCAATTTTGGCCACTCGACCGCAATTACGAGGCCGTCCAGAAAATGATTTTCCCTGGGGCTTCTTATAGGAAAAAGCACAATTACATGGAAAGATTTATTGAAACAGGTACAGCAATTGTTGCGCTATTTGTCAACACATCCCCCACTGGAATTAAGACATCTGTCATACCATGGGATCAATTTTTGTAAACTTGTATCGTAGAAGTCAGCCGTCTGGGATCGGAACCAGCGTTTGACAGCCGTCTGCACCTCTGTGTCGATCCCATGATATGACAAATGTCTCAATTCCGGTGGAGAATATGTTCGAAAAATAGCTCAACAATTTTTCCAATGAAATTGTGTTTTCTTTCTGTTAACGGGCCCCGGCGAACTTATTTTTTACGGCTGTCGTAATTGCGGCCGAGTGGCCAAAATTTGTATAACACTTCTTTTGACATTATTAACATGGTGAAAGGAAAAAATTTAACTATTTGCCCCCATCAGAACGTTTACTTGTGAATCATAGTATCTACAAGAAAGCGGCCATTCAGACTCAATCACTCCCACATTAAAGAAGTGGTAAGGACCAATAAGCCCGTTTGAGATTTCAGTGATAGCTTCTATGGTAATCCTCCGTATACAGACTTACAAAAATGGCGAAAAATTGTAATTGAATGTTGCGTTAAGGAAGGAGAGTACATACCTCGGTAGAGAAGTTGAGTTTCCCACCCTCTTTGCATGCCTATTGCATCACGTGACATGCGACTCCGCTTGTTGAGCGAGCATTGTATTCTGAAGGTCATGGGTTCTTGAATAGTTCGATAATCTTTTATTCAAGCTTTAATTTCGTGATCTTTTAGATAATATGGGCAGCTAATTTTTTTTTGCACTTTTTTATCTGCTATGGAGCTGTAACAATGTGGCCAGTTCGAGGGAAGATTTCAGGATGAGCTCATTAATAGTTCCCTTGTCAGTTTTAAAATAATTATCATTTCGCTGTAAAATGTAACACTAATAACATCCTACAATATCCTCTCAGCATAATAACAAGGGATGAGAATTTTATGTTCTAAAATCATGTCAAATTTTCATCTAAACATGCTCTTAAAATCACCTAAATATTCGCTTAAAATTACCCAAATATTCTCTTAATATTACACAAATATTCTCTTAAAATTACCCAAACATTCCCTTAAAATTACCCAAATATTCTCTTAAAATTACCCAAATATTCTCTTAAAATTACCCAAATATTCTCTTAAAATTTACTCAAACATTCCCTTAAAATTACCCAAATATTCTCTTAAAATTACCCAAATATTCTCTTAAAATTACCCAAATATTCTCTTAAAATTACTCAAACATTCCCTTAAAATTACCCAAATATTCTCTTAAAATTACCCAAATATTCTCTTAAAATTACACAAATATTCTCTTGAAAACAAGACATATTTCTCTGAAACATTAAATTGATTAATGCAATATACGAAATAACACCCTTATATTTTATGAAATTAATGTTCATAAATCATTTTCCTTTCAGTTTTCTTTGTACAACGTTTAGGCCAACTTGAAATGACATTGTGATACCGAACAATCTCCATATCCTACTCTGAGTCTCAATCTTCTGTCATTTAACATGAATTTAAAGGCTGAGAATGTCGTCTCCACTTCATATGATGTCACTGGACATATTTTGTAAAATGGGATGCACTCTGTTGCTAACCCAACTTCATTGCTGAATATTACTTGACCATCACTGGTGTCCACACCTGTGGAGTAACGGCTAGCGCGTCTGGCCTCGAAACCACGTGGCCCGGGTTCGATTCCCGGTTGGGGCAAGTTACCTGGTTGAGGTTTTTTCCGGGGTTTTCCCCTCAACCCAATATGAGCAAATGCTGGGTAACTTTCGGTGCTGGACCCCGGACTCATTTCACCGGCATTATCACCTTCATCTCATTCAGACGCTAAATAACCAAAGATGTTGATAAAGCGTCGTAAAATAACCTACTTACGACCATCACTGGTTAACGACTTATCTTCTTTCACCCACTGATTTAGCAATCAGTGACAGCTGATTCTTAACTTTCCCATTTAGTTTCCAAAAACTATTTTACACAATGCTTTCTTAAACAGTACTACACCGGGATTTATCACAGGTCAGCGGTCGATGAATTTAATATTTCAATATTCAAAAGAGGACGGCGAGGCCCTCAAATAAAAATCTAGATTCTGTTCTGATGGTTGAGAAACTTGGACTCTCACTTTGAGAGAGGAACAGAGATTAAGGGCGTTTGAGAATAAGGTGCTTAGGAAAATATTTCGAGCTAAGAGGGATGAAGTTACAGGAGAATGGAGAAAGTTACACAACACAGAACTGCACACATTGTATTCTTCGCCTGACATAATTAGGAACATTAAATCCAGACGTTTGAGATGGGCAGGGCATGTAGCACGTATGGGCGAATCCAGAAATGTATATAGAGTGTTAGTTCGGAGGCCGGAGGGAAAAAGACCTTCGGGAGGTCGAGACGTAGATGAGAAGATAATATTAAAATGGATTTGAGGGAGGTGGGATATGATGATAGAGACTGGATTGATCTTGCTCAGGATAGGAACCAATGGCGGGCTTATGTGAGGGCGGTAATGAACCTGCGGGTTTCTTAAAAGCCAGTAAGTAAGTAAGTAGGCCTAAGTAATAATAATAATAATAATAATAATAATAATAATAATAATAATAATAATAATATCAGCAATGAATCTAATAAAAAAATAAGACTGATTCAAACTACAACTCAGAATTACGTATAATGAAATGAATATCGACTGACTGTGCCGGGGAAAAACGGGACAACCCTGAGAAAAACCCCCTTCCGAGCTTGAGCACGGATAAAGTACATATAATATATTAAGCATATTATGCTTAGACAGATGCAGTATACTGAGTATGAGGATTCGGAACCGGTTAGAAGGCTCAAGCTGTTTCCAAGGATAAGCAAATCTTGATCGAGTATAACCACAGTTTTGCAAGGTTCTATTCCGCATATTGATCTTGTTTAGGAATAAAAGTGAACTTAAAAGTAATGAAGAGTTACATATATTATATAATTACCGGTAATGCCGAGGCGAAGAACAGCAGATAAACCGCTACAAGCAGAAGCAGAGAACGTAGCATTTTGCTGTAGTCTGTAACTATGAACATCGAGACCCTTCATGTTTGCTTTTATAGTCGTCCACACGTAATAAAATTGCAATATCGATGTATGCTCAAATGAATACACGTGTCTGACTAATTATACAACATTTGTGTCAACATTGTGTAATACAGATACCGTAAATAGTAAATATTCGATCATCACCAAGTGTTGCATATTATTGCATTTTGCATACAATGTTATCACAGTTGCATATGTTTATCGTATGTAACTTCTGCCAATATATATGACGACATTAAAAGAGTCTGTGGCAGAGGATTTTTTAAAACACATTTTTACTTCTGCACAATTGCACACATCGCTACCGAAATTACCGGAGTAATATTGTTTATTATTATTATTATTATTATTATTATTATTATTATTATTATTATTATTATTATTATTATTATTATTATTATTATTATTATTGGAAAAAGGAAATTGTGCCAGAACAATGGAAGGAGTCCATAATCGTACCTATCTTTAAGAAGGGGGACAAGACTAACTGTAGTAACTTTCGAGGAATATCACTTTTGTTGACGTCGTACAAAATTTTGTAGAATATTCTTTGAGAAGATTAATCCATATGTAGATGAAATTATTGGGGATCATCAGTGTGGTTTTAGGCGTAATAGATCAACTATTGACCAAATATTTTGTATTCGACAGATAATGGAGAAAAAATGGTAGTATAAGGGTACAGTGCATCAGTTATTCATAGACTTCAAAAAGACATATGACTCTGTTAAGAGAGAAGTTTTATATGATATTCTTATTGAATTTGGTATTCCCAAGAAAGTAGTTCGATTAAATAAAATGTGTCTCTGTGAAACGTACAGCAGAGTCCGTATAGGTCAGTTTCTGTCAGATGAGTTTCCAATTCACTGTGGGCTAAAGCAAGGAGATGCACTATCTCCTTTACTTTTTAACTTTGCTCTAGAATATGCCATTAGGAAAGTCCAGGATAACAGAGAGGGCTTGGAATTGAACGGGTTACATCAGATGCTTGTCTATGCGGATGACGTGAATATGTTAGCAGAAAATTCACAAACGATTAGGGAAAACACGGGAATTTTACTTCAAGCAAGTAAAGCGATAGGTGTGGAAGTAAATCCCGAAAAGACAAAGTATATGATTATGTCTTGTGACGGGAATATTGTACGAAATGGAAGTATAAAAATTGGAAATTTATCTTTTGAAGAGGTGGAGAAGTTCAAATATCTTGGAGCAACAGTTACAAATATAAATGATACTCGGGAGGAAATTAAACACAGAATAAATATGGGAAATTCCTCTTATTATTCGGTTGAGAAGCTTTCATTATCCAGTCTGCTGTCAAAAAATCTGAAAGTTAGAATTTATAAAACATTTATATCACCTGTGTTCTTTATGGTTGTGAAACTTGGACTCTCACTTTGAGAGAGGAACATAGGTTAAGGGTGTTTGAGCATAAGTGCTTAGGAAAATATTTGGGGCTAAGAGGGATGAAGTTAGAGGAGAATGGAGAAAGTTACACAACACAGAACTGCACGCATTGTATTCTTCACCTGACATAATTAGGAATATTAAATCCAGACGTTTGAGATGGGCGGGGCATGTAGCACATATGGGCGAATTCAGAAATGTATATAGAGTGTTAGTTGGGAGGCCGGAGAAAAAAAGACCTTTAGGGAGGCCGAGACGTAGATGGGAAGATAATATTAAAATGAATTTGAGGGAGGAGGGATATGATGATAGAGAATGGATTAATCTTGCTCAGGATAGGGACCAATGGTTGGCTTATGTGAGAGAGGCAATGAACCTCCGGGTTCCTTAAAAGCCAGTAAATAAGTATTATTATTATTATTATTATTATTATTATTATTATTATTATTATTATTTACTTGTTTATTTAACGACTCAACTAAAGGGGTTAAATGTTGTCCCTGTCAGAGACAAATTAATGCCTTTTCAGAAGGTGACGTATTTTCTTCCGCGAGGGGGAAGATCCCTGTCATCCTCCCCGTAAATTCGCACCCTGCCTATTTTACATTCTACTAAAACGATAGATTGAAAATATATAAATTGAGCGGCGTTTGCATTGTTTGTTGTGGACTTTCTACAATTGAGGACATCACCCGAATACGGACGTATAGAACAAAAATGCGGTTCTGATATAAACTAATTTCAATATTTGTCAGTTGTCAGGTTCATCATATTGTGTCGAAAAAGTATAATTTAAACAGTGAACAAAAACTTTTTCGACACAACTGTGATGAACCTGATAGCTGACAAACATTGAAATTAGTTTATATCAATTCTATATATATATATTTTTTATTTTAAGCTTTGTTTTATTTTTATGATTATTTGGATTCGTGGTACAATATCACGTTTGCGTTATGACGTTACTGCATTTTGCTCTATACGCCCTTATTCGGGTGACGTTCTCAATTGAGGCATTGACATGGGAAAGGTTGTAGTCAGAAAAAATCGATTTTTCGTTTTTCAATGCAAAAATAGTAAGCGCTCGTGTTAATGACGTGGAAACAATGGCAGGTCAGTAGACGTAGGCCTAGTCGATTCGTTCCAATGCTCTACGTATGACGGTATGTGTGTCAAGTCCACGGGGCATGGCTTAGGGAAGATCAGACCTGCAGAACTGTAGCTCTTCAGAACGACTGTATTCGTATCTCTTCTACCCCACCCACCTTTTCTACCATTGCGGTCATAGCGTTCTAGTTACGCTCGGCCGCATTATCATTTATTCTCGCGGCGGCAGGTACACAATATGCTATAAAGAATTACAAATGAACAGATAATAAAATCCTTAGGAACATACCTTTGGAAAATAAGAGAAAAATGAATGAGGGAAATAAGTAAGTTAAAAGACATGTAAAATAAATTTTAAAATGTATGTGTGCATATAATGTAAGAAGGTCTACCTATGTATATATCGTCCTATTTCTAGTAAAACCGATTAAGTCAGTCCATTTTTTGTGTAAAATAAGTTAAGTACAGTCCCCGACTTGTCTTTCCGTGCTCTGTATTCTACTAAAATAGAATAAGTCCGAAATGTTGTAGGCAACAAACCAATTACTTTATTTGAAGAATTTATTATTATTTTTCGTGCATTAATAAAGTTTTAATTCTTGTTTTTTTTTTACAAAACTTGCATTACTGAACTTAAGTGGTTTTACTAGTAATAGGGCGATATATAAATTGTATGTTGATAAGTGAGTGATAGCTATATGACCGAAGACCAATGCTGTCATTCAGCATTGTAACGCACTGCAGCCAAATAAATAAATAAATAAATAAATAAATAAAAACCACCGGCGTAGCTCTGTCGGCTAAAGCGCTTGCCTGCCGATCTCGAGTTGCGTTCGGGCGCGGTTTCGATTCCCGCTTGGGTTGATTACCTCGTTGGGTTTTTTCCGACCCTCAACCGTAAGGAAAATATCAGGTAATCAATGGCGAATCCTCGGCCTCATCTCGCCAAATACCATCTCGCTATTACCAATCCCATCGACGCTAAATAACCTCGTAGTTGATACCTCGTCGTTAAATAACCAAGTAAAATAATAAATAAATAAATAAATAAATAAATAAATAAATAAATAAATAAATACGCGTACTGCAGTTTGAAGAGAACTGGAACATGGCAAAATCCAAAGGAAATGGGAATATGATTATTTTATTGTTCAAGAAGACGAAAGAATTGCTTGTTTACTGTGTCCCATCCAATTTATTTCTACTCGTTATTTCAATATTAAACAACATTTCAACAAGGCCCATATTAAGAATTATGGAATAGACGAACTTTCGGGTAAGTTCATTATTACGAACTGTATATTGATTATTTATTTATATACTGTTAAATTAAGGACGTCACTCGTTGTGTTCATTTTGTATTGAAATTAATAGTGACTTTCAAGGTTCATTACTTAAATGCTACAAATTTATGTTTCCGTAGGTGATGATGGGAGGAAATTTTTGAAAATCTACAGCAGGTTAGGTACAAAGAAATCTCAAAGAAACTACCGACAGGGAATCTAGCATAATTGTAAACCCTGAAACGAGATAACGCATTATAAATACAATGACTTTATTACAATCCTTTTTGAAAATTACAGTGACGCCACTGATGGAGCTTTCAGTCGTAAAGAATATAAATAACTCTACGCAGAAGTCGATCATCCCCAATAGAAGTGGAGTGAGGCTGACGTCATATTTCCCCTACTTACGAGTTCTGCAGGTCTGGGGAAGATAGTGAGTCACCAATCGCCGACGCGTCTGACCTGTCTGTCCCACTCTGTGACAGCAAACAGAATACTTTATTGGTATTGCATGTCTTGAAGATTGATTCAGATGTCCTAAATGCCTCGGAAAACTATTCCATTCAGAATGGTAAGTTTAATCATCATCTCAACTATATGAAGTTCATAGACATTCTTCTCTTTTGTACCTAGGTGCTGCATTTATTTCGTTATTTTCTATGTGCAGGCTGCTTGTAGGTAGAGATGGTCGATATTTCACAAACCGATATTTTGCCACAGGTGTTTTTTTGTCACAGATAAACCTGTGACTGATGACGCGAAATATCTGTGACAAAATATCGCTATCGAAATCTGCTCCGAATTCAGTAGGTGGTGTTGATTCAGTACTCTGTGACTGATATTTTCCCCTCTACGTCGCGGTTTGCGCATGCGCATGATACAATAACAGGCATCGGGCGGTGATATGATTATTTTTTCTTGATATTTTGTTCAGTATTAATTTTTGCAAAGTCATGATTTGTTGCAAAGTCTCCTTCAGTCCGGTGGAGAGGAAGGACGTATTTTTCGCAGCGGAGAAAAGGTTAGAACAATGGGCTGTGAGTTGGAGTTGTACCGGGCAAGGATAGGCGGCTGGGCGGCCAGGTCAAGGATGCAGCGGAGCGTGAAAGGGACAGCTTTCGCAGGTCTGGCTGAGTGTCTCTTCTTTCACATAGTGATCGCGATATTACTAATTATTGGTGGTATCGAACTGAATCCAGGACCTGCAAGCGACAACGATGCTACCAGTATCAAATGTGGAAGCTGCAGAAAGAATCTACGAGTAGGCGTGCTGTGCAACCAGTGCAAGAAGTGGTTCCATCTGACTTGTCAGAAGATCAAGAGGGAACAGATAGTAGAAGAAACGTGGCTGTGCAAGGACTGCGGGAACGAGGCAGGCAACAGGGAGCTCATCGGTCTTCGGAACGAGGTGAAGAAGCTACGGGAGAAGCTAGAGACGGCGGAGCAACGCATCAAGTTTCTGGAGGACGAAAATAAGTTGTTGCGACGGGAAAAGGAAAATGGCGAAGAGAGGGAGGAGAAGAAGAAGCATGGTGCGGCAAGTGTTATCATCGGAGACTCCATCATTCGACACGTAGGGAATCTACAACCGGAGCTGGCGACGGAGTGTTACCCTGGGATTAGAGTGAAAGAAATAAAAAGCGTGATCGAGAATCAGGAATGAGGGGACCCGAAAAACATCGTCCTTCACGTAGAAACAAACGATTTGCGAAGAATGTGTTGATTATATCATGGCAGATGTATATGACTTGGTGATGGAAACGAAGAAGAAATATCCGGCAGCTGGGATTGTCATCAGTGGAATCGTCAGACGGAGGGATGTGAACTGGAGAAAAGTGGGTCGTGTGAATAAAGCTTTCGAGTGGGTAGCGGAGTGTCTTGGTGCGCGTTTCGTCGATCCAAATTCCTGGATAGACGACAGATGCTTCGGAAGAGACGGAATCCACCTAAATCGGAGGGGAGCTGCAGACATGGGATCCCTCTTCGCGCGGGTAGTTACTACAACATGGCGGGGCGGGATCGAGGATCCAACAGCGGGCAGCGGCACCGAAGGACCATCAGTGGACGGCGGGGGCGTGGGACTACCAGCGGTCAGCGGGGGTGAGAGTCTACCTGCGGGAGGAGGGGTCGAGGGACTACCAGCGGGCGGTGCGGTCGAAGACCTATCCGCGGGCGGCGTAGACCTGCAGTGACGGCGAGGTGCCACGGGGATTCAGAATGTACAAGTAAGGACAGGCCTACTAAGACTACTGCAGGTTAATTGCCGAAGTATTAGAAATAAACTTATTCCGTTTTGGAACTTGGTCGATGTTTATAATCCAGATGTAATAATTGGGACGGAATCATGGCTTAGGGAAGACAAATTACTCGGAAATTTTAGGTCGGATTATAGAGTCTTCAGAAAGGATAGAAGTGAAAAGGGAGGGGGAGTGTTCGTTTGTACTAAGATAGAAATAAGTAGCAATCTTCTGTGGATACATGAGGAAGTTGAAATATTGAATGTTCAGATAAGAAATGGGCGGGAAACCTTAGATGTAATAGTATGTTACAGACCACCCAGTGAATTAAACAATTTAACTTTGCGCAAACTAAATGAATATCTTAATACAGTATCAGAAGACCGAAACGTAGTAATTGCTGGGGATCTAAACCTCCCGAAAATTAACTGGAACGGGATTTCAGGTACAAATTCAGATGCACAGACCCTTGTTAATGAATTGATCTGGCGTAAAGATTTCACGCAGGTAGTAAATGGTCCGACGCGTGACAATGCCCTCTTAGATGTTTACATACTAAGACCTGTCTCTCTCTTTGTCAACTCTGAAAGTCTTCATAAAATAAGTGATCACAATAGCGTCTTATTAGAAATCTTCTGGGAAAACACAGTAAATCCGAGGTCAAGTCCACTGTCTGTCTGGAATTTTAACAAAACCGATGTCCATGAATTACAAACGTTTCTACGACAAAAGCATGATGACTTTCTAAGGACTGAAGGAAATATGGAAAATGTGGCATAAATTTAAGAGTATAATTTTCGAGGCATTAGTAAAATGTGTACCTTCTAAAATAATTAAGAAAAATCCGGACCCAGAATATTACACTAATTATATTCGCTACTTAAAGAAAAAGACAAGGCGCGCATTTAGCAAACGTAAACGAAGCCATGAGCATTGGGAAAAATATGTCGAATAAATTAAGAAACTTGAGTGTGAAAAAGGATAGCTCAGGAAAATTTTCTAAAAACTATTTTAAAAGAAGATGAAAGTAACAATTGGAGACAGTTTTATAATTATGTACGCAGGAGAAAAGGAAAAAACGAAGGATTAGTGCTTTTACGAAATCAGAACGGAGAAAGTATAACTGGTGACAAAGAAAAGGCCGACTTATTAAATTCCTATTTCATTTCGGTTTTCAATAATAATAATAATAATAATAATAATAATAATAATAATAATAATAATAATAATCCCGCTGATAGGAGTGGTTGTGTCACAGACCGTGAATGTGAACCAAATTCGACTTTCAAAATAACTTCCAAAGGGGTTAGAGAGAGAATAACGAAATTAAAAAATCGGAAGTCTCGAGGACCAGATAGTATTGCTACAGAGATTCTGAAATTAGGTTCCGAGGCCATAATTCCATACTTAATGCGTATATTTCATGTTCCCATAAACAATGCAGCTATTCCATGTGGCTGGAAATCAGCTATAGTGGTACCCATACATAAAGGTGGAAATAAATTAGATGTCGGAAACTACAGTCCGATTAGCCTTACATCTGTCGTATGTAAAGTCATGGAGCATTTGATATCGGATTATATTCGTCATGTTCTAAATGCGAAAGACTGGTTTTACAACCGCCAGCATGGTTTTAGGGAAAGCTTCTCATGTAATAGTCAAATTACGTCGCTGGTTCAGGATCTAGCTGAAGAGGTAGATAGAGGCGGAAGAATCGATGCAGTTGTGATTGATTTTTCGAAAGCATTTGATTTGCTGCCACATGACATATTAATAGATAAGTTAAGTAGGCTAGGAATAGATAAAAGAGTGGTGCTATGGATTCAAGAATTCTTAAACGGTAGAACCCAGAGAGTTAGAGTAGGTCATGAAATATCGGAAATTGGAAATATAAGTTCAGGGGTGCCACAGGGCAGCGTTCTGGGTCCATTACTCTTTATAATATACGTAAATGACCTATGCCAGAATATTACATCAAACATGAGGCTATTTGCAGACGACTGCATTATCTATAGAAAGATTAGAAATAATTCAGATGTAGATGCTATTCAAACAGACTTGAATAAAATTTATAACTGGGCGTTAAAGCATAGGATGAAAATAAATGGTTCTAAAAGTAAATCTATAACATTTTGTAAAACCCGAGAGGAAACTAGTCTTAATTACGAATTCAGTGGTGTTGTAATTCCGCAAGAACAATGTTGTAAATACCTAGGAGTGTATTTAAACTCCAAACTTTCTTGGGGAGAGCATGTTGATAATGTTACGGGTAAAGCATGGAGGGCACTTCACTTTATTATGAGAATCTTGAGAAAGGCTAGCCCCAAATCGAGGGAAATAGCATATCTAACGTTAGTGCGACCGTTAATGGGATACGGAACTACATGTTGGTATCCCTATAGAATATACCAGATAAATTCCTTAGAAAGAATCCAGTATAGTGCAGCGAAATTTGTTAAAGGTAAAAGAGAAGATGGAAACGATACGATAAAAGAACTTAAATGGGAAACTTTGGAAAACAGACGTAGGAAAACTAGAATAACATCATTGTATAGAGCACATCTAGGTCAGAAAGCATGGGTAGACATAACGGCTCGGTTAGAAAAGCCAACGTACTATGGTAGGAACAATCATGATTTTAAAATCAAATGTAGGAAACAGAAAACGGATGTAGGTAAATTCTCATTTTTAAATAGAACTATAAATGATTGGAATGACCTACCTGCAGCGGTCTTTGAGGGCTGTCCTTCCTTAAGGAGATTCAAGAATAATTTAAAAAGTTGTATATAAAGTGAAAATTAAAATTAAGGTGACATTCAACATTTAATTTTTTTAAGGTGACATGTATTTATCTAGGCTGACGAGTTTACTTCCTTGGTTTGAATTGTAAATTATTTAAAACTAGCGTGTAAGAGGGCCTTAGATTAGAAATGTTTAGTTTAAATGTAGTTCTGTTTGTAAGTATGCATAAGGATGTAATTATTTGACTTATTTGAACTGTTGTATCAGTGAAGCGAGGTGAGACAGTGAAGTTATGGTTTTACAGTGCAGTGAACAGTTCCGATCAATGATAATTTATAGCGTCAATGAAATGTGTTCTATAGTGTCAGTGAAATGTGTTCTATAGTGTCAGTGAAATGTGTGCTAAAGTGTCAGTGAAATGCGTCATAGTGCCACTACAGGGAATGAGATGAGAGTAAAGTGAAAGACTATTGAAACTTATGTAGGACCTATACATAATTATGTAGGTTGTATTGTAAAATTAGGTGTTTTATTTTATGTTTTATTATTATTGTGTTAAATTGTATTGTGTATTATTATTGTATTGTGTGTAAAATTGTATATGTGTTGTAAAATTGTATTGTGTATTGTAAATTTTATTGTGTATTGGTTATCATTTTATTGTGTATTGTTAATATTGTATATACCACTTCCACCGGGTGCTTGCCCACTTGCAGTGTAAATAAATACATACATTAGCGGCATTATAATGATATAATCATGAGTCTGACATTTTGTTTTCATAGTCTGTATATATGTTTTATAAATGTTTTATGTGTTCCGCGAGATCTTTACATTTTCATATAACTGTGAATTTATATTAACTTAAATGTATTTTCCACTCAATTTTTACGTAGTAACAATATTTTTTCAGTTATACTTTTAATTACAAACAGAATAGTTAAATGAACCTACAACATTATTTTAATAACTTTACCTGTACTTCTGTCGTTTATGTATGATCCAGTTTTAATGTATAGCTCTAATACGAACAGTGCATCTTAGTATTAATTAAAATAATTGAACTTAAAATAAAATTATTTGTAATATGTTCATTAAGTTGTTTAAGTTTATTAAACTCTTAGGAAATAGCGCAGTGCTTCCTAACATTGGTACTCATGTGGGGTGTTATTTCACCCCAATTAATAGGCCTAATAAATGTTCTAAACTTGATATTTAGTGATATTTGTCTAGATATTGTTAAAATCATCAACTTGCGAGTAATTTTCAACTTTTAAATATAATAATATGGGGGAGTAAGCAAAAATTGGCAATTTTATAAATTCCAAAAAGATCTGACATCTAGCAGACCTGCTCCATCAAATCATTCTCATTGTATCAACATCTAGGTTATTTAGTGTCCGAATGAAATGACGGTGATAATGCCGGCGAAATGAGTCCGGGATCCAGGACCGAAAGTTACCCAGCATTTGCTCGTATTGCGTTGAGGGAAAACCCCGGAAAAAAACTTCAACCAGGTAACTTGCCCCGAAAGGGATTCGAACCCGGGCCACCTGGTTTCGCGACCAGACGCGCTGACCGTTACTCCACAGGTGTGGACGATGTTAAAAAATAAATTAAAAAATACAATACAATTTTGCTCATTTTTCCTTCCTTTTTTGACGTAAAAATTGATTTATATGAAACATTTGAGAGCGCGTTTTGGGAAAGCCATTGATTTAATTCCCAATATGCTCAGTCGGTTTAAGAGAGCAATGTATTGTGATACGTAATAAATAATTGAAAGAATTTTAGTTTTGTTCTTTAAATGTGCAGGAATTTGTTTCGAACAACAGTAACTTTTCGTTCAGAAAGGCAATTTGAAAATGTTATATTTGTTCGGATAAAGTTTCTGCACATTTAAAGGGCAAACTAAAATTCTTTCAATAATTTATTATCATAATACACTGTTCTCTTAAATTGACTGAGCATATTGGGATTTCAGTCAGTGGATTTTCCAAAACACACTGCGAAATATTTTATGTAAAACAATTTTTATCTCGGAAAGAAAGCGTACTCACACGTGAGTGTTTTTACGCCACACACGAACAGAATCCTCAGCTCTAATGTAACGCCGTGCTTCATACTGAGGACTTTTCAATAAACATTTAATATTTTTCAACATAATTGTTTCATCTACAACTTTTCATGTACCTAAGTACCTCTTTTCTTCTGGTTTTACGGAAGTCAGGCAAACCTTAAAAACAGCATGGTGATACCATTCAATACTATACAATGGCGAAAGATGATGAGACTATCATTACGGTACCAGGTCATACAATGAATACAAAAGAAGAAGAAAAATGTTAAGCCTTCGATCTGAGAAGGCTGCGTACAAAAGAGGGACTCCTTCAGATGTGGATGCCGTAAATGAATCGATAAAATGGCACCAAGAAGTGAATCACGTACTGACAGGAATGAGGCCCTAGGGACTTCAACAAACATTCCATAATGAGAAGGGTGCAATAAGGGTCAGGTTTCAGTGCAAGCCTTTGGGCCTTCCTCAAAAAAGGAGGTAAAAAACAACACTCCACAAATATATTTCAAAATTTATTTGTATATTGTTGATAACACTGTTACAAAACTTTCTATTCTGCTATTTACTGTTGTCATGATTCAGGGACATTTTTCGTTTTCATCCACCTTTGACGTAAGACGTAGGACTAAACACAGCAACGAAGAGCGGTACATAAGTTTGTCGCCACTAAAAAAGAAAAGAAAGTTGCATATATTTAATATAACAGAACTATAATACAGAGTGATTCAAAATTTATTTTTCTGGTAAGGCAGGTGTTGCTACAATTTAGTAGAATGCGTCTGAGTCTAAAGAAAGCAGAAAACGTGGTGTGTTGTGACGAGAATCCAAGCCCCCGTATACCGGTAAGGCATTATGTCACAAACACGTTCATGTCTGTGTATTTCTGACAAAGTAATATTATTCAACGCCTTGAAAACGGCACAAATGTTAAGGATAATGCAGGATAGAGTAAGGTAATATTCTTTTTTCTTCATTTAATCCTTTATTTATTGATTTATTTCTTTATTTATTTCTTCATTAATTAATTAATTCCTTCATTCATTTATTCCTTCTTTGTTCTTTCATAACTTCACTCACTTATTCATTCCTTTCTTCCTTTCTTGATTTATTTACGTATGTGTTTATATATATATTTACTTATTCATGCATTTATTTATTATTATATTATATTTTCATTATATACAGTATATAGTCTAGTAAATAAAATTAATTTGTATTAACGTTGTATCAGATTCTCTTTTTATAATGAATCAACAACTCTTAAATACTCATTTCCGTATGATCTTCTTTTACTGTCCATAATAATCCTTGGCTTTCTTGTTCTACCTCAGTGGTATTCAATGTTTTTTGTTAGAATACCCCAAAATACATTGTACCCCAAACTGAATTGCAATTACGTAAGAATTAACAAAAGACCATGATTGATGTACTCAAAAAATTATTATTATTATTATTATTATTATTATTATTATTATTATTATTATTATTATTATTATTATTATTATTATACAGTAATTGTTGATGCAATAATAATAGTAGAATAATTATTTATGTAAAATTATATTCAAGTAAAGGAAAGCAATAGTTGATACTGGAAAACAAACTATAATATAATGCAATAATAAAATTATCAACAAGTATACTAAAATAAATTTTTACATACGTAATCAGTGGGATGCGTTAGGAGACAACCTCGCGTTGCCCTTGGGGTACGCGTATCATAGATTGAATACCACTACTCTACCTAAACATGATGCTTGTCGATTGCAGGGGATTTGCTCCGCGTGTTATATCTATGTAGGTGAACATTTACTTTCTACTAAATCGACGGAGCAGTGTACATATGTGAGGCGATCACATGTTGTAGTGCATTACTTCTTGACATTTTGTAGTGCGCTACATTAACAATTATGGATTGCAGTACGATTTTCCTCTTGTACACTTCTCGCTACAGGAAACGTTTTTAGTTGGTTATTTTATGACGCGTTATCAACTACTATGGTTATCTAGCGTCTGAATGAGATGAAGGTGATAATGCTAGCGAGATGAGTCCAGGGTCCAGTGCCGAAAGGTATCCAGCATTTGTTCTGAGTGGGTTGAGGGAAAACCGTGGAGAAAATTTTAACCAAGTAACTTCTCCATCCAGGATTTGAACCCGGGCCCGTTAGTTTCATTCTCAGACCTCCTAACCGTTGCTCCAAAGAGGTGGAATACAGGAAACTGACAATACACTTAGCGAAGATTCTTCTGCGATTATTGAATCGACGTTTATATTCTAACATGGGAGAATAGTTGGTAGAAGAACAATTTGGCTTCAGGAAAGGAAAAGATACGAGAGATGCAATTGGACTGCAGAGAACAATAGGCGAAAAATATTCAGAGAAGAATAAAGAAGTGTACTGTATACACTATTTGTGGACCTAGAAAAGGTTTTTGGCAGGGTGGATTGGAATAAAGTGATGGGGACCCTAAAGAAAATCTGTGTAGACTGAAAAGAGAGGAGACTGTTCAGTAATGTTTATATGAATCGAGTCAAAGTCAGGATAGGAGAAAAAATGTCAAAGGGAAGTGGAATAGGGAGAGGAGTTGGGCAAGAATGCCCTCTATCAGCCATCATGTTCAACATCTACTTGGAGGATTTAGTGAAGAATTGTTTTCAGAACATGCGAGAGATGTTAGTAGGAGGAAGAAGAATAAAGTGCACAAAGTTTTGCTGCTCATAAGGCGTTGTTAGCAGAAGAGAAGATGATACTAAGAGATATGCTACAGCTTTGAACAGCACGGAATGAAGATAAATGAAAACAAGACCATGGTTGGCTGAATAAAAATAAAGAAGGTAAACGTGCGAATTCTAAATACGACATTAAAAGAAATGGACAGCTTCATATGCTTGGGGTGTACAGTAAGAAGTAACATGAGCTGCTGCCAGGAATTCAAAAGGAGGATAGCAATTTATTACAGAGGAAGTTTTTAATATAAAAAGGCGCATCTTCTTCGGACTTTTGGAAAAATAATTAAGGAAGAGACTATTGAAGTGCTTTGTGTGGAGTGTGGCATTGTATGTGGGCAGAAGCATGGATATTACGATGAAGTTAAGAGAATCGAATAGAAGCAAGAATATGGAGAAGAATGGAGAATGTGAAATGGACAGAGAGAATAAGAAATGAACTCTATTAGAAACACTGAGTGAAGAAAGAATGATGCTGAAACTAATTAGGAAGAGAACAAGAAATTCGTTGAGTCACTGGCTAAGATAGAACTGTCTACTAAAGAATGTACTGGAAGGAATGGTGAAAGGGAGAAACGTTGGGGACAGATGAAGATATCATATAATATTCAACATTAAAATATATAGATCGTATGCGAAGAGATAGACGGAAAAAAGGGGAAGTCTGGAGAATGTAGACTAGTGTTTGCAGTGGAAGACCTGCCCTTGGGTAGAAAGCTATGAATGAAGTGAATACTTCGCGCGGCATGTGATAATCAGAAGTCACTTTTGGTCGTCGTTGGATTGGTAGGGGAGGATGTATCATCTGTCCCCCATGGTCGCCGGATTTCAGTCTAATGATTTTTTTTCTGTGAAGATGAATGAAGGATATCGATGTAACGTCCTCATACTAACAGAAGAATACCTAGCGCCACGCATCCACATTCCAGTTTAAACATTAACTTAATAAGCAGGCTGTTTTGGTTTATTATAGGTGCAGAACACACTATTTGTGTACTTTACAATACTTATAATTTGAAACAGCCTGGTGATGTTTATTTTGATGGTTATTTTGTTCACATGGGTTTTCTTTCTTTGCCGTTCCTACACCTTGTATGCGCATTGGTATGATATGAATTGCATTAATCTCGTCCTGGGACACTTAAAACTTCGTACACATAATTTTTAATAAAGTAGATACACTCAGGGACAAAAAAAACCGGACACTTCTATATTTGCTTGTATTTTGTTGCCAATTATTTCAAAATGAAATAAAACCCATTTGAACAAAACAATGTTTCATTTAGAACCTTATACGACAAAATTTGAAAAAAAAAAAATCTCTGATGAGAAAATTTACAAAAAATTACAAAGGGCGTATAACTATGGCATCGTTTGGTCTAACTGTTTTTTCATTTTATGGTGCCTTAAACATTAAAAACTCTTTTTAGTAACGGGTATTACCCCCCTCTGGCTTGAATAACTGCATCCATACGTCTTGGCATGCTCTCAATTTGGTTAGCAATGTCTTCTTGAGGAATAAGTTCCCATTCTTCGCCGGAAGTGCACGCCTCAACTCCTGTAACGATTCTGGTCTCGGTCGTCTATTCTTAACACTCCGTCCCAGCATGTCCCACACGTATTCAATTGGGTTCATGTCTGGACTTTTGCTGGCCATGGAAGAACATGGATTCCCACTTCTTGAGATAATCTCAGACCGCATGGGCAATATGCGGCCGTGCATTATCATGCACTATTAAAACAAAATTATCGAATACAAATTGGCCAAATGGCACAACATGATCAGCCAAACATTCATTTATATACTTATCAGCTGTTAGTTTTCCATTTTCAACAAAACTAACTCTGTACGAGCATCCGAAACACTCCTGCCCAAATCATCACTCCACCACCTCCATACGGCACATTTTCGGAAATGCAACACTGTGAAAATCGTTCTCCCCTCCTTCTCCAAACTCTTTCACGTCCATCAGGTGAGCACAAATTGAAACGGGACTTATCGGTGAACAGAACACAGCTCCACTGTCCATTTCTCCAATCCCTGTGATCATTTGCAAAACGCAGTCGTTCAACTCGATGCATCCTGAGAAGTCTGGGACCAGTTGCAGGTCTACTTGATATCAGTCCACTTTCTTTCAACCTCCTTCTAACTGTTTTGGCCGAAATTGTGCGTCCATGCATGTTAACAAATTGCTGGGCTACACTAGTAGCTGGCAGGTTGCGCTCCCTAAGAACTCGCAACACCATATACCTGTCTTCATTTGGATTTATAGCTCTTGGACGACCCGAACCTGGTCTTCTGGTATATTCTAGGGTCTCTCTATACCGTTTTATGGCATCATGGATTGTGCTTCTAGCCATATTCATAACATTTGCAATGTAACGTACACTACGTCCATCATCGTAAAGGGCTACAGCTCGAGCCACATCTTCAGGTCGCATCTTGTTTTAAGACAAATGTTACAACCCCACTTAAACTCAGAAAACGTAAAAATAAAGAAATAACGAATGATAACGATAATGAAGCACAAAATGGTTGAGACAAAATTGTTATAGCTGAGACTCCGAAAGCAAAATTGGAATATTTGGTTGTAATGGCTTGTTTATAAAACAAAAAACAATCAACAATGTATACACGTCTCCATAACAACAGATGGCTACCATAATATTGTATGAGAAGATAATGTTTTGCAAAATACCAGCAAATATTAAAGTGTCCGGTTTTTTTTGTCCCTGAGTGTATTATAAAAGAAATTTATCCTTGTACTTACGCCGGTCGTATTTGTGTAAGGTCCATAAAGGATACGTTTCTGTACCTGTAATTAAAGAAAACATGCAATTTAAGTGGTTACTTTATCATATTGGGTTGATGCAAAAGTTCGAAGTGTCTTTTTCGCTGTGATGGAAACTTTTATTTGAGATGAATAAAAGACAGAAATTAATCAGTAATACATTATCTACATTATCTATGACTCTCTGCCAACGCTGAGATAGTTTTTCCATTACGCGTGGTTTTGAGTTAAAGAGTCGTCAAGACAAGTATGCAAAGCATATTCGTTACCAATGCAGTTCATTATATATATGTCAATACCAATTGTTTTCATAAAAGCGAAAATTACTGGAAAAATTTAGCTTGCAGTTTTATTATTAGTGCTTATACATTTATTAACCCTACCTAGGTCTTCTGGCAAACTATATTTTGTCAGTAGACCAAGTGGCTGGAAACGAAGCCAAGAAGTTGATATTTTAACATCCACGACACTTCACAAAATTAGAATATTTTATACAGCTATTATTTATTTCGCCTATAAATAAAATTGAGCTTAAAATAATGAAGATTTAGGCTACTCATATTACTGTATTCTTACCGTCATTGCAGCACCCATGTGTAACATGTAAACCGCTACAAGTAGAAACAAGAGACGGAGCATTTTGCTGTGTTTCTCTACGTATGAATATGAAAGACTCTCATCTTTGCTTTTATAGTCGTCATTACGTAATGCTAATGTTGAACTTAACTCTAAAATACAGACAGATGTCCTACGAATTATGCAACATTTGTGTCAATTTACTGCAAAACAGATAGGTACTCAAATACTGCATATTTGTACATTTAGCATACAGTACAATGTTATCACAGTTGCATGTATTTCTTTATGCAACTCCTATAAAACATTTGTGACAATTTCGGGATATGTGATATAACCATGCAAGGGCTAGTGCAGTCGACTCATATGTAGACAGGTGTGTTACTAATTATGCAACATTTGTGTCAATTTACTGCAAAACAGATAGGTACCCAAATACTGCATATTGATGTATTTTGCATACAATGTTATCACAGTTGCAGTCATTAAAATATACATGCCTATCTGCAGTATACACCGTGAATGTGTTTTTGAATTCTATCTACATTTATTTATTTCACATATTTTTTTGTCTAATGAAATCTATTATTAATAAGTTACTAGATATGTTGATTACAGCCTTTGTCCAATCATGTATAATTTGTATTTGTTGTTTGCATTATTAGTTGCCCTTTCTCGTTTAGTTATTTAGATTAATAATATTAATATAGATCTTAGGCTTTGTTTAATAGTATACAAATTAAAAATTTTGAATGTTTTTGTATTATTTTTTTTTGTGTGTTACTATAATTGAAAACGTTCTTTTTTTTGTGCCTCTAAGTTTTTGTGTAATTGAATGTTATTAATTAGTTTCTTCGCTGCATTCCTGAAATGTTAATAATAATAATAATAATAATAATAATAATAATAATAATAATAATAATAATAATAATAAAATTTATTTATCTATTTGTCTATCTATCTATCTATCTATCTATCTATCTATCTATCTATCTATCTATCTATCTATCTATCTATCTATCTATCTATCTATCTATCTATCTATCTATCTATCTATCTATCTATCTATCTATTTATCTGTCTGTCTGTCTGTCTGTCTATTTGTCTGTCTGTCTGTCTGTATGTATGTATCTATCTGTCTGTCTGTCTGTCTGTCTGTCTGTCTGTCTATCTATCTATCTATCTATCTATCTATCTATCTATCTATCTATCTATCTATCTATCTATCTATCTATCTATCTATCTATCTATCTATCTATCTATCTATCTATCTATCTATCTATCTATCTATCTATCTATCTATCTATCTATCTATGTGTCTGTCTGTCTGTCTGTCTATCTGTCTATCTGTCTATCTGTCTGTCTGTCTGTCTGTCTATCTGTCTGTCTGTCTGCTGTCAGTCCGTCCGTTCGTCTATCAGTCCGTCCGTCCGTCCGACCGTCCGTCTGTCTGTCTACTTATTTATTTATTTATTTATTTATTTATTTATTTATTTATTTACTTATTTATTTATCTATTTATTTATTTATTTATAATATTAATGTGCAAAACAACAGCACAAGGCCAATTACAGTTTAGCACAAGATACAAAACAGAACAAAACAACAAATGATGATGAGAATGAATGATAGAAAATGGCAGTGAGATGAAATACAGTCAATATAATAGTTAACATTAATCATTGACCAAATGCAACAAAATATATAGAATAAATGATTATTAAAATTAGTACAGTGAAATAATTAAAATAATGACAATTAAATAAATTTTATAAAAAAAAAATTTTGAGTAGGAAGAAAAAACAGATTTATTAATCCATTAATTTTATTATACAGAAGATTAATAAAAACTTGTCTGATCAAAAAAAAAACAATTAAATAAAATGAATCACAAATGAATTGATGAAATCATATAAATAAAGACTGGAATAATATAAGACACAGTGCATACAAATAATTATTAAAATTAGAGACAAATACAAAGAAACAATAATGACAAAAATGAATAGATAATTACAAAAATACATGATACAGAGAAGCTAAAAATACACACACACGAAGTTAAAATTAATATGCTTAATATAAGAATAGCCAAACAACAAACTATACATTAAACGGATCTGAATTATTATAATGTAAATTGGCAGCTTTTATGCATCTGACAACTGGAGAGAGAGAGAGAGAGTTAGGCTTACAGGTCTAAAACATTTTTTGAAATCTTAAACCATTCGAAGGGTCCCGACGTTAGATATTGCTTATGAAGGATTCACAACCAAATATCACCCTTTAGGGCATAACAAAAGAATAAGTAGTCAAGCTCAAGACGTCTAGGATAAAGGCTAGAAAAGTTAAAATATTTACAAGTACGCTCATAATTGAAAACAGATGAATTTGGCAAAAACCTAAAAGCACATAGGGACATAAATTTTCTTTGGATGATTTCCAATTCACCCGAATCAGTAGAAGTAATAGAATTCCAGGCGACAGATGCATATTCTAGTTTAGATCTGATTAATGTATTAGTATAGAATTACAAGAGTAGCTGGGGTAGAGAAAGAATAAGTTATAGACCTTATAAGTCCGAGCATTCTAATGGAATGATTATAAATATTTGCACATGATTATGAAAATGTAATGTGGTATCGAGTAGAACTCCCAGGTCTCTAATACAGTCTTTCCTTATTATGTTGATATTATTAAGAGTGTAATTAAATTTAATAATAATAATAATAATAATAATAATAATAATAATAATAATAATAATAATAATAATAATTAGAGAAACGAAGAAATAAGGTAAAATTGAAGAAAGAATAAATAATAATAATGTGATTATTAATTATTATTATTATTATTATTATTATTATTATCATCATCATTATTATCATTATTTCTTCTTTCTTCAATTTTACCTTATTTCTTCGTTCCTCAACATTTTTTTTCTTGTCTTTTCCTTTTCTGCTTTTCTTTTTTCTCTCTTTCCTATTTTCTTTTTTTATCTAGGTGGCGTGTCTGTCGGAAAAGAAATAAGTAACGTTTTTTATGAAAATAATAATTGCTGTCTCCGATTGTATGAAGAAGAGTTTAATAGACGGCTATGCGCAATTAAAAGTGGGCGTTTCTATATCAAATATACAGAGCGTTCGCCTACGGGTGGGGCCAGGAAAGCGGCCTGCCTGCGGTGTCGCTTGCGGGAATCGTCTATCCGTAAGCTTCCGCTTTCTATACTATACTCTGTAGGGTTTTAATTTTAAAAGTTTAGTAGCAGTAAAGGCTGATGTTTTTGAAACACTAACTTCCTGTGAAACACGTCTTAGAGATTTATTAGGAGAGCGTATAAATGATGCACCGATTTCATCAATTGTTTCTTCCGTCAATACTCTTTGTTTTCGCTTAGGAATTGTAGCATTTATCGACCCTGTTGTCCTTAATTTGTTAACAAGACGTCTAACAGTTTCTCTACCCTGAATTGGAGCACCCGAATATTTCACTTCAAATTGACTACGCACCTCTCTACATGACTCTGTTTTCACATATGCATCATACATAAAAACTCTGTTCAAGCGTGAATTTTGCGTTTTGCATTGTTAACAAATTTTACACAACGCTGAATATTTAAGCAACTGTGTCAAGAAACTGCACTGTACGTGTTAAATACTGCAACATCTGGCTCACAACTGATAACTTGTCGACCTTGATGTTCTTGATTGTCGAGCGTGTCTCAACAACTGCGCGCACAAAGCGGCGTATCAGTACATGCCGCTTTCCTGGCCCCACCCGTAGGCGAACGCTCCGTATAAGATTATTCAAAAGTAAGTTCCTATTTTGAAATGGTAATAACTTTGTCAAATTTTTAGATTCAACAAAAATAAAAACACCAATTTGTTCGTAAAGTAAAGGGATTTTATTAAAGCACGAAACAATTAAATATGGCCACCAGTGTGTTGTTCAATAAGAAATAATCTTTGTTCTGTGCTATAAACAACATTAGTAAGAACATTCCTAGGGATGTTTTCAAAGACATCCGATATTGACTGTTTCAGTTCCTCACATGTAGTAGATCTACTAAGAAATACCTTTACTTTTTACATAACCCCATAACCAGCAGTCAGCTGGATTTATGTCTGGTGACCTAGAAGGCCAACTATTCGGAAAATGCCTACTAATTACACGATCACCAAATGTGTTGCGCAATAGTGTTTTACATTGTTGTGTATGTGAGTTGGAGCGCCGTCTTGCATGAAAACAATGTTTTCGATTTCATGACTCTGTAACGCTGGTTTGCAAAGTCTTGCAACATTTGAAAATATCGCTACCCGGTTACCGCCACTGTTTTGTTTATCCATTTTCAATTTCTTCATAGAAATACGGTCCTATTTTGAAATGTGACATAAAACCACACCAGATAGTAACCTTGATATCATGTAATCCTTGCTGTATAATATTATGTTCTGATTATCTTCTGTCCATATCCTGCAATTATGAGTGTTAACACCTCCGTTCAATTGGAAATGTGCCTCATCTTTCCATTTCTCAATCCATGTAACCTTCGACATCTCCTCAATGCATATACATATTGTCTATTACATTCGTAATAGCACTGGAGGCATTAAATGTTAAACACAGGAACACCATTTCGTAGTTTTATTTACGAAACAAGCCAAACGAATTATCTTTGCATCAAAAACGGATGCTCCCTGGACCAAATTATCGTATTTTATAATTGTTTGAATGTAACAGAAGCCAGAAGTCTTGCTAAAGATGTTATTGCTAAAGCACTACGAAATGGCGTTCCTGTAACTTACTTTTCAAATACCGAGGGGGCAAATTAGAACACGTAAAGGTAAAACCATTGTAAGGATTATTAAAATTACTCTCCTACAACTGCCATCTGTATTCTGAACAACAATTATTGTTTATACAAGCGTGACACAGTTACCATAGCAACGAAACACGCATAAATAAAAAAACCCAAGCCTTCTAAACAGTAATGGTACCGGTACCTGTGTGAAACCGGACCTCTGATATGTACAGAAGATACAGCTGTTTCAAATTGGGAACTTACTTTTGAATAACCTTATATATCTCACAAAGTGTAGTCTGAATTCAGTTCGGTTTAGGCCACATTAATTATTTTGAAGTTCTAATAATTATTTTATTTAAATTTCATAACAATAAATGCGTGCAATATTGGATTCATATTTTCTGAAACTTTTTTGTACAATAGGTATTAGTCGCAAATTATTATTTTAGTGTATTTTCATGTTATTTTGGAACAATTTTATCTTGTTGCTTTTGTTGCTTTTTTTTGCAGCATGACTTTTTAGTTTCAGTAGGTTTCACATCGGCAGCATTCGTGGTCACAGGGGTATCCTTCTCTGCAGCAATTTGTTCTGGTAGAGCTTGCGCTTCTTCTGGCTGTAGTCTGAAAGCCATTAAGGAGACCAGGATGTTAAAAATTATTAAAAAATAGTTTCTCCTATTTTAAAGCGATTGATATAAAGATTCTGTACATTCTGTTATGTTAATGTTATGTTTTTACCCATTAAATCACACTTTGTGTTACAAGTTTGAAATGCATTTTTCTAGTAAATAATTATAATTTTGAATTTTCCTACGGCGAAATGTCTGTCCATTAGATGTAATATGATGTAATATTAAAAAAACAATATATGATTAATGAAATGAAATGTCAAAATTAAAAAAACACTGATTCTAATTAAGAACATAAAATTATTTGCGATAATGTGAAGTATCGTAACATATCAGAATGTAGTACTAGATGGGAAAATTGTCAAAGGAGACTCTATCGAGTAGGCCTAGGCTGACTTTAAAACATTCATTGACAATTGACACAAAGGTAAGAAAACAATACAAAAATCGACAGAGAATCAAAGACGAAACGTACCAATGCTAACATTGTGTGCACAATAAATGTCGCCAAGAGAGCTATTAAGCACTCGCCATGTGGGAACGGTAAGTTTGGCAACTCAACCGTTGTTACCATAGCAACAGGCCTACCACGCTATGTGACATTCAGTTGTTTTTCCGATCGCAACGCTCCTGTCATGTCCCATCTTTCAAAAAAAGAAGTATAAAAGCCTAGATCATATATAATATGTAACAGATTGCTCATCTCTATGTTAAAATCGGCAGCACTTTTGAAGAGAATAACCGCCAGGATCGCCACCCGTCCGCCGCAAACGAACACGAGATGACAGTAAAGTCGCTAATGCAATTCAAATGGGAGTTAAGACGTGACTTCTTATCTAGCAACTATATAGCAGCATAGTAAACCTGACAAAAGTTGTTACCGTCAGAGCCTATAAGGCCGAGCAATCTGGGTATAAGTATGATCTAGGCTAAAAGTGAGTGTGATATTCGGTGTGTATTTTTGTCTATCTCTGAAGACTTTCTTCTTAGTATTAAATACTGTATTTACTACGTAATTCATCTAAAATCATGTACGTGATATATCAGAATTATTGCTGGAAAGAATGAAATAGCACACACTTTTCAACATTGGCTTGAGAAGGATTTCTAATCGAGAAACAAGAACAAATTTAATCGTTATGCATAATATTACGGTTGTCGACTGTCTGCCCAGCGAATAGGGATTATAAAGAATGGACGCTTTGCGTCGGTACCTTTGATGTAGCCGGACTGATTTCAATGACCTTCAAGCCAGCTAAAGCGTGAGATTCTGCTTTCTCCCTAGAGTTGGCGCTGACATCACACCAGTTAGCAGTCCACACAGCGGAAATATAACACATATAATTAATACATCTAGGTACATTATGTACTCAAATAAAATAAATTGGATCCATAAAATAATAAATCCGTCATTAACTGTAATGTCTAGACTCTAGAGTTCTTTATAATGAGAGTTGAGACGTTGACCCCAACAACAATTAAAATATGTAATGATGTGATAGCGCTGAAAATGGAAAAAAAAATTCTTACGAGAAGTAAAACCATATACCTATTTTATATTATATACAAATATTAAACGAATTCGATACTTAATTTTATAATGTATTATATTATTTTATAATATAATTTATTATATCTGAAATATAAAATATTATTATTACAACTAGTTTGTCACTGAGAAATAAGGAAAAGCTGTTAACTTGAATTTATTTGAAGCAAAGCGTTACTGGGTTATGCAATAAGGTACGCGATGTTTGGATCCTGTGTCTTAACTCTGTTCTCAATTATTATCTTAGCGTATGCTCGATTACACTAACCTCTAGCGCTTGAAAGTGGAACTATACGCTGGTGCACAGAGAAACAAAACACAGGAAATTTCGCTCAGTGTCCATTCTTTATAATCCCTATTCGCTGGTCTGCCCAGACAAGCAGCTATAAAAACAACGTTGATTAGTCGTTAGATCTACAAGTGAGATTTGTCTTTACCCTCTGTTCTCGGCCTCATCTTCCTGGAGAAGTACAGGTTCCACAACAATTGGTTCGGTTGCAGATGCAAACGTCTCCGGTTTTGATGCCTTCATTGTCTTCTTCTTTGTCTTTGCCTCGCGACTTGGAGTTTTCTCATCTGCAGAGTCCGAGGTTCGTTCCACAGGAGCATCATCGGACATGGCTACCGGTGAATCATCTTACAGTGAGAAACAGTCGATTCAATGCATTGGGTAGTAAGAATAAAGCTTAAGTACTTTCTCAACGTTTATACTTATGAGTATGAGCACTTCTTGTGATTATATACTCGTAACCACTGGAATATACTCATTTCCGTAAGAATAAAGACATTCTACCTAACGCAAATATAATATCACAGTCTACACTATATACAGTCGCGAAGTTCAATATGTAGTAAAAATGCAAACATGGTTAGTTGCCCACCACTAGGATCGCTACTATCGCCTCATCATCGCAGATCTCTCTCCTAGTAGACGACAAAATATGTTACACTTTCGTTGTGTTCTTTTGGAAAAATTAACACCTTCCTTCCATTATTGAAATATTAAATGCATAAAGTTAATTTATTATTTTAATGAAGTATATTAATTTCACCATAAACTCGAAGATACCTGCAAGAAATAGGTTAATATTATTTTCGTTTGTGCAAAACGAACCGAAATTTACTATAATCGCTTCACTCATTCAAGATTATAGCGATAATTAACTATGAAACCAATATATATTAATTTGCATTTCCCTTTACAACAATAATAATGGAAATATGAATTGATGGAGTAACTTATGTGTACCGGTACTTGTAGTGTATGCTTACGTAGCTAACAAAGTGGGATGAGGTTAAGCAATAATAATCACACCAGAATTGGAAATAAAACGTGATCAATAAATTTTATTGTAACAGACTTTTTCTACGTCTCTAGTAAAGTAACAAATAAAAATAACAACAAAATAAACAGCTATAATTGAAAACATATCCTTCAGAACAAAAGTAGGCCTAAGCAATAATAATCCCACCAGAATTGAAAATAAAACGTGATCAATAAATTTCATTAAAACAAACTTAATTTTTCTACGTCTCTAGTAAAATATTATTATTCCAATTATTGTATTTTAGCCATTAAAATTTTCATTACAACCAATAACGAACATTTCACAAGCATCAATGTGAAATACGCAACAAGCTAGCGCTCGATGGAAATACGACACAGTCCAAAGTCGACCGTGGACCGTAAGCAACGCCGTGGACAGTCTATTGTTTCTAGTTGCTAACCGCTTGGAGCGCTTTATCATGAGATTTGCAAAAATCACCTCAAGCTTCGCGACTGTATGTAGTAGACTGTGATAATATACTCACCTCTACAGCCTTTTTGATCGTTTAAAAGTTAGTAGGCCTATATACTCGTGTACCTATCCTCTTTGACCACATCGCACTGTGATGCTCAGTTTTTATAGACTTTCACATGCTGTCGGCGTGCTCTATAATAATTAAATAAATAAATAAGATAAAGTAATGAAATAAATAAATTAAATAAACAAATAAGTAATCAATTAAATAAATAATTAAGTAAATAGTTAAATACATAAAATAAATATATATTTAATTAATTAAAATAAACAAATGTATTAAATAAATAAATAAGGAAATAAATAATTAAATTAATTAATTAAATAAATAAAATATATAAATAAAATAAATTAATTAAATAAATAAATATGCTGAATAAATAAACATGAAAGGAAAATGAATCAGATAAGTGACGTCAATAAAACAGGAAACAAGAAAATAATACTGAGAAATCGTCATTACGGGATGTTGGATAGAGATTACTATCCAGTTCTAGAATTCCAGTTATGCTAATTTTATTTTTATTATGAAGCAGATATATATATATATATATATATATATATATATATATAATTTTAAAGTTACAAGTAATTGCATTTTGCAATTCAAATTTTACAAAGTAAACTGTAATTGTTAATTATATTTAACAATACAATCTAACCTTATAATTTGATAGCAATTCATATTCTTATAGGTTATGTTTTTATGAAGAACAAATACGTGTTTAACCTTTTTCACATTCACTTTTGTGAAGCGTTAAAGGCTTCTGAAATTCACGTCTTTTTCCATGTTTTTCCATGAGGTACTACATCGTTCATAAATTATGCTATTTTTTTAAATATAACTTCAAACTGAACACAAATCAACAAATACTCAGAATTGAGCCTGCTACAAACCATACTCAGAATAACATGAGAACGAATTTATAAATATGCGAATATACTAGCTTTTATTCTTATCAAGCATGAGTATATATTCTGTACAAGATGGACGCTTGAGTATATTCTACTATGCTTCCATGCTATTAGTATGTAATCAAAAATGAGTAGGTACTCAAATGTTTTTATTCTTACTAGCAAGAGTATTTACTAAAAAAAAAGTTCAGTTTATACTATATACTCATGTTTATTCTTACCACTCATTGTTATCATCTATTACTACTTGGTATCATTGTTTTAAATTATTTACAGGATTCCCTATGTATAAATCGTCCGCGCTAGACATATGCCTACAGAACACTTGGCGGAAAGCAAACAAGCAGATTCCGCGAGCGGAAACCATTGGTTGACGTTGTATGAACATCAGAAAAGTAATATAATAAATTCACTACTACCTTTACATGAAAGTCTAAAAATGGCCTCCATAACACTCCAGATACAATCTTATTGGCAGCTCTTGAGTGAATTATGGGACACTCTTCGTAGTTCAGCCGGTGTAATCCTAGCTATCGTAGTCCCAATATTACCTTTTAATTCTTCTTTTGTGTGCGGATCATTTTCATGCACTTTTCCCTTTAGTTTTCCCCATAGAAAAAAATTGCACATGCTTAAATCATACGATCTCGCAGGCCACGATTATCTGTCAATTGTGTTACTACCGAACACGTCTCTTATTGCATTCAATGAACTTTTCTTCCTCTCCAACTGTCTTTTACGCTTTTTATAACTTTTATGCTTCACACGACAGTCGTAAATGAATTTACGCTCGTCTAAATTGTAGTGAACTACATTGCATCATGCGATATTACATAACAACAGAGACTGACGACTTTCAACACGTCTCACTATAGTAAAGTTCATGATGGTTTATTTACCACTTATCATAACTCCCGTAAATCGGCTAACTATAAATCATACCTTTTCTCTCACCAACAGAAACAAACATCAGACAGATGTCGGGACGACTTATACGTAGGAACTGTGTATATAGGCCTACAGTATATATATATATACTGTACGGTTTAAATAATATAAAATATGCAATTAATTTTATATAAATTTTAGAAGAATTATTGCACCATATTGTAATTACTCATTATTTTAACGTAGGATACGTATTTGTTCGCACCTCAGTTTAAGGTGACAAGTTATTAAATTCTGTATGACGAAATCCACTTAGATTTAAAATCAATAATAGACAATAATTAAACAACATATAACAATGAAACTAGTATCGATCGATAGAACCAGGCCTGGGCGTTGGATTGGAAGAGGATGCTCGATTACATGGCCAGCCCGCTCCCCTGATTTGACGCCTCTCAATTACTTCTTTTGGGATCATATCAAGAGTCTCGTTTATTGTATTATCGCCGCGGTCTATGCTTAACATTCTGCAGGTCTTTGAGCGGCCTCGTGAGTAACATTCGGCAGGTCTTTGAAATTTACTGTACTTGTCTTATTGTTTTCAATTTCTTATGTCGCCGCTCCAATCACTCGCCTCAATTTCAATGTTGCAACCAATAAACTGCTTCCTTTATAAAATGACTTCTACTTGTCTAATCCACGTGGACTAAAACCGAGGTTGCAATGTCTTGTGCTGAGGACGAACATTAAGGTATGTGACTAAAAATTAATATTAAAGAGTTATTATTAAGAGTTAAGAATGTCAACGTTCTCGTAAATGAAATAATAATAATAATAATAATAATAATAATAATAATAATAATAATAATAATAACAATAATAATAATAATAGCCATTTAACAGTATAACAAACCAGTATAGTAGCCTCGTTTAATTATTAGGCAGCGGCATTCCTTTTAAGATTTGTAGGTCTTTATTGCATGCACCGGTAATAAAATGAAAATGCGACGTTGTCACGTCTTGTTTGCTGCTGCTATATATTAATATAACATGGAACAAGACACACTGCTAAAATTTGCAACTCTGGTTTATATATACACTCCGCGTGAAGTATTGGAGCGGCCTTCAAAAGACTTGACGACAATGGACAGCGCGACATAATTAAAATTATTGAAACTACATAGCTTCCGTCCATACACTCCGCGTGGAATATTGGAGCGGCCTTCAAAAGACTTGACGACAATGGACAGCGCGACATAATTAAAATTATTGAAACTACAAAGCTTCCGTCCTCTTTGACACCGCTAGCCTACTAATTGAACGTGGCTGCTATACTTATTCTTATCGAGGAAGAAGACGTGACAACGTGACGCTTAGAGTGAAACCTACAGAGCGACAATCGGTTGGCAAAATTACGTTTTAATTTAGCACACCGCACGTTATTGTATGATGCCGGCATGTTAAGCATTAGGCCGCGGCGACTATACGAGACACTGGTAGGCGACCCGGAAACGTTAGCGGCCAGGATATTTGCAATATCTAATGTGATTCGGAAGATGCCTGGAAAGTACACCAGAATTCCCTTAGAAGATGCAATGCCTGTATTAAAAATAGTGGACGCTATCTCGAAAACATTTTGCTGTAATATACTTTACACATTCATTCAGTGTTCTGTCGAAGGACAGGTCTTTCACTGCCAACCCAGCATTATCTAGTCTTTCCTATATTCTGCCTTCCTCTTAGTCTCCTCATATGATCCATATATCTTAATGTCGTCTATCATCTGATATCTTCTTCTACCCCGAACTCTTCTTCCGTTCACCATTCCTTCTAGTGAATCCTTCAGTAAGCAGTTTCTTCTCAGCCAGTGACCCAACCAATTCCTTTTCCTCTTCCTGATCAGTTTCAGCATTATTCTTCCTTCACCCACTCTTTCCAACACAGCTTCATTTCTTATTCTGTGTGTACATCTCACACACTCCATCCTTCTCCACATCCACATTTCAAATACTTAAATTTTGGTTTTCTGTTAACGAACAGTGACGTGTATTATGCAAATCAAGCTTTCAGGTATAACTCCCTTTAAGGCACATAGAGTTAGTGTGCACTCAATGTTGGTTGCTTGACGGTTGTCAGCCCACTTTGAGGTCTGTGGTTATAGAGGGAAAAATTGGATCGGTGTCTGGTAGAGTTCCTGGGCAGAGCGTTGGTACGTTTAAGCAAAGGTCCCGGGTTCGATACCCGGCCCCGGAACAATTTTTCCCTCGAAATTATTTAAATCAACTTTACAGGGAGTTATACCTGAAAGCTTGATTTGCGCAACACAGAACCTGTTTCTACAAATGTTCGATATCACATTATGGAATCGTATTTAGGTACTCGCGCACACCATACTCACATCGAAATTCCCTTTGAACTCTTTTAACAGTTTCAAATTTAGCATACCAAAGAACACATTTGTGCCCGCTGTTGATTTGCAGTAGCCATTTTAAACATTACGATTTTCATTTGTCCTTTCAGATTATACATTGTTGTCATATGTGGAAATTTCTATCTTTTAATCATAATATAACCAACAATAAATTTTTCCTACTATCATAATAGCTTTATAATAATAAATTAATATTATCCATACCCAAACGGATCAGAGTGTACTTTGCATACTTCCACTCGGTGATGAGTTTTGAAATAATATTCTGGGGAAATTCCACAGATAGTAACAATATATTTCTATTACAAAAAAGAGTAATTAGAATAATAGTAAGTGCCAAATATAGGGAATCTTGTAGGACTATTTTAAAAAAACTACAAATAATTGCCATGGCTTGTCAGTATATTTTCATTAATAATCTTCCTCGTATGTAATCGTGAAAACTTTGTAACTAATTTAACAGTTAATAGCATAAATACACGTCAAAAATGACTTTCATACTCCATCGGTAAGTCTATCATGCTATCAAAAAGGAGTGCATTATGTGGTAGTAAAAATTTTTAATAGCCTCCATATGGATATAAAAATGAAACTCATAACTTAAGATTATTTAGGGCCAAATTAAAGAAGTGCCTAATTTCTCACGCCTTCTATCTGTATGTGAATTCATGACATTCAACAACGCTTCATGAATATTCCTGTGTTGTATTAAGTATTGATACTAAAACTTTGTGTTGTACTAGTAGACTATATTGTAAAACTCTTCTGTATATATTTCAACTAGACTGCGACTATAATTTTATAGTACATTATGCAATGAGCCTATAATGATAGCAATTAAGACGCGAGTATGTTTGTTTATGAAACGGGCGCAAGCGAGTTTCATAATTTTCATACGAACGTCTCAATTACCATTATAGGCAAGTTTCATACGACTTTTTATGCTCGACCGTATTTCTAACTTGAAATTATTCAGAAGTATTCATTTTATTCGCATCTGACTGAAGAGCGGAAGTGACCTTGTGCATAGCTCGTAAATTGTGAGATGTGCGCAGACGCGAAAGTGTTGATTTTTTCCGAGGAACAATAATGTCATGGACCTTGATATAATCTAGAGAATAACATGAACTAATTTTGATATAACCTGGAAATTGATTTAGAATTGAAAAACGAGATGACAAATTGAATTTATTTGAATATTATTTACAATTAACGCTAATTATTATAGTAACAGAACATAACCTTCTGCGACAGTATTGGATTTCCAGCCTCCGTGACGTTTCGCTAGTTGTCTTTCGATTGCATATCCGAGAATAATCGAAAACCTGAACTTTAATGAATAGGTGTAGGCCTACTTTAATGACATGCATTAAAGGACTTCTACAAGGTGTATAATTACTATATTTCAGCATGGTCGAGGATAAAAGACTTTATAGTATCTGCTATTAAGATCTTTTGTTTTTTTTTTTTTTTTTCATTTGACATGTTCCAAATTCTAGCTGTGAAGCGATGTACGAATACCATGGAATGTAAATAAATAAATACAATACAATACAATACAATACAATACAATACCCGGTCAGGTACGAATCCGACTTAGTAGGATCCTGACCGGACTGGATCGTCGTCTTACCTAATTTAATACGGCCGATGCAGACCTCTACTCTGTGGTAATTGAAGATTGGAAATCCAACCGTCTGGCTTCACTCAATTTAACCCTTCCTCCTCAGGAAGTTCTGCATTAGACCAATTGGCCGCAGTTCAGAAGGACTTTACCACATCCGTGGATGGAAGGATCCTCAGCTCCCTTTTATCTACCAATATATTATAACTCAATTAGTCTATTCATTAAACATCACTTTGGAAGAAATGTTGTTCTTCAAATTAGTACATTTTTAATGAGTCGTCTGTATTAATATTAACGAATACTGAATTTGAATTATATAAAACCATCATACCCAAACTTATGGTCGCATGAATTTACCGGCTGTTACTATGGAAACGCGCCGATATTGCAGTGACAGAAACAATAATATTAACACTAGACGGATATGTGCATAAGTGTTGCTGTTACTTCACGGATGATACTAACCTGAATTGACACGACACAATGCCACTGATAGATAGTTGATAGCCGTCCCAACCAGGGTTTAATAATCGGCCTGTCCACACCTGTGGAGTAACGGTCAGCGCGTCTGGCTGCGAAACCAGGTGGTCCGGTTCGATTCCCGGTCGGGGCAAGTTACCTGATTGAGGTTTTTTCCGGGGTTTTCCCTCAACCCAATATGAGCAAATGCTAGGTAACTTTCGGTGTTGGACCCGGACTCATTTCACCGGCATTATCACCTTCATCTCATTCAGACGCTAAATAACCTTAGATGTTGATAAAGCGTCGTAAAATAACCTACTAAAAAAATCGGCCTCCTAATCAATTCTAAATGAATATTTATATTTAATTCAATTGTTTCTTTAAGGGAAGACTCCATTGAAAATCATGAAAATTGTTCCAAGTTTTTTAGCTATTTCACTTATTCAGAATTTATGTTTTCATACCCCAAATAGATTCAGCTCAATTCTGACCACAAATACTCGTAAGTTTACACTTTTTAAATTAAGGCTGGAAGGGGGCATGGAATTTAAAGAGCTGTCAAAATAGTTTTTCATCGAAGAATTCTTTTTTAAAATTTCTGATTACAAATCGTAACTTTTTTGTTGGTTCCCTGAAGTTACTAGATGAATGTAGCGGAGGAGAATATTAATTTACATAAATTTTCATTTTATTTTCAAATCTATTTTTCTGTGTTCATTTTTGTTGATTCAACACCAACTTTCTTATGCCAAATATTAATCAATCTGGATGAAATTTTTACTCCAAGTATTTATGAGGTAGCTGCATGTTTCTATGCATTTATTTTGTGAGAAATGCTGCTAGTTTATTTTATTAATATTTTTCTTAAGAAAAATATTAATAAAATAAACTAGCAGCATTAAGAAAAAAATATATTAATAAAATAAACTAGCAGCATTAAGAAAAAAATATATTAATAAAATAAACTAGCAGCATTAAGAAAAAAATATATTAATAAAATAAACTAGCAGCATTAAGAAAAATATTAAATATTAAATATGTTCAACGAGAGGTTTTGCCACAGCAACCCGTAGTTGGGCCGTCGTTTGATAGCGGTGCTTACTGACTTTAAAATATCAAAATATTATCTTCCGTCCATCGGTCGACATTTGCAGCTGGTCATCAACGTACTATCAGAATGGGCTGTTCGCAATGGCTTTAAATTCTCCACTCAGAAGACGCAGTGTGTCCACTTTTACAACCAACGTGGACTACATCCACATCCCGAATTGCGTCTGAATGGAGTGGAATTGCAATATACAGACACTGCGAGATTCTTGGGCCTTATCTTTGATTATAAGTTAACGTGGGAGGCGCATATACGTGATTTGAGAAGGCGTTGCGAGAAATCCTTAAACATCTTACGCCTTTTGTCAGGGGTCCGATGGGGTGCAGACCGTACAGTGCTTTTACGCCTTTACCGAGCTCTTATTCGATCAAAGCTGGATTATGGGTGTTTTATTTATGGCTCAGCAAATAACTCTAAATTACGTCTTTTAGATACTGTACATCACCATGGGATACGACTCGCTACAGGGGCCTTCCGAACCAGTCGGATAGCGAGCCTGTATTGTGAAGCAGGAGAACCATCACTGTATCGGCGACGTCATATTTTGTTGTGCTCATATGCTGTTAAGCTCCGCTCGCAGCCTGAGCACATCTCTTACGACTCTTTCCATCATTCGTCTCTTTACGGCCGATACAGTGAAAATCCACGGAGACATCGTCCAGCAGGTGTGCGCTTTCGTGAACTGCTCTCTGAGCTGGATATACATCTACCATCAGTCCGCACACTGGAGTATACCACCACTCCACCGTGGATTATGCGACGTCCATGTTTGATATAAGTCTGAGCCGCTGTTTTAAGAATTTTACACCAGCTTTTGTTTATAGACTTCGTTTTAGTGAACTTTTATCCCGATATCCAAATTATTCATTAATTTTTACTGACGGATCCCGGATAAATGATTGTGTTGGTTGTTCCTTCGTTACAAATGGAGAGATATTTAAATACAGACTAAGCCAATATACTAGTGTTTTTACTGCTGAACTCTATGCTTTTACAGAGTTTTATTGTTTTTAATCAGGCAACCTCGGGGCAGATTCCTTATCTGTTCCGACTCTTTAAGTGCCATCCAGTCCTTGCAGTCTTTTAATTGTGATGATCCGCTTGTCTTAAGAACTCAACAGCTGTTCCATACTCTCCTTTGCTCTGATTATGAGATTGGAGTAGTGTGGATTCCTGGCCATGTAGGGATTGCAGGAAATGAGGCCGCGGATGCTGCAGCCAGGGCTGGCGCACAGGATGGCTCTCTGGTATATTGGCGCGAGAGGTGGCAGGACATTCGAAACTACTTGAAATCTAAAATTTGGTGGCAATGGGAAGGAGAATGGTCTGCACAAGAGGGAAACAGATTACGAAATATAAAGAATACTGTTAGAGTTTGGGATTCGTCTACAAGATTAACGAGGAGGTTTTACTCACCCGGTTGAGGATTGGCCATTGTCATCTGACACACGGCCATCTCCTACGTGGCGAACCTCAGCCGGAGTGCGATATGTGCCATGTTCCACTTACGGTGGAACACGTTTTATTGCGTTGCAGGAAATATGACCATGCACGGAGGCAATATGGAATTCGTCCGACATTACGTGAGGCTCTTGGAAATGATTTTAATTGTGCAAATGCAGTTCTGAGATTTTTATCAAATACAGGTTTGGATAAGGTGATTTAGTTTTTATTGATCCGTTTTTACTCACCTTCCGGACCCTTTACATCCGGAGGTTACATTTGTTGTTTTATATTTGATTTTACATTGTTGACACTTCGGACTTTATACATCCGAATATTTTATAAAATTTTATGGTTTTAAAATATGATTGACAAGTTATCCTCGGTGGCCTTAGTTTTATTGTTTTATTTGATCGTCTTGAATACCACCTAGTGTGGTAGAATTGCTCACTTTTATGATTCTGTAGAAATCACCTTATGTATACTGCATTTGTGTGCCTCGTTTTATCGTGACAACGCTTTTTAGTTCTTTTAGCACTCTGATTATTATATAATTTATGTATTTGTTACATTAAGAATTTTAGATAAGGGCGCAAATAGCCATAGTAGCTGACGCGCCCTTCTTAAACCCTACTACTACTACTACTCAAAATATTACAGGGATAATGTAACTTATGACCCTACCTGTAGAAGGCACCACAAGAAAAAAGAGACTGTTCCCGCTCTTTCGTTTGTCATTATGGCATTGTTGAATAGAAGCAAATTGTGTGAATGTTAACATTTCAACTTAGTGCGAATTCTGCAGCATTTAGAGAGTCATGGCGAACCTATAGGAACGTAATTGGTGTGTATTGCGTATTGCACCACCTCAGAATCGTCTTTTCAGTAGGTACTGTACTAGGTACCGCATGTTGAAAATCCCGTCTGAAGGCATGGTGAACTCTCACTACACTCCGTGTGCTATGGTATTTCAATACATATATCTTGTGTTAACGCTGCGTTTGCGTTTTCATTATGAATGGGCTTTAACTATGGCAACTCAACCATTGTTAGCAACAGACTTCGCACGCTATGTGTTATTCAGTTGTTTTTCCGATCCCAACACTATGTTATGTCCCCAAAGACGTTTTATAATTTCACCAAGTCCATCTTGATTTCTTTTTATCTTCGAAGATCTTGATACTTGGACTTGGTTTAACCCATCTTCAGAAAAAACAGTTAAAGACTAATGTTTTCTCTCTCGGCTTTTAGGAAACAGTGCTTTATAGATCCGTTACACACTTGAAGAGATCGTGAGAAATGTGTTGCGAGAAAGTGGCGAAGAGCCTTCCTCCACATGCTTGTTCTCGCGCAGAGAAAAAAAATCCATTAGGTATATTATAAATAAACGTTATTGTACGCTGAATATGAACATCTTATTTGAATAGTATTTTTGTTAACTGGGTACAATAATTTTTAATTTCAGAACATAACAGAGAGTATATAACTATAGTACATATTACACTCTTTGGATATAGATATAATGTGATGTATCTTTATGTTGGTTGTCCTGTAACGTAGGAAGAAGTGGGGAGTAGACGTATTCTATTGGCTGAATTTGAAGATCTGTGAAACTCATTGAATGAAACAATTGTTTTCAAACGACTTCTAAACTGTGTCAACCGGTGTGTGAAATATTGTGTTTGTGGCCTTGGCATTGAAATTGTATATTATAAATATCTATGGTATGTTGTTATTTGTGAGTATTTGTAGCGTTCGAGGTGACTTTGTAACATACTGGTAAGTAATTGAGTATTGGGCACCGAGTCTTGTACACAATGATGTTGAAATTAAGTTAATATGTTGTAGGCTAGATTATTTTGTATTGCCATGCTGCTATTTATATCAGGTAAATTATTTGTTAATGAACTATCCGTAATTGACAAAACGTATTTTATAAATAACGGAAAATGAAAGCGTTTCCTGCTCCCAATTTTGGAATATAGCCCTAACGTACGGTATGCTAAAATACTTTTGTTTCTGTAGGCCTAAATTCTAAATTAACATGGAAGCCACATATTGATAATGTTTGTCTTAAATTATCTAGAGTAATAGGCCTATAATATTAGAAGGTTAAGATTTTGTTCATCGATAAATGTGTTGAGTGTTTATTTATCACTGTTTCAAACGCATTTATTTTATGACATTAATTTATGGGAACATGCTGTGAAAGAAGCGCTGAGGTAGTTAGGTGAATTTATAAGGGATTTTGGGATTTTTTGTGAATATGCAGTTGATTGTATGTGCAGGGCATAACGAACCTAACCTGTCATAGATTCCTGTACTGTATATTCAAGGTGTTTAAGCGGAATACGAAGGGAACCATGGAAGGGAACTATCTCAGCATTAGTTCATGCTTTAGACGACCCCTTACTCTCCGGGAGTTAGGTTAGGGGTAAACTTCAGAACACGGTTACCTTTCTTCTCCTCTTCCCCCAAAATTCCAACCTTCTGTAGACAACATAAATTATTGGCACTGAGGAGTGCCTTTTCGTAAGCATGATGATCCGCATTCGACAAACAGACATATCTATCCTTAGAAATAAGAATGATGTAAAAATTGCATGAACTGGTGTCATAAGCATACAATAATTACTTTTCTCAGACACTTGAAAGACATTAAAAACTATCACATTCAAGTTCTGCATGCCGGTACCAATACAGGACTTTTCTTTCGGACCTTGATATTAGTTTGAAATAGACTACTGTATTCTTTTCCTTTGTAATTGGTATACAGTTTGTGTACGTACATAATAATTATGTATTGTCGTAATGATTAAAATGTGTTAAATTATTATTAACTGTTTAATAGCATATTTACGGTTTTTTTGATGGAATTGTCACTCAATAGTACTATTACACAACAAGAACTGTATTTTATTTGTCGAGATTATTATTTGTATATCTAGATCTCGGACTTTTAGGTCCTAAAAATCTTAAATTAGGTACTTAAAATAGGTTCTGTCACAAATCAAAATAGGTTCTAAAATTACAAAAATAGATGAACAAAAAATGACATTTCATTTCCCATTACAAATTAGCCGAAACATTTCACATTATTTCATTGTACATGTCCATAATTAGAGCCAGAGTAAACAACTACCGGTAACACTTTGTCTAAGTTTTCCATTGAGAAACTGCATCGCTTCTCAGATAAACCATCTTATATGCCGAAAATGAGCGTTCCACATCAACTGATGACACCAGAGCATATTTAAATGTTGGTATTAGATGCAAGGGAACAGCACATTCATGTTCAGGTGTTTGCCAGCCAAGATGTCAGCAACCGTGTGGAGAACTGTCAGTCCTGGGTTTTTTGAAGCACTGATTTGAGTTTTTCAGAAACTTTTTCACCAACATAACCAAGAACCAAGTTGATTTTTTCTGTCACCTCTTCTATCAATCCCAGTTGCGTGTAGACCTGTTTGCCTGAAGACTCTAGAGCATTAATAATGGGGACCAGAAATACATAATGTGATTTGATGAATACAATATCCCGGGCAATTGTTGGGTCCTGCAGAAGCTTTTTAGCTGAATGCTCACTGCATCCTCCCCCAGTTTCAAAACAAAGTTCTTAATGTCCTCCAAATGCTTGCTGTAATATTCCACGGCCTGTAACCATGTTCTCCATTGGGTAAGAATAGGTTCTGGTGGAAGTGGCACATTGGGAAGTTGCTCTCGAAATAATTGAATCCTCGTAGGTGCTTTAATAAAAACCTTTTTAATTGTGGAAACCAGCTTATTCACTTGTGGATATTCAAGCCGTATCGTCTCAGCTACGCAATTCATGGCATGGGCAAGACAAGTAATATGGAGCAAGGCAGGGTAAAATACTTTAAGTAATTTAATGGCAGCAATCATGTATGGGGCTCCATCAGTGTAGATTAATAGCTGCGATTGTTATCAAGGCACGACTGGCATACAGAATTACACAGCGTTTCCATATTAATAACTGTAGAAATTGGAAAATGTAAAATTAGGTAAAAATAGTTTCTAACGTGAAATTAGGTATTTTTAGGTTGTATAGGACCACCATTTTGGAACATATATTTCCATAATTCGTATATATACAACTTCTCTTTTGTATATATCATGAGGAACAAAATAGGTTTTACCTAAAATCCGAGGTCTAGGACCTATGGCAAACTAATGGAAAAGCGTGATAACATACTGGTACTGGTAACATATTTTCTCACTTTCCTTTAAGAGATGTGCGTGAGTAATTCTTAAAGAGGAATGCGCTTTGTAAGACATTCCTGTCAAGAGCAGATGTTATTACAATACCATCGTATCATCTTAGCATAAGAAAAATTTGCTGTGTAAGATGTAGTCATTAAGATGCGAGGTGTTTCTAATAGCCTAGCACTATCATAGGATGAGAATTTGCTGTGTAAGACGTTCCAGTTAAAAGGAGAAGTGATGCTGATAGAAGGTTACGCTTTGTGCTACCATTCCCAAGAATAGAAACGACTTTACTATGTTCGCTATATTATTTCTGCTGATTATAATTGTCCAGAGTTTAGAGTTGGTTAAAATTTTGGTGAAGCCAGTTTCTTTGCTCTGTCATCCATTGCTTTAGTTCGTGAGTTTGTTTGTATTTAGTAGTGAGCATTCTAATAGTAGATCTGTGAGTTTGAGAAACTATAATTATTTATTTATTTATTTTAATCCACTCAACAATGTAATTACAGAGTAGATAAAATGAAAATAACAGGAGTAATACATATAGTAATAGTATTTAAACTTAAACAGTTACAATCCAATATTGCTTCAACAAAAGATATTAAGCAAATATTACATGTAAATCTCGGTAAACAAAAATAAAAGTATTTACAGTATGAAAAAAACTTAGATTATGTTAAAGTAATAGAGCCAATGATGAAATGCAAATAACTAGTCACAGATTAGTTACAATAATACGATAACTGATGAGGGACTAGACCTACGTTAAGTCAGAATTAGGAGTGAGTTCGTAATGATAATCGATATTAAATAATTTAAGAAAGAAGACCAAAAATTCAATATGCAAACCAGTTAAGACCTATTTATTAGCAAAATACTTATGGAGTGTTTTGAACGCTACCGGTATTTATTTCTCTCAAGAGTGTGGCTCTATCCTGAAAGATGTCAATATTGCTCAGTTTATTATAAAAGGAACAGATTCTAAGAAGTGGAGAGTACTTATAACATGTCCTAGCATAGTTTATATTAAATGTTTTACTGGTCCTACAGTTCTCTCTTGGTACATGTATTGCTATCCTGGACAGTAGATTACTATTTACAGAACTTGTTAATAAATTATGGAGGCATTTTATATCAATATTATTTCTTCTGTGTTGCAAACTTTCAAAATTAAAGAGAGACAAAAGAGATGAGTACGAAATACTACTTTAATTATTCCAGGAGGGATAGTAACCAAATGATTTAAGAAACAAAAATCTGATGAATCTTTTTTGAACACTCTCAATTTTGTTAATATATTTAATTTGATAGGGGTTCCATACAGTACTGCAATATTCAAGTTTTGATCTAACTAGTGAAAAAAATAGAATTTTTAAACTATCTTGAGAGGAGAATTTTGTGGTATGTTTATAGATAAATCCTAGAAGTTTAAGAGACTGAGACACAAGTCAAGTTATGTAAACTGTTAGACCTCACATATGTGAGTTTCTAATTACTGATGTTTATAGTTAGGCATTGCACCAAATGCAGTACAGTGAAACTTCCCAATATCGGATACCACCGGGGAAAAATTAAATGTCTGTTATTGAGAAGTGTCCGCTATTTAGAAAATCGTTAGTATGTACTGTATACAGTACATTAAAACTTCTCATACATATTCAACACTATATTTTACAGTACAGTACAGTAGACAGTGAGATTGTTTACAATATTCATTCAGAGAGAAATCCCTAATGAAGGCATCTTATTTTTTGTTCTAGCACGGCAGAACCATTCGTATATTAAATTGTCAATGGCAAGCCCCTCAGTTTTAGGAAAAGGTCTTTTTGTGTTCTCATTTGCATTCTCAGTGTATGATTTTAAAATAACATCCTTGTTTTTCAAAATTTCACTAACCTGAGATTTTCCCACATTAAACTTTGTGGCCAGCTCACGAACACTTAATTTCTCCTTCTCACTATGCTTTACAATATCCACTCTCTCTTTTAGTGGCAAACGTTTACGATTTTGTGACATTTTTAATGTGACTGTACTTCCGAACACTCAACTTGACAAACTAAGAAAGTACGGACTGCTCACGTACAGTATCACAACTAACAACTGTGCTGCTTACCTTCAATAAAGTACAAGAACGTTCAAATGCACGATAATGATTGTTGCAAAGAATTCCGTTTAATTTACAACCGTCTTTTTCTTTTTTTTTTTCTTTCACACTGTCCGTTATTTGAAAGTTTTAATTGTTGTTGGGAGATACAGTTCAGTGTCTGCGTCCGCTATTGAGAATGTCCGCTATTTGGAAGAATTTTATCATAAGGGCCAATGTTATTTTGCAGGGGAATTTTAAAATGTCCGCTATTGGGAAGTGTCCGTTTAGGGAAGTTTCACTGTATTTGTATTTTGAATTCTTGATCAGAAAATTTCCAGTGAAATGTTCTTGTTGTCCTTAATAACTCTGTTTTAACTTCAATTTCGTACATAAATAATCACTATTGGATACCGAATGTTCTTTTGTCATGTTATCTCATTAAACAACTTGTCGGTATATGATCTTATATAAAACATTGTGAATGTATACATGACTTTAGAAGACGCTTATTTTCGTAGATGTTGATGGGTTGTTTTATTATCTGCAGTAAGGTATGTCTCATGTTTCCCGTTCGTACGAGAACTGTGAATTCCTAAATGACTTTGTTTCAGGCTGTTGCAATTAGTAGCTTGGAAATTGTTCTCTCGTCTGTTTATAATATAAAGTGTGAAGAGTTGAGTGGTATCTATTGCTGATATAAGTATAGTAGTTTTTTTTTATTAATTTACAGCTGCACTGGGCAATTTTAAAAGTTCCGAGTTAGCAACTGGCATACATAGTTCCATTGAAGATGCCGCTGTCACTGTTGGCTGAGTACGATGAACTCATGCGATGTTCAAAAATTTTATTGGAGAGCGGATGTGAATCTGGTAAGTGTTAAAGAATTGGATAATTTTTGCAAAGAGTAATCACTCAACTTGTAGAGTTTAAAGAAGAGATTCTTCTCTGATAAAGTTTGATTACATGGCACTCGGATATAGTCTACTTCTTAAGTAATTTGTTTGCCTGTTTCTTAGTTCATATTTCTACTGCCAGGGGCACAAGAAAAGTCTTTTTATTCGTCACCAGGGACGCAAGAAGTGTCCACTATAGTAGTCACATCGGGTCTATATGACTATAGGATATCGGTAGTGTGTTTATGAGAATATATGTTGGCTAGATTGGAGAATGGGGTGATGTCATGTGGTCGACGTATGTGAGAATGTTAGTGGGTTAGTTGAGGTGATATCTCAGTGACATGAGGTCAACATATGTGAGAAGGTTAGTGGGTTAGTTGAGGTGATATCTCAGTGACATGAGGTCAACATATGTGAGAAGGTTAGTGGGTTAGTTGAGGTGATATCTCAGTGACATGAGGTCAACATATGTGAGAAGGTTAATGGGTTAGTTGAGGTGATATCTCAGTGACATGAGGTCAACATATGTGGGAAGGTTAGTGGGTTAGTTGAGGTGATATCTCAGTGACATGAGGTCAACATATGTGAGAAGGTTAGTGGGTTAGTTGAGGTGATATCTCAGTGACATGAGGTCAACGTATGTGAGAAGGTTAGTGGGTTAGTTGAGGTGATATCTCAGTGACATGAGGAGGTATGATAGGTTAGTGGGTTAGTGGAGGTGATATCTCAGTGACATGAGGTCGACGTATGTGAGAAGGTTAGTGGGTTAGTGGAGGTGATATCTCAGTGACATGAGGACGTATGTGAGAAGGTTAGTGGGTTATGAGGTGATATCTCAGTGACATGAGGTCAACGTATGTGAGAAGGTTAGTGGGTTAGTGGAGGTGATATCTCAGTGACATGAGGTCAACGTATGTGAGAAGGTTAGTGGGTTAGTTGAGGTGATATCTCAGTGACATGAGGTCAACGTATGTGAGAAGGTTAGTGGGTTAGTTGAGGTGATATCTCAGTGACATGAGGTCAACGTATGTGAGAAGGTTAGTGGGTTATGAGGTGATCTCAGTGACATGAGGTCAACGTATGTGAGAAGGTTAGTGGGTTAGTTGAGGTGATATCTCAGTGACATGAGGTCAACGTATGTGAGAAGGTTAGTGGGTTAGTTGAGGTGATATCTCAGTGACATGAGGTCAACGTATGTGAGAAGGTTAGTGGGTTAGTTGAGGTGATATCTCAGTGACATGAGGTCGACGTATGTGAGAAGGTTAGTGGGTTAGTTGAGGTGATATCTCAGTGACATGAGGTGACGTATGTGAGAAGGTTATGGGTTAGTTGAGGTGATATCTCAGTGTCAGTGGGTTAGTGGAGGTGATATCAGTGACATGAGGTCAAGGTTGAGAAGGTTAGTTGAGGTGATATCTCAGTGACATGAGGTCAACGTATGTGAGAAGGTTAGTGGGTTAGTTGAGGTGATATCTCAGTGACATGAGGTCAACGTATGTGAGAAGGTTAGTGGGTTAGTTGAGGTGATATCTCAGTGACATGAGGTCAACATATGTGAGAAGGTTAGTGGGTTAGTTGAGGTGATATCTCAGTGACATGAGGTCGACGTATGTGAGAAGGTTAGTGGGTTAGTTGAGGTGATATCTCAGTGACATGAGGTCAACGTATGTGAGAAGGTTAGTGGGTTAGTTGAGGTGATATCTCAGTGACATGAGGTCAACGTATGTGAGAAGGTTAGTGGGTTAGTTGAGGTGATATCTCAGTGACATGAGGTTATGTGAGAAGGTTAGTGGGTTAGTTGAGGTGATATCTCAGTGACATGAGGTCAACGTATGTGAGAAGGTTAGTGGGTTAGTTGAGGTGATATCTCAGTGACATGAGGTCGACGTATGTGAGAAGGTTAGTGGGTTAGTTGAGGTGATATCTCAGTGACATGAGGTCAACGTATGTGAGAAGGTTAGTGGGTTAGTGGAGGTGATATCTCAGTGACATGAGGTCAACGTATGTGAGAAGGTTAGTTGAGGTGATATCTCAGTGACATGAGGGTTGTGAGAAGGTTGGGTTAGTTGAGGTGATATCTCAGTGACATGAGGTCGACGTATGTGAGAAGGTTAGTGGGTTAGTGGAGGTGATATCTCAGTGACATGAGGTCAACTTATGTGAGAAGGTTAGTGGGTTAGTGGAGGTGATATCTCAGTGACATGAGGTCAACGTATGTGAGAAGGTTAGTGGGTTAGTGGAGGTGATATCTCAGTGACATGAGGTCAACGTATGTGAGAAGGTTAGTGGGTTAGTGGAGGTGATATCTCAGTGACATGGGGTCGACATATTGTAGGTTAGTGGAGGTGATATCTCAGTGACATGAGGTTATGTGAGAAGGTTAGTGGGTTAGTGGAGGTGATATCTCAGTGACATGAGGTCGACGTAAGAAGGTTGTGAGAAGGTTAGTGGGTTAGTGGAGGTGATATCTCAGTGACAGGAGGTCAATGTATGTGAGAAGGTTAGTGGGTTAGTGGAGGTGATATCTCAGTGACATGAGGTCAACGTATGTGAGAAGGTTAGTAGGTTAGTGGAGGTGATATCTCAGTGACATGAGGTCGACGTATGTAAGAAGGTTAGTGGGTTAGTGGAGGTGATATCTCAATGAGTTTTATTTAGTCATCGTGTTGGTTTACGTCGGCCATGTTGTGATGTCAATGGTCTATCTTTTGTCAAACTTGACGAAAATTAAGTGATATCCTATAATAAAAGAATCCCCATGAAATTTTTACTGCATGTTCTATGTACTGTGGTTAACGAAACGTAACTTTTTTTTTGTTAAATTAATGCTTCCGAAATTAAAGAATAAAACATATTTAGTGAACATTAAAAATTTTAATTTTGTAGTTCTACATAAATTTTTTAAATTTCTGTTCATTTATAGATGTAAATTTAAAATTCTTCATACTTAGTTCTTTTCTAACCATATCAGAGATGTGAAAAGAGCCGTGCATGGAACGAGAGGAAATTGGTGTGAAAGTACTGGTATGAATTTTTTTTTTTAATTTGAGTAACTCGAACACCATCTGATTATAATGAAACTTACATGTACAAGAATACTTACAGCAAGGAGATGTCCATACTTGTGCAGTAACGGCTAGCACATCTGGCCGCGAAACCAGGTGACCCAAGTTCGATTCCCAGTCAGGGCAAGTTACCTGGTTGAGGTTTTTTCCGGGGTTTTCCCTCAATCCAATATGAGCAAATGCTGGGTAACTTTCGGTGCTGGACCCTGGACTCATTTCACCGGCATTATCACCTTCATCTCATTCAGACTCTAAGTAACCTAAGGTGTTGATAAAGCGCCATAAAATAACCTTACTTACTTACTGGCTTTTAAGGACCCGAAGGTTCATTGCCGCCCTCACATAAGCCCGCCATAGGTCCCTATCCTGAGCAAGATCAATCCAGTCTCTATCATCATATCCCATCTCCCTCAAATCCATTTTAATATTTTCTTCCCATCTATGTCTCTGCCTCCCCAAAGATCTTTTTCCCTCCGGCCTCCCAACTAACACTCTATATACATTTCTGGATTCGCCCATATGTGCTGCATGTCCTGCCCATCTCAAACGTCTGGATTTAATGTTCCTAATTATGTCAGGTGAAGAATACAGTGCGTGCATTTCTGTGTTGTGTAACTTTCTCCATTCTCCTGTAACTTCATCCCTCTTAGCCCCAAATATTTTCCTAAGCACCTTATTCTCAAACACCTTAACCTATGTTCCTCTCTCAAAGTGAGAGTCCAAGTTTCACAAGCATACAGAACAACTGGTAATATAACTGTTTTATAAATTCTAACTTTAAGATTTTTTGACAGCAGACTGGATGATAAAAGCTTCTCAACCGAATAATAACACGTATTTCCAATATTTATTCTGTGTTTAATTTCCTCCCGAGTATCATTTATATTTATTACTGTTGCTCCCAGGTAAAATAACCTACTTAAAAAAACAGCAAGGAGATGGCGTGTACAAAATATTAAGTATGTATCTTAGAAATTGTATAAGATAGAAATTTCATCCATCACCTTCCTTAATTAAAATGATGACTTATTCATTTACAGAGTTTCACAGATTTGCTGTAAACCAAGAAGAATGTAGGAAGAAATGGTTCGCAGCTGTTGTGGAATGTCGGAGACTGCAAGAAGAATTGGAGAAGTCTAACCAAAATGTATCTTCATTGGAGGGGAAACTATATCATGCCCGTCGCATTATAGACAAGGAGCGAAAGAAACATCAGGAAGCAGAGACTTACGTTGCTTCTCTGGTAAGAATTAGTACATTATGCAACGAGCCTATAATGGTAGTAATTAAGACGCGGGTATGTTTATGAAACAAGCACAAGTGAGTTTAATCATTTTCATATGAGCATCTTAATTACCATTATAGTCAAGTTTCATACGACTTTTTATGCTCGACCATATTTCTAACTTGAAATTATTCATAAGTATTCATGTTATTCTTATCTGACTGAGGAGCGGAACTGACCTTGTGCAATACCTCGTGAATTGTGAGATGTGCGCAGACGTGAAAGTATTGATTTTTTCGAGAAACAAATGTCGACATTGACCTTGATATAATATAACTTAGAGAATAAAATAAACATTAATCTTAATATAACCTTGAAATTGAATTAGACATTGAGAAACGAGATGACAAATTAAATTTATTTGAATATTATTTACAATTAACGCTAATTATTATAGTAACAGAACTGACTTTATTTCAGATATAAGTGATTTATTGTGCAATTGGTGAAATGAATTTGCAGGAATGTGCTTTGTGAAAGGCTGGAAGATGACGGTGAATTGGTGTTAATTTGTGTGTTGTTTTTTTCGACTGAGTTTAATATTGTATTTGAGATTTCAATTTTATTTGGGATTGATTCTTCAACATAACCTTCTGCGACAGTATTGGATTTCCAGCCTCCGTGGCATATCCGAGAATAATCGATACTTGCACTTTCATATTGCTACAATGGTATTTTCTGATTGGTGGAACACCTGAACTTTAATGAATAGGTGTACTTTAATGAGGTCCATTAAAGGGCTGCTACCAGGTGTATAATTACTACATTTCGGTATGGTCGAACATAAAATTTATAATGCAATAGTTGTGGCATTCACAGGAAACAGCTATGGTAATGAGTTGATGTAACTGATAACAAGACAGTGAGTTTGCCTATAGGACGCAGAAGTCTAGTTTGTAAACAAATGATACACATTATTTTCAGTGTTTATAAATATTTCAAAGGAGATGATGGTGAGTGTGACTCACCTTTAGCTCATACTGCTGCTGCAACAGGTGTTTCCAGAACTACTGTGAAAAAAATTACTCCGAAAGATTATGTCTTTGGTACAGATACCAGTTATAATAATATTTGATTGATAGTAATGGTAATGCTAGTATTCTTGAGAGGCAATAATTTCACGTCTTACCAGAATAAGTAAGAAAGTGGATCCCAGATGTTTGACAAAATGCCTTTTATTACTAGGTTAATATATACTTTATGTAGATTTAAATACGTTTCGAGGTATTTAGGAGTACTAAGGTTGGTTTTTATTTTGCCTCTTTAAGCGCTTGCTGCCTAAGAATTGAAAGTTTATTTATTTGCTATTTTTAATATATATTAAAAACTAGTCGTACCCGTGCGCTCCGCTGCACCCGTTAGAAGTAAATATATAGTAATTACATAATTAAAATAGGACATTTGATCCAGGGAACATTCGTGTTTGATAGAAGGATAAATAGTTTAATATGTTACTTAATTTAAATTGCATCCAAATAATTAAAATGCGATCATTTTGGTCCAGAGACACTCATTTGGTGCAATGACAATTCCTTTAACACGTTTCTTAATTTTTATTACATGCAACCATAGCTTAATGAAGATTGACATCATTTAGATTTAATGTGTATATTTTATTTTACTTGTTATAGGTTTCCATTGAATTAGGTAATAACTTAATTTTAACCCTTGTTTTCTACATATTCAGTAAATGGCGCTTAGCCCACTATGGTTCTGAACCCTTCAAATAACTTTAATTATATTATATAATATTACATATATTATATTATATTATATTATATTATATTATGTTATAGTATAGCCTATTATATTATATTATATTATATTACCGGTATATTATATTATATTATATTACATTATATTATATTATATTATATTATATCAGAAGTTACTGTAATAACGTTATAGCATTATGTCCATCTAGAGAAACTACACTTTCCAATGGTGAAATAATAATTAATTATACAAATCGGTTAATTTAGCTTCCGATATTACTTCATACAAACACAGAAACATTCTCTGTAGGCTATCTTTCATAGCTTTCGATTGTTGCTGTCCAAGGCCCCTTATAGACGAAGTCATTTGTTTTTTAATTCATTACACGGCCTTAGATGGCAGTTATTTTAATTTTAAAGCTCATTTATCTCATTAAATATTAGTCCTATGAAAATTTTTCAAGGAATGAAACTTATCGCAAATTATTATTCAAGAAACTTTTGTTATGTAACATTGTTCACAAAAATCAGTAATAAGCGAGATATTTCTATTTATTTAATTCAGGCCCCCTTATAACCCCCCTTTTAAATAAAGTATTTTGAATGCCATATAGCCTAAAATCTAAGTTACAACGAACTTAATTTATATTCCAATTTTCATCGAAATCCGTTCAGCCATTATCGCGTGAAAAGGTAACAAACATACAGACAGACATACAAACAAAAATTTCAAAAAAGCGATTTTCGGTTTCAGGGTGGTTAATTATATATCTTAGGACCAATTATTTTTGGAAAATCGAAAATTACCAGAAAAATTTCGGCTACAGCTTTATTATTAGTATAGATCAGCATTTTTGTGGCCTTCGATTTACCCTTTGGATGTTAAAGCTTAATATTGACTATTACACAGTTGCGACTCTTTACCCTATACGAGTAGAACTTATTTAATTATGCAAACAGTTACCACCCAAATGATAGCATTTTTATTTTCCTTTGAGATATTACCACTTTGGTCACAAAAGCCTAGGATTGGCTGGGAGTGGCTAGGAGATAATGTATACTGTTTCCTATAAATCTGCAAAATTGTATACTGTACAATTTATAAATTTTATTATCAGAAGTCTTAGTTATGGATTTGAATAAATAGGGCCACAGTAGTCAAAGAAAATACATTTTAATCGTCGTGAATAGTTTTGAAAAAAAAAAAAAAAAAAATTTTTTTTGTATTAAAAATGTATACAGAGTTTTCTGAATCAGTGATATATAGTTTATATAATTTATTTGTGCTATTTAAATGGACATGTTCTAACACAACACAGGTCAGCTAAGACTTTTTACTTCAATTTGCATTTCCCAAAAGATGCAGTTTTTTCACACACATTATTTCATAACTTCACAACCATTAGAGATAGACTGTTGAAATTTTGCGCATTGATTTTACAGCCATTTAAACAAAAAGTAGAGTACAATAATGCCCATATTTTTTAAAATAAAAAAAAATTAGGCCACAAAACATTATGTAAATTGTAATATATTTTATATAGAACACACACAAAATTAATTGTATTAAAATTAAGAACTACATGTCTGAAAGTAGTCCACTTTTTAGAATTAAATGTTCATTAACTTACATGCAGTAAAAAAATTTAAGATGTCATAGAAACCCTAGCGATGTTATGGTTACCACATGATATAACTGCATACTTTTTTTTTTTCATACTCTAATATAGTGACTTTTTCTTATACTTTTATTAAGTTCTGGTAAGTAATTTTTGTCCATTTGTGAGTTCATTTTCTTGTGAAAATTTATACATTTAGAGCTTGCATTTTCTGATATTATTTGTGCTCGTTCACGTACATATTATCCTTAATATCTTTCATGGCAAGTGAAATACAAATGAGAAAATATGTGTCATATTCATGACATTAATTTTATTTTGTGTCGTACATTTATCATACTTGTAATTTTCACTTTTATCCCTGACTGGCTTATTTCAGTGGTGACATGGAAGTCAATTAAAAATACAGTATGATGGAAAATGTTTTGTGTAGTAGCTGAGTATAAATTAATCCTGCTGTTTCCACATTACGAAATATTTTTTGAGCATTAATTGTGTATTGTATTCTTTTGTTACTCATATGCTTCTGTGTTTTGCAGGAAAAGAAGTTAAATCTCGTCAGAGAGCTAGTGTTTGTCGAGGGTGGCGGAAAAATAAATGATGAAACAAAGGAGAAGTTAGGATTTTTGAATACTACTGGTAACAGTTTTGCAGCACATGATGATGCACGGGGTAACGATAGAGGATCAAGACTTAATACAATCAGTGAGGCGTTAGATTCAACAGGTATGCTAGTAATTTTTTTTTCTTCCCCAAAATTGCTGAATTTTTAGATGAGATTAGTATTATTATTATTATTATTATTATTATTATTATTATTATTATTATTATTATTAATAATCTGTGGTGTGACACCTGTGCATGGCCAAGGCTGGCTGATGTCTGCATACCTCAGCAGAGGTGAACGATCATTGAACCAAAATGGGGATATCATGTGGTGAACATAATATCTCCAGCTGTTACAGTTGGTTTTCAAAACCGGATTTTACCACGTATCATACCTCCCCAAATTCATCACAATGCTGGGTGGGCACCAGTCCCATACACTGGTCAAAATTTGATAGGAAAATTTCTACCCCCTGAGGACTCGAACCAGCACTCATTCTGTAATTCATCATCGCTAAATAAGAGAAGAGAATGGATTTAGGAAGAAAAGATCCTGCTGTGATGGTTATTCCACATTGGACATTTTGTTAGTAAAGTATCTAGAATTGAATGTAGGAACTCACATTGTATTTATGGATTTTAAGAAAGCTTTTGATCGAGTAAATTGCAGTAAATTCTTGCATATATGTGTAAGTGATCAGTGATCATACAGTAAAACCTCGATAAGACGCGCCCGCTTATTATGCTATCCCGAGTAATATGCTTTTTTGTCCGGTCCCTGCACATTTCATATTAACGCCTTTATAAAATACCCCGTTTGTTGCGCTCAAGTCCTGCATAATACACTATTTTTGTGGAATATTTTCGATGTAATTTTCAGCAATGTACTGTAACAGTAATGAAACATTTTGGTCCCTGAACTCACTGGTGCCATTCACCTGAAAAGTATTGGTATTCGACCCTTTACCTGCACATTTAAACCTTCATACTTCATACCTTAGTATACCCCACCCTCTTGTTACGCTCTCTTATTCGACTCCTTATCTGTGTGGTTAAAGCCTACATACAGTTACAATACCTCACCCTCTTGCTAACCCTCTCTCTCAAACAGCATTCCTCACTCAGCTGTAATAAAATTATGCAAATCTAATCTTTCAGGTTAAGCTTCCTGTAAAGCAGATTTGAATAATTTTAAGGGAAAAATTGTTCCGGGGCCGGGCATAATATATACGTCACTGTGTACGTTAACAGAAAACCACAATTTCAAGTCACACAGAGTTTGTGTGCACTCGATGTGGGTCTCTGGCGTTTCGTCAGCCCACGCGAGTTATGTGGATATAAAGGGAAAAGTTGAGACGGTGTCGGGTGGAGTTCCCGGGTAGCTCAGTTGGCAGGGCGCTGGTACGTTCAACCAGAGGTCCCAGGATCGATACCCGGCCCCGGAACAATTTTTCCCTTGAAATTATTCAAATCTGCTTTACAGGAAGCTTTACCTGAAAGATTAGATTTGCATAATTCATTATGCAATGTTACACTGTTACAGCAGAATGGGTTGTCCTGAACATATAAACCTAACTGCATTTTTTTTTTCTTTCAGTTTCATGGTTTTTGTTCGTTTTTGTCTTTTATGGCAACATAATTAAGACTATAGTTATTTAAATTAACATTTTAACATTGATCAGGTTTATTCATTATCATTTATGTACCATATTTCAGTTTCATTTACCCCTTTCAGATAGGTTACATAAATTAGCAAAACAGAATTTAGCTGACTATTACACTTTTACTACGTCACACTACTTTTGACCAATAAAACGGTACGAAAGGACGTCTTTCAACCAATCATGGCTGCTTATCGCACAATTTTATCACGTCCCTAGCATTTGTTTATTTTTATCACTACCCTAGCATTTGTTTCTTTGTTTGCCAACATTTCAAACTGCACTGGTCTGGACGTCAAAAAACAGAAAATTACAAACCACTCCAGTCGATGCACAGCAGTTTCAAATATGACTCACATTGGCATTCAAGAACAAGAATTAATAAAGATCACTGGTCATAGCTATGCATCTTCCCTGAAACCCTATTTACAAATAAATGAAGAGCACCATTCGGAAATCCTGAATAAGTTGAGGGATACACGAAGTACATCACAGAATTCACTTCTTTTACGCACACGTCCAATATAACATCAACTGAACCACCAACCACTAAAACATTCAAAATTGAAAATTATACTTTCAATAATTGTTTCTTTTAAAATTATTCAAGTTTATTTTTTATTTCATCATCATTAATTAAAACGTTTCTTGTTTATTTCATCATCATTAATTAAAACTTTTCTAACGCTTGTTTATATTATTTAGGTTATGTTATAGCTTCTGCTATATGATATTATGGATAGTCTCGTATCAGAGATTATTTAATACTAAGATTTATTGAAAATCATCTGTCAAGTGACGTTGATTACTGGGATCGGGATAATTGAAGTGGAATGCAACTGTTTTAATAAAAATGAAACTGAATCAACAAAGCCTTCTTGACCAGTAACCCTCCACAGAGTTCAATGAACATTCCATAGTTGGCACAACTGATAAGAAATCAGCTATTCATGACACACTACTGCCATCTACTAGCGTAATATTTATGATGTTGAGATGGTACAAATTTGAAGACAGTTTTGTATTTTCGTAAATCAATTAATATTTTATTGTATTGGAGTACTTCGTGTACTTATAATATTTATATACTTTGTTTCAATCGTGTAATAGTCAATTAAATCCCACTCGAGTTTTGATTTTCTCTAGATAAATCAAAACCCCTAGTGAGATTACTGTTGATAAACACAATTTTATCAAGTTAATAATGCTACTAGATATTATTTTTCAAAAGATATTTGCTATAAATGCAAAAAACAATGCTATAGTTTCGATGAATAATGAGCCTATGATGATATTTGGCTAATGAAATTGGCAGGATTGCAGCTGAACTTGCTAGACTCAACCTACAGCCCTTGCATCCAACCCTGTGTAATCTTGGTGATGGCTGCTTTGGTATGTCTTCACTGTAAGGCCGCAGGGACAATAAAACCGACATTAAGCACAAACTTGAACAGTAATCATGTGGAGATTATAATTGATTTATTGGAGACTTAAGTCGGGACATTTCAGTTTCTTTGGATCCGGCTGTAGGAGCAGGTTTCAGCTCTCCTGTTGAATATGATTATTCTTTAGTAATCTGATGGCTCGTTATTACTTAAAGTAATGAGATTTCGTTTGAGTTTACTGTGACCATCTTCATCCGTGCTTGACTGGTTTTCAGGCTCCCTGCTAACAGACTTAAGCTACTCGCGATCTGAGGATGATTTGGATTCCACTCTCACACGGTCTGGAAAACGCTGGAGAAAACACAGGCCCTCTCTACCTCCAAATGATGAACAGTCATCTGCAAAGAAGCGAAGGTCAGGTGTGGAGAAGGCAATACAGGTAATTCATTATTGTGAAGAAGTGTAAATGTTGGCTTTTAATAATTATACAATTACGGTCTTACTAATAAACCGTGTATAGTTTTTAATATGAGACTTATGCAGAGTTGAGACAGAAAACTTTACTAATAAACCATGCGTAAGTGATGGATGTATAAACAGTCTGTAACTATACAATGGGAATTCCTTTGCAGTAGTTATATACATGAAACCCCTTGTTTAAGCGTTTTATATAGAGAAAAAAAATGGCCGCCCCTCCAACAGACAGAAAACTTTACTAATAAACCATGCGTAAGCGATGGATGTATAAACAGTCTGTAACTATACAATGGGAATTCCTTTGCAGTAATTATATACATGAAACCCCTTGTTTAAGCGTTTTATATAGAGAAAAAAAATGGCCGCCCCTCCAACAGACAGAAAACTTTACTAATAAACCATGCGTAAGCGATGGATGTATAAACAGTCTGTAACTATACAATGGGAATTCCTTTGCAGTAATTATATACATGAAACCCCTTGTTTAAGCGTTTTATATAGAGAAAAAAATGGCCGCCCCTCCAACAGACAGAAAACTTTACTAATAAACCATGCGTAAGCGATGGATGTATAAACAGTCTGTAACTATACAATGGGAATTCCTTTGCAGTAGTTATATACATGAAACCCCTTGTTTAAGCGTTTTATATAGAGAAAAAAAATGGCCGCCCCTCCAACAGACAGAAAACTTTACTAATAAACCATGCGTAAGCGATGGATGTATAAACAGTCTGTAACTATACAATGGGAATTCCTTTGCAGTAATTATATACATGAAACCCCTTGTTTAAGCGTTTTATATAGAGAAAAAAATGGCCGCCCCTCCAACAGAAGAAAACTTTACTAATAAACCATGCGTAAGCGATGGATGTATAAACAGTCTGTAACTATACAATGGGAATTCCTTTGCAGTAATTATATACATGAAACCCCTTGTTTAAGCGTTTTATATAGAGAAAAAAATGGCCGCCCCTCCAACAGACAGAAAACTTTACTAATAAACCATGCGTAAGCGATGGATGTATAAACAGTCTGTAACTATACAATGGGAATTCCTTTGCAGTAATTATATACATGAAACCCCTTGTTTAAGCGTTTTATATAGAGAAAAAAATGGCCGCCTCCAACAGACAGAAAACTTTACTAATAAACCATGCGTAAGTGATGGATGTATAAACAGTCTGTAACTATACAATGGGAATTCCTTTGCAGTAATTATATACATGAAACCCCCTGTTTAAGCGTTTTATATAGAGAAAAAAAATGGCCGCCCCTCCAACAGACAGAAAACTTTACTAATAAACCATGCGTAAGCGATGGATGTATAAACAGTCTGTAACTATACAATGGGAATTCCTTTGCAGTAGTTATATACATGAAACCCCTTGTTTAAGCGTTTTATATAGAGAAAAAAATGGCCGCCCCTCCAACAGACAGAAAACTTTACTAATAAACCATGCGTAAGTGATGGATGTATAAACAGTCTGTAACTATACAATGGGAATTCCTTTGCAGTAATTATATACATGAAACCCCTTGTTTAAGCGTTTTATATAGAGAAAAAAAATGGCCGCCCCTCCAACAGACAGAAAACTTTACTAATAAACCATGCGTAAGCGATGGATGTATAAACAGTCTGTAACTATACAATGGGAATTCCTTTGCAGTAATTATATACATGAAACCCCTTGTTTAAGCGTTTTATATAGAGAAAAAAAATGGCCGCCCCTCCAACAGACAGAAAACTTTACTAATAAACCATGCGTAAGCGATGGATGTATAAACAGTCTGTAACTATACAATGGGAATTCCTTTGCAGTAATTATATACATGAAACCCCTTGTTTAAGTGTTTTATATAGAGAAAAAAACGGCCGCCCCTCCAACAGCTGTTTGTATAGACTGTCATTTTATGATGATGGTTGCCTAGTAACCACAGAAGAACAAACCAAAGAGCACAGAATAATTAGAATAATATTGGTGCAGCTTGTACTCTTTGACCAAAATACAGTGTGGTAATCGATTAGAGCCAGTTGTACTATCGAGTAATTAACACAGAAACACTTGTTTAGAGCGTTTCTATCGGAAAAAATAGAGACTCTCAGATACAGAATTACCTTTCGTAATGACGTAGCTGATGGAGTTAACTGTCTGTAACTACACAATGGGAATTTACAGTAGACTTATAAACGAAACTCATTGTGTAAGTATAAGAAGTTAAACTTATGTATATAGAGTTTTTATTAGTAAGACCGTTATACTACTAGGTTCAAAAAGTTCCCGGAATTTTACTACCATTTTCGTATTAATATATAACAAGGGATATTATACATTTGTTTTGTTGGTAACATTCATGATGTCATTACTAATAAAGTTTGTTGATAATGGCAATTATTGGTTTTGAGTTGTAGGCAATTGTTTATCATAGTTTTCGTTTGTTCGTCGTTTTTTGAAAAAATTATGTCCACAGAGCAAAGTACAAACATCAAGTTCTGTGTTTTGCTGGGGACAGTCAGTATGGCTGATGAAGATGGTGATTTCTTAAACAAAATGAAACTGGTGCTACGTTTTATACCCAGTCCCTAAACAGACAGTCATCTGAGTGGAAATAAACATCTCCTCGGAAGCAAAAATTTCTAGGCACACTTCCAAAGGCAAAGTTATTGTAAATGTTATGTTTTATTTAACGACGCCGCAACTGCAGAGGTTATATCAGCATCGCCGGATGTGCCGGAATTTTGTCCTATACAATGGGAGTTCTTTTCATGCCAGTAAATCTACTGACATGAGCCTGTCGCATTTAAGCTCACTTAAAGCAAAGTTATGTTGGAAGTTTTCTTCGACTCTCAGGGTCTCATGCACCATGAGTTCATTCCAGAAGGTCGTACTGTAACGAAAGAATTGTCCAACAGACAGAAACCCTAATAAACCTCTGGGACGGAGAAGGAAACGTCCAGAAAAGTGGGCAGAAAACAACTGAAACCCCTTTATGCATGACAATGCACCTGCTCATCAGACAGAATTATTGTAAAGAATTTTCTTGCCAGGCACAACATAACTGCTTTGGATCACCCACCATACTTCCTGATCTCTCACCACCTGATTACTTTCTGTTTCCCGTCTGAAAAGTCATCTGAAAGGACTGGATATTCAATGCTGAAGAGGTTATAGTAACCACAGAAGAGCACTAAGACACAGGTTTACAAAATGGCTTCCAGGCCTGCTTCCAGGAACTCTACACGCGTTAACACAGTAAAAGTGTGTTGTTGCGGAAGGCAACCTATTTTGAAGGAAATGCTGTAGAATAGTGTTTAAGGTACGTTGTTTCTATGATGCTAGCAAATTCCGGGAACTTTTTGAACCTAGTATGTACATTAATTAATAAAAGATACATTACATCGTATCTTGTCCCTACATTCCTTTCCTTCACTAGAAATCACAACATTTGCACTTCCATTACCACACACCTCTCATTTCACACGTAATTTACTACATTTCCTTTACTTGAAATATTTCCCTATGAAATTCTTAACTTTTGAAATCCGTCTCTGCAAGAAATCCCTTACAAATTCGACCATTTTCGCTTCAAAATCACCGAAACTATCTCAGTGCTCGTTTTTCTCCATTCAATATGACAGTGCCTTGTAGTCAGAGAACCCTCATGCTCTCTGTCTGCAGAGTTGATGGTACGTGAGTGAAGTCTGTCATTTATTGATAGAACGAAAATTGACACAAGTACCACATGTTATGAGTATTTAAGAAAATGTAAATTTCTCACACCACACTGGAGGAAACCATTTCTCTTCATCCCTAGTGTGGTAATTCCTTTTGGCCAGAGACCTCTCACAATCCACTCTCCTGTAAATATGAGCAGTTTGCAATTACACTTCTTTTTTCTGGCTGTAGTTGGATGGCGGAGATTCGAATGCACAGACAGTTGTTGCCACCACAACTCTGACTGTAGGAAAGGAAGGTGTGCCCATTAAGGCCTCAGCCAAACTGGAGGCAATCCCAAATGATAACCTTCATCATAACGGTGGTGTTCCCTATACACCTTTACGTCCAACTGCTCCAGTAGGTAAGGAGTCTTGTATTTGTTATTGGCATAGAACTTTTAATTCTTTACATTAATTTCAGTAGCAAAAGTGCATCAACCTATTTCATATATAGTTTATTACAAAAACAAATTCATGCATTTACTTCTACATACCCTCGAATCATTTGTGAATCATTGCATGATCAAGGTTAGTTTGTGTGAAATATTTCCAGCAATCCGGCTATTAGAAGAAGTAGTTTGTGTTCCTGTGACGAACATTGAAGTCGGGGTCGATTTCTAAAACATGGAAGAAATCGTGGTTCCAAACCTCGGCTTTTAAACTGTGATCGAGGTCTGAATGCTTGTGCGATTTGTAAAACGAAGTCGAGACGCGGCTTGAGAAGAAACCGAGGTTCGTGGATTTTATATATGGCAACGCAGCTTAGAATCGATTTTTATTGTTGTAAACAGTTGATATTAGAAAGAAATGAACATCGGGATTAATAATTTTATTGAATTGCAGCAAGTCATATTTTGTTCTCAGCTAAGGTATTGTTATATTTACTAATTTACAGAATTATGTGTGTTTAATAGGAAACGGATTTTTAGGTACCAGAATGATATTACCCAAATAATTAGCACAAATCGAGTGTTCATGTTGTAGTTTATCATTTGTTCATAACTACTACCAACATTAACTATCTGAAAACCCGATTCTAAGGAATTAATAACGTAAATATTAACTGAATTGACATTTCAATTGAAACGAAAATGTAGTGTAGTTCTATATATTTTCACATATACTAGACTTACTACGTGAAAAGTCTCAGTATCATAAAACTTAAAATAAGAAGACAAAATCACGTTTGCTTCATATTCTTATAGGCTCACATCAATTTCGAGTATTAAATAAAATGTCCAAAACTACTGTAAAGACTAAGAATTAAGTTATATCGTCTTATAGGCATAGAGGTATAATTAATATAAAATATTGTGACAGCGACGTGAGATTCGAACTCACGACCAGCAGAAGGAAGTGCAAAGTCGGCCGGCGCGGAAGTTGCGCGCGCATCTGCTTCTTGTGGCATGTGCTGTGGCTTAGGGAGTAGAGTGGAGTGGGGAAAGAGCGACCGCGGAAGAGAGGAGACGGGGTCCAGATTGTTCGAGTGACGCTTGGAGGTATCCAGATAATTCGAGAGAGCTATCTCTGGACAACCGTAGAAATTTCTCGTAACTATGGTTTAGTTATAAAAGAGAAGATGCAAGTGAAAGTCACTTCAGTCAGTAAGCCAGTCTTCTGTAGCAGTGAAGCCAGCTTCGAGACCAGAGCGCGACTTGAGTTGTGTCCGTAACTGTGGAGCCTGAAGCCCGGAGTTCGAGTGCAGTGGACCGCAGTTGGGGGACCTGAGTTCGAAGTTCAGCGGATCGTCTCTGAAGGTCTGTGGTTCGAGATTCTGTGAACGCGAGTGACTGAGCTAGAAGAACTAGCCAAGACAAACGAGCTGTGAACTGAGAACTGACCGTTCTGTGTTGTAAATAGTGCTTTGTAAATATTAGTTAAGATTAACAGTTCATTGTTGTTCGTAATAGTCCAAGTAAATTGTCATTGTCGTCTGTGGAGTGCACTAACGAATACTGTGTTACTGTGTAGAAAGTGAAGAGTTATTGTTGAGATAATAAAATTACATTGTTGTTCAGTATAAAACGTTACAATATTATATCTTACTTCCCTCAAAGCAACAAGAAGGTGTGAAAAAATTGTCAACTCGCTGCCTCTTGAATTTCGTTGCAGATTATTATTTAGCATTCTTGCTAAATTTTGCGTTGATTCCTTCGAAAATCGAAATATTCGCCTGAAATTATCGTCATTATATAGTTACAAAGGATTATTCCTCTCTCTCATCACTCTAATCTGGGGATTTAATACCTGTAGAGACAAATTTTCCTTCGATAATCATCCAGTTGATCTACTTCCTCCATCTTGTATACATGAAGCCGTGGTTTTAAACCTACCCCAGCCGTGGTCTCTGCTTCAGACCATGGTTTCGAGCCATGGCTCAGAAAAATGAAAAAGACCTCGTTTTATAAATCCAAACGCGGTTTAAAGCTATGGTTGTGGTCTAGACCTTGTTTTAGAAATCGACTCTCGATGTTTTATATAATAAAAATTGTATTATTATTTAATTATTAGTGTCATTATATTCTTCTGTTAAGCTGCTATTGGCAATTTACTGCTGGTTAGCGCCTTAATAATAGATTTTTTTTTTCTTTTACAGAATCGACAGAATCAGAAGATTCTGTTTGGGGCCCAAGCAAAATGAATGTTCGTACTCCTCGTAATACACAGCGTACAGAAATAAGTCCTAATGTTGGTGTTTTCTCTCTTGGAATGAATAACAAAATTAATAGCCGTATTCATGCTTTCTTCAACAAGACTGTTATATATCCCGAGAATTGCGGCCCTTGTGGCAAGAGGTGAGTAGTTAATCTATATATGATTCTTTAAATTAAAGTTTGGGATGATTTTGGATTTACTTTTACTTTTCGACATACTATATACTTTTGAAATGACTTTTTAATTGCATAAAATATAATAACAGATCGTAATAAAAATGATATGAATTTTTATTTATCGTGCACAGAACTTTGAGTTGCATAACAAACTATTAATACAAAGTTTGATTAATTAAAATGTCTCAGTGAAACATAAAGCAGACACCGTATAGGTCAGTTTCTGTCAGATGCTTTTCCAATTCACTGCAGGCTAAACTAAGAAGATGCACTACCGCCTTTACTTTTTAACTTCGCCCTAGAATATGCCATTAGAAAAGTTCAGGATAACAGAGAGGGTTTGGAATTGAACGGGTTACATCAGCTGCTTGTCTGCGGATGACGTGAATATGTTAGGAGAAAATTCACAAACTATTAGGGAAAACACGGGAATTTTACTTGAAGCAAGTAAAGAGATAGGTTTGGAAGTAAATCCCGAAAAGACAAAGTATATGATTACAGTAGAACCCCGATTATCTGTCACCCTATTAACCAATTGTTGGAGTATCCGTCTGTCATTCTTTCCTATTTTTGTTACAGAAAAAATATTGAGTACTGCACAATACATTAGTACGTATTTTTTTTATACAGAGTGATATTACAAGCTTTTGCCCTTACACATTATGATCTACTGCTCGAGTGACCTGTTTAATTTATCTGCAAAACGTCTTCCAGAAATGGCAAAAGAATACATGCTGTGCTGAGTACCAAAGATAAGTGCATATAATTGAGTGGTTTTGGAAGAGAGGGACTGTGGTTCATCTCACATCGGAATACGAGATTGGAGTTACAACTGTGCGAGATTTAATAACAAAAAAAGGATAAAGTGTAGGCTATAAATTATTTAAATCTATAACATGAGACCTAGGTCTATACTTTTCCTATCTTTCCACAGAAATCCATCATAGAAAGTTTTGTTGACCCTTAGAAACCCGTCATTGACATTCATTCATTCATAGTGTTCTGTCACTACAAACCCAGCATTCTCCAGTCTTTCCTATTTTCTGCCTTTCTCTTAGTCACTGTATATGGTCCCTATATCTTAATGCCGTCTATTATTTGATCTCTTCTTCTGCCATGAACTCTTCACCCGTTCACCATTCCTTCCAGTGAATCCTTCAGTAGACAATTTCTTTTCAGTCAGTGACCCAACTAATTCCTTTTTCTCTTCCTGATCAGTTTGAATATTATTCTTTCTTCACCCACTCTTTCTAACAGAGCTATTATACTTACTTCTGATCCACTACCTAATATGTTAAAACACATGACCACGGAGAAAATTACCGAAACTGCATTGTGCAACACTTAATTTATTAAAGTCTTCTATAGTATGGATTATCCGATTTTTTCGATTAACCGTTCAGCCAACCCCCTTCATTACCACGGATAATAGAGATTCTACTGTATGTCTTCTTCTCTTCTATATGGCGGGTCGGTCCGTTTTCAGGTCATGGCCTCCCCAGTTGCATTCCACCAAACTTGTCGATCCTGTGCTGCAACTCTCCAATTCAGGATTTTGAGGATTTGTAGTGCATCCTGACATACACCATCTTCCCATCTGTTATGTGATCTTCCCACTGGCCTTCCTCCTCCGAAATCTCCTGAAAATACCTTTTTTGGGACTCGATGTTCTTCCATCCTAATAAGATGACCTGCCCATTTGAGTCTCTTAATCTGAATAACATGCGACAAGGGTAGCTCTCCATACAAGGAGTATAGTTCGTTATTATATCTAATTCTCCATTCCCCTTGCACGCATACAGGTCTGTAGATCTCCTCAGGATTTTCCTTTCGAAGAATCGATCTTTTCCACAGCTTTGTTTGAGGGAGTCCACGTTTCACTTCCATACATCACTATACTCCAAATGAGTGTTTTATATAGCATTATCTTTAATCTCTGGTTTATGTCCCTGTTTCTGAAGATGGGAAGTACTGAGAAATATGCTTTATTGGCAGTCTGTATTCTTCTTGTATTTCTACCATTTCCTCATTTTTGTTGGTTAGATGTATGCCAAGATATTTAAATTCCTTCACTATCTCTACTTTGGATCCTATGATTATGTCTCGTGACCAGAATATTATATGAAATGGAAATGTAACATTTGGAAATTTATCCTTTGAAGAGGTGGAAAAATTCAAATATCTTGGAGCAACAGTAACAAATATGAATGACATTCAGGAGGAAATTAAACACAGAATGAATATGGGAAATGCCTGTTATTATTCGGTTGAGAAGCTTTTGTCATCCAGTTTGCTCTCAAAGAACCTGAAAGTTATAATTTATAAAACAGTTATATTACCGGTTGTTTTGTATGATTGTGAAACTTGGACTCTCACTTTGAGAGAGGAACAGAAGTTAAAGGTGTTGGAGAATAAGGTACTTAGGAAAATATTTGGGGCTAAGAAAGATTAAGTTAGAGGAGAATGGGGAAATGTAGAACTGCACGCATTGTATTCTTCACCTGACATAATTAGGAACATTAAACCCAGACGTTTGAGATGGGCAGGGCATGTAGTACGTACGGGCAAATCCAGAAATGCATATATAGAGTGTTAATTGAGAGGCCAGAGGGAAAAATACCTTTGGGGAGGTCGAGACGTAGATGGGAAGATAATATTAAAATGTATTTGAGGGAGGTGGGATATGACGGTAGGGACTGGATTAATCTTGCTCAGGATGGGGACTGATGGCAGGCTTATGTAGGGGTGTCAATGAACCTTCGGGTTCTCTAAAAGCCATTTGTAAGTAAGTGTGCGTTTTTCAGGATGAAGTTTGGAAAAGTAGCAGTGAGATGTCGAGACTGTAGAGCATCATGCCACCCTGAATGCAAAGACCAAGTCCCTCTGCCTTGTGTGCCGGTAGGCAACACTCCTACTAGGCGAGGAGGGGCAATGGGCTGCATTGCAGATTACACCCCACCCACAGCTCCCATGGTTCCGTCCATCATAGTACATTGTGTCAATGAGATTGAACTCCGTGGCCTTAATGAAGTTGGCATCTACAGAGTGCCTGGTGCAGAAAGAGATGTCAAGGGATTGAAGGTAAATATCAAGATGACGAGAGTTTTCTTGGTCGAGGATAATAAAATTATGTAATAATTACTATACCTTTGAAGGAAATAAAGCTAGATTTCCTGTAACACATTGTGCAGCAACCTTTTGAGTGTCACAAATCACTTGAAGCTCATATTTAATTTTGGCAGAAATCCCAAAGTGTTTTGTAAGGTTTAAGCTGGTAATCATGTTCTACTTGTTGAATATTTGTTTTTTAATCCAATGCCACCAGGTTGTCTTTCGACATTTCTGGTCTTCTCTCCTGGCTGTGGCTTAGTTGTAATCCACTTCTGAGGTTGGGGAGCCTGGAAGGCGGAGTTACATTACCCCGATGATGTGATAGGATGATTATGATAATGTGGTGCCAGGAGAGGTCTTAAATCTAAACTTAACCTAAATTCCAGATCATGGACGAACACAGGAATAATACCCTTTAAGGAAAAATTCCTGTGCTCTAACCGGGAATCGAACCCGGGACCTCATGAACTATAGCCAGAAGCTCTGACCATTAGACCATGAGGCTGAATATTTGTATAATGTACTGAATTAAACATCCAGACGTTTGAGATGGGCAGGGCATGTAGCACATATGGGCGAATCCAGAAATGTACATAGAGTGTTAGTTGGGAGGCCAGAGGGAGAAAGACCTTTAGGGAGGCCGGACGTAAATGGGAGGATAATATTAAAATGGATTTGAGGGAGGTGGGATATGATTGTAGAGATTGGATTAATCTTGCTCAGGATAGGGACCGATAGCAGGCTTATGTGAGGGCAGCAATGAACCTCCGGGTTCCTTAAAAGCCATTTGTAAGGAAATTACATCAGTAAATTTATAGTTTGTTTTGAGGTTTACAGAAAGTAGGTTGGGATTGAGGGTTGAAGCTCTGTCAGCTACTGAGAATATCACTCCTCAATGTTGGTAGCGTAGGAGTTTTGGCATGTACAGAATTCCAGCAGTTGGGATTTTGTTACTAGAAAGGAAAGGAAACTAGAAATGTATTGCCACTTAGATGGCATAGTGTTTATTTTAATTTTAACTGCTGAATACATATAATGATCATAGTGTAGAATTAATTATTTTGTTTTTTAGCTCATATCCATAATATTTCTTTTTTAATTGAAAGATCGTCATTTCTTTTGTCTAACCTTCCCCTCCTTTGCAGGAAAAATTCCTTCGTGGTAAGGGAGTTCCAAATCTCTCGAAGGTAGATATTCACGTAATCTGTGGTGCTATCAAGGACTTCTTACGTTCCTTAAGTGAGCCTCTCGTAACACATTCACTATGGCAAGATTTTGTAAAAGCTGCTGAAAATGTGTATGCAGAAGATGGAAGGGCAGCCATGTATCAGGCAGTGTGCGAACTACCTCAACCGAATAGAGATACTCTGGCTTATCTCATTATGCATCTACAAAGGTAAGTGATTTTCGTGAAACAGATGTTAAAGTTCAAAATCTGAATTTACAGCTCTTCAGATATATACATCACAATCTTCTTCCTCATCATTGTTGTTATTATTGGGTAATAAGGGTAAAATTTCTTGAATAAATGTACTGTATGTAAAATATGACGCGTGTTTTTTATATTTTTCCAATTTTTGAGAAAAAAATATTTACTCTTTTAGTTGTTAATTTTTCAATTTTTTAAAACTTATCACATCCTCAAGACATGGTGATTTGAATACTTTCAACAGCAGAAGAAAACATGTCAGTTTACTTCACATGATTTTATGGAGTTGTTTGTGAAAATTCACTGAGATTGGAGAAAAACTGCATTCATTAGAGCATTTTGAATATTACAAAAGGTTGAAAATTGAAAAATCGAGAAAAGCAGTAAGAAAGTACAGCATGTATATGATATATACTATCGATGTCCTTCCTTCCTATACAGGTCTACCACACACATTTTTCTCTTGCATAACAGCACGAAATATGAACTAAATGAAAAGTTGGTTGGTTGGCTGCCAATGCTCTGGTATACTTGGCTCGGAAACATGACGGCTTTTCTTCTTGGAATTGGTAATCTCTCATAAACCCCCATCCTCTACTCAACCCCTAGCCGCGTGGCAGAAATACAATAGATCCCAGCATTGCCAAATCTAGTAGTCATTGCCTCTACCTGTTGGGTTTCACCCATTCTCAGTCTCTTTGTCGACGTGTTGTTTTATACCGTTGTGCGCTTCAATATGTCTAATTTATTCCGGCCATGATTAATGAGTGTTGGAGCAGACGATCCGCAGCCAGGCCTCCTGATACACCTGAAGATCCAGGACCATCACGACAAGAACAACAAATAACACCGTCGAAGAAAACAGAATATCTTATTTGCAGAGGAGCGTAGCTAAGAAAACAAAGTGTTAAAATTGTGTCTGACGTTAGAAATTCTATCCATAAAGTAATCGAAAGTTCAGGCAGTTTAATAAATATAAATCTTAACCACTTAACATCGGACGCAACCGGCGGAATTGGATATATGGGCATAGAAATTAAGAATTACGGTTCAAAGAGAAAATAAATAAATTAAAACAGAATTCGGTAAGATAGACGATTTTATACGTGATTTACTTCGCCGAACAGTATGCGAAAGAGATATCGCCAACAGCAACACCGTCCTTAGCAACCTAAATAATGACATTATTCACAGCAGTGCTTAAAAGTTTTCTAACTTACAGCAGTGAATTAAATGTTTTTAAATCACTCTCTACATGACAACCAACATATTAGCAATAGTAAAATGAATATATATGAACTTCTTCGCCAACAACACATTACAAAGAAAAGCTCTACAATTTAAAATTAAATTTACATACCAGTAACGAATAAAATATTGTATAGCACACTAGAGTAAACAGATTTTATGCGTTCGTGGAAATTATCACCCAAGGCGAAGCTGATAAAATCTAACTTTACTCTTTCGTACTATAAATTCTATAACTATTCAATGATCACAGTTTCAGAAAATTTTACCAGCGCAACATCCTTAATTAAGTATAAAATTCTGGAACTTCAATAACATGAGAATTTAACACTTATTATAGAAGTCTGCATTTTTTGTTTGTTTAGGCGAAACATGTTAGTGAAAATATAAATATACAGTGTTTTTAAAATAAGTTTGTTCATTTTTATACTAATTTTGTTTTAGTAATTATAAATTAAGGTATATTTACAAAGATAATATAGTCTTTCTGAAAATCGCGGTTTCACGGAACACAGTTTGAAAAACGTTCGCAAATCACAATGACTTCAAGAATTGGCAACTCGGCTAAGGGTTTATCCCTTGCGCGTGCCTGCAGTTAACTGGTGAAGGGGATGAGGGAAGGTCGTCATGTTTTCGTGCGAAGTATATGGCAGTGAAGCCATCAGCCATCTTGCAATCCAGTATTTTCTGTGATGTTGAGATAAACAGGCAAAACTTCGCAATTTTCCAGGTTGTACTTCTCCATGACTACGTCCTTTCCACATAACACACAATAGGGATATCCTGAACTAGCACCAACAGATAGCGTACATGTACAGTACTTTGAGGGATGCGCTTTGCGTGTGCATTTGTTCTTTGGTATATAAACATTGAGGATATACGTAGTGTATTAGTACATTAAATACTCTTAAAAACAACTAAAAATGGCAAATTTTTGTTATGTTCCTATATGTAAACACCAGGGAAAGATTTTTGTCTTCAATCAGGTCGCGAAAAATTCTGAATATGCTTTAAACCTTAACAAAATATAAGTAATTAAGTTGTGCTGCGAAAGTGCTAGCTATTAAATAAAAGTAACTACTTCAAATAAGGAATTGTTGACTACAGTTTCATTTTGGAAGAGGAAAAAGAAAAATTAATAAAAACATATCGTCGGTGAAGAAACAATACCGTGTAAGTAACAAAATGCAAATTTTATAGGGCAAACAAAAAACGTAATTTAAAAAAAACTAATCACTTCCGCAATGTGAAATTCAGCATGGCATTAGTAAATAATGCTAGAAATGTGTACGGTATCCGAAAATGAAATTATATTCCAATTTTAAGTTATTTATGTTAGTTACGTGGTATTAGAAGACTAGCTGTGAAGATTTATGTCAGTTACGTGGTATTGCATTAAATTAGTTTTCACTTAATTTTCAATGATAGAACATTTTTAAAGTGAAGAAGTGTTATAATTAAAAGAAGTAAGCAATGTTTTGGTACTCTTAATTTTATTTTTGATATTACTTAAGTTTTTACAGAAAAATATTGTACTTGTTAAACAATATTTGGAAAGGTTTCCTGTAAAACAATCACCTTGAAAAAGATCAATATGATGTAATTATAATTATGTTTATTATTTTGTGAGACGTGTTAATGAATTATAGTGTTGCTTTTAAGATTATCATTTATGACATAAGGAAATACACCTTGCTTATAAACAAAATTACACATAACCAATGTTATCATAGAATGCATGACAGTACTTTGGCAAAACACTTTTTAGTTGCTGCAAGTGATTTTACTTTGAGTTTTTTATTCTCAGTGGTTGAGAATATAATTTCTTGTAGTCACTTATATATTTTGTTTTTTGGGACGCCTTGGCATTACTTGCCAGTCTAAAATGAAACGAAACTTGAAAAAAAAATTGTACCATCAGGACGACATTGTATTGCCCTCGGATCAGTTACAGTGGGTTCATTAGTTCCTCTTCCTGGGCGAATTGAATAATAAATCCAAAATATTTTGTCACCATAATTTCTGAAGAAAGAATAATCTAAATGCTTAACATAGTAAGGTGTGGGTTTCTTTCTTACTTCTCTTGTTATTGAAACATTTTAACTTGCATTCAATTGCACTGTGAACTGAGTCACACTCCATCTGAGTGCGACCCTTCTCTAGATATTTTTGGGTAATCAACACAGAAATTGCTAGACCAAGGAGGGCATTAAACATGACTGCATTTCTATTTTGGTATGTACATCCATCAGAGTACAAAATTACTGGCAGAGAAGTTTCTTTTATGCAGTCAGTCAATGCATGTATGACGAAAACCAATGCCACCAGTTATGCCTGCGTTTCGTCGAACCAGTAACATACGACATGATTTTTCAAGTTGTAAATTGTAAAGTTATGCACACATAACTTTGTCTTATAATACACAGAACTTGCCTGTATGTATGGAACTATTTTGACTGCCTGGAGATCCATGGTGAATACATTGCCCAGTTCCATTTCAGCATCCTCTTTATCCTTTTCTTTTTCTTTTCGAGGTTCCTTCTTCTTTCCATCATGTTGCAGCCATACAGCTTCACTTTTTTTTTTCCCCGGTTTGTAACTACAACAGATGTCACATTGATCTTTCTTCGGGCTATAAATGCTGATGTTACTTTCCTGGAAAAGCAGGTTGAAATATCTCTGCTCAGAGGGTCAATATTTTCATGTACACATCTCTGTTTATACAAATCATGTACTGAATTTTGGAATGAACTGTAGGCTCTAAATAAAGTTCGCTTGATGACTGTTGACAGTAATGGGAAGGTAGTTTAGGGAGACTGTCAAAAAATGTCCAGAGAAATTGTGTACCTTCCTTCCTTTTTGTCCTTTTTGGCATGAGTGTGGAAAACGGTAGAAGAAGAGGACATTCCATGCTTTGAATTTTCTAACCATTACCTGATACTCCAATCTTTTATTGCAAGAATATTCAAGAACAGTTTCTTGCACACTTGAAACTTTTCATTGCCCACATGGAAATGATACAACAAAGTACCTTTTCTTCTTGACTCACTAGTACTCTTTCCAGGACGTTTTGTCGGGATTACATCCACAAGACCATTCACGTATTGTTTTCTCTGATCCCAGGTCATTTTATTCCAAAATATATAAAAAAATCTCTTGTCTTTCAGCATTCCCAATTACATTGCATTGTCAGAATTTTGATTTTTGACACATTTTGGAATTACATGATGCCCCTAGTTTCCTTGCGTCCCTGTATGTGTCATGCGTTACTTTTCCAGTTTTCAGCCTTTTATACCCAACGTAGGCTCTCCCTTTCTTGCAGTTCACAGAATATTGTGTACACTTATTACAACGAAACTCAGTAACTAATAGGTACAGAAGTATTGATATGTCAGATAACTGCATACAGCTCTGATTGGCAGGAAAAACGATGCTTTGCGGCACACAGATTGACGTGCGTGTTTCCGTAGCATTGTTGAGAAATATTAAATTCAGTCTTTTCCTTCGATGATCCATATCAACTCATCCATATTAAATGAGCATGTATTACATTTCAATTTGTTACTGAAAGAAATGTAAAACTCCTTTAATTCAGTTTGGTTATATTAAACTATTTTCCGCCGTACGCATTACTGTAAGAAAATATCTAATTGGAGGTACACAGCTCGCACACTTTGTCCATAAAATAGCCTACAGCATTATTTTATTCTTCCGTGTTGAAATTTTTCTTATTCAGTTACGGTATTTCCAACAAAAATTGCATGTAGTGTAGTTACATGGTATTTCCAACAAATGTACCCTGAATGCAGTTAGGCGGTATTGCATGTAGAAACGCGGTATTTCCAACAAATGTACCCTGAATGCAGTTAGGCGGTATTGCATGTAGTGTAGTTACGTGGTATTTCCAACAAATGTACCCTGAATGCAGTTAGGCGGTATTGCATGTAGTGTAGTTACGTGGTATTTCCAACAAAAATGCAGTTAGGCGGTATTGCATGTAGTGTAGTTACGCAGTATTTCCAACAAATGTACCCTGAATGCAGTTAGGCGGTATTGCATGTAGTGTAGTTACGCTTATTTCCAACAAATGTACCCTGAATGCAGTTAGGCGGTATTGCATGTAGTGTAGTTACGCAGTATTTCCAACAAATGTACCCTGAATGCAGTTAGGCGGTATTGCATGTAGTGTAGTTACGCGGTATTTCCAACAAATGTACCCTGAATGCAGTTAGGCGGTATTGCATGTAGTGTAGTTACGTGGTATTTCCAACAAATGTACCCCGAATGCAGTTAGGCGGTATTGCATGTAGTGTAGTTACGTGGTATTTCCAACAAATGTACCCCGAATGCAGTTAGGCGGTATTGCATGTAGTGTAGTTACGCAGTATTTCCAACAAATGTACCCTGAATGCAGTTAGGCGGTATTGCATGTAGTGTAGTTACGCGGTATTTCCAACAAATGTACCCTGAATGCAGTTAGGCGGTATTGCATGTAGTGTAGTTACGTGGTATTTCCAACAAATGTACCCTGAATGCAGTTAGGCGGTATTGCATGTAGTGTAGTTACGTGGTATTTCCAACAAATGTACCCTGAATGCAGTTAGGCGGTATTGCATGTAGTGTAGTTACGCAGTATTTCCAACAAATGTACCCCGAATGCAGTTAGGCGGTATTGCATGTAGTGTAGTTACGCGGTATTTCCAACAAATGTACCCTGAATGCAGTTAGGCGGTATTGCATGTAGTGTAGTTACGCGGTATTTCCAACAACTGTACCCTGAATGCAGTTAGGCGGTATTGCATGTAGTGTAGTTACGCGGTATTTCAGTAATATTTTCAGGAATTCAGATATGCGGTATTGTTTCAAATCCTTTTTCTCACATTTACATGGTGAAATTACACTTTCCCGCGCTATCAAATGGTGCTCGCAGTGTCAGGGATGCCAACGCACCAAAAAACAAAAAATCGTCAAAAAGTCAGTTACGCGGTATTGTTTCTTCACCGACGATATGCAACCTCGACAGCGAGCTACAGTATGTTAGCTTAGATTATATTATGCAGTAGTTGTGGGAGTCTCCGAAGTTTACGCCTGCAGTAAACTCTCGATAAACTGGGATGTTTATTATCCAAGACGATCCATAGTGAAATCCATTTCGTGAATAATGTTTTTAATGTACTGTATCCTAATTATTAAAACCATGTTTTAACTTCAAATTTTCAAAATCATCCTACATACATAGTATTCAAAACTGCATGTCCTTAACCTACAAAACGCACGACTAATCGTGATACTACTGCGATCATATTATATCATTCTATTAAAAATTGCGTTTGATCTTTCTGCAACTATATAAAAAAAATACAAGGAATTCAATTTCGATAGTTCCTTCCCTATAAGAAAAAGCACATTGGTAGCTACATATCCTGTTTTTAGCGTACGGTTCTTAAATACTAATGATTAAAGAGCGCAATATTCACCTTTCTACATAGTTCCTATTTTTTTTTTATTCGTGCACCTCGTTCTCAATGTTCTCGTTTAGGTTCATGAACATTCAATTTACTCGTATCTATATTCTGCATACTGCAGATTTCCCCACCCATCTCAGGGAATCGCTCAATATTATACAGGTTTACGTTATTTATTGTAAATTAAATTAAATTATGAGGTAAGAAAATATTGAATTACATTAAATTATACTAGGTTATACAGAATAATTGTAAATATAATTTTGACACGCACAGAAAACCGACAAGCGGGAAAACGTAATCATCAGTAGCATATGACATAACATAGCCCTACAACATGTTGCGCCGCATGGAACGCTCCTGCCATCTAGCGGTAAAACTTCGCATAAGATATCCCTACTGGGTGAGAGGTAATTGTCGATTCTATATAAATGAGCTGCCAAACAATCATGCCAAGGCAGAAGGCTGCCACTGCTGAATTTCTTGGCTCTTCAGGAATGATGTTTAAATTTTGGAGAAGGGATTCCCATGATTTATCTTCAGCTGATTTCTTTATTCTGTTCAATTTTGGAGTCTTCCCCCCGCCAATATATCAGCCATCTCATTCCTATTTATGCCACAATGTGCAGGAATTGTGTTTATTTAGATTTTGCATTTGTGTAATCATGGAATGTATTTCTTTAATTCTTTCCATTTTTGGGTGATTTGTTGATACTATTACCTGGATTGCTGTTCTGGAGTCTGATAATATGACTATGTTCTTGCAATGGTGTACCCAATTGAATACATTTTGGAGTGATGTATAAATAGCATCTATCTCCCCATCAAAATTTATAGTAAGCTTGCCAACTCTTTTGTAGAAAGAAAATAACTGGCAAGTTCCTCCTGGTACAGCTCCTTCCTCATGGAATGTGAGGGAACCATCTGAATATACGTGAATCCAATCGTTTGGTGGATATATTGCATGCAGGGTTTCTAATGTGAGAGCTTTTGCTCCAATTGGAGGTGTATCTTTCTTGTTGAAGGGTTTGTTTAAGTATAATCTGTACTGTACGTTAATATTGTCAAGTGGGTTGTTACCATCAGCAGATTTTCTTTCTGTTTGGGGATTCTTAGAATTTCTTTTAATTTTATTGCTTGTATGAATCCATTTTTGGTTTTCAATGTATGCTTGGAATTTTGGCATTTGTTCCATTTCTCGGAATTTTGGAGTCCTGTTAATTTCTCAAGTTAACAGAGCTTGAGTTTCTATTCTAGCATAATTGATTTGTTAGAAGTGATGGTTTGGGTAATGCTGCAATTGGTGTAGTTTTGACTGCAGTAGTTATCAAATGCAATGCTTGACTTTGAGTGCATTCAAGTAATTCTAACATGCCATCCGGCGATATAAATTGGAAACCATGAACTTCGAATAAAAAGTTCTTTGTTCTTACTGATGGCAGAAACCTGGTATTAAATTTTGAATTTCCCGAACTTTGAGCAATTTCTTTAAAAAAAATCTTGAATAAATTCACTTTTTAATTGTATTATATTTTGCTTATAACGAATAGATTGCTGGAGTGAATGTAAATAATGTATAATTTTACCAATTGAATGAACTATTGTTACAACAGGGTAGCAGAATGTCCAGAGTGCAAGATGCCGGCAGAAAATCTTGCGAAAGTGTTCGGTCCTACTATAGTGGGATACTCAACAATGGATCCAGAGCCTATGGTTATGTTACACGAAACGAAGAAACAGGTGGCAGTAAGTACAGTTTACAGTGAAATAAATTTAGTGAGGAAATGTTAAAATAAATAACATATGCTGTCACATTTATTAGACATGTTACATATACAGGTGGATGGTAACCTCTGCACCAAAATGAAACTGGCAATAGATTTAATGTGGGAAAAGATTTATTCTACTCCATTACCATTTCATATGTGGTGGCAACTCAAGTTACAAGTAAAAGTGGTGACCACAGTTGAACAATTTTGATTATTTTTAACGTGGCATAAATATAAGAGACTGTTCTTGTAATTTTGTAGGTGGTTGAGCTCTTGATGAGTATTTCAAGTGACTACTGGGCCAACTTTGTCAATGCAGACACAGGATCTGTTAACACTGTGCCGTCCGAAATCTTTCTTACACCGTCTACAGAATGTCTTCTTCCACGCAGCGGCAGTTCTAAGACTATCTTCACACCATCATCCAGGTAAGAGGTGTAATGGCATATTTTGGGACCTTAATTATTGTTATGTCCTGCGCCATGGCGTCACGGTCTAAGGCATCCTGCCTAGGACTCGCATTACGGAATGCGCGCTGATTCGATTCCTCATGGGGGAAGGAATTTTCTCATGAAATTTCGGCCAGTGTATGGGACTGGTGCCCACCCAGCATCGTGATGCACTTGGGGAGCTACAGTAGGTAGCGAAATCCCGTTGCGAATACCAACTATAATGTCTGGGGGATCACCGTGCTAACCACACGATACCTCCATTCTGGTTGGATGATCGTCCATCTCTGCTTCGGCATGTGGGCGTGAGGCCAGGAGCTGGCTGGTCGGTCTAGGCCCTTCACGGGCTGTAGCGCCAAGGATTATTATAATTATTATTATAGATGTATATTTGCAAATCATTGAAGATTTATCAGCGAAAGTTAGCCAGAAATCCTGGAATGCATCAGTTCTCAACACCCCTGACTGGCCCAGGAGAACAGCAACTGGACTCTTCTGTTTACACAACGGACACGACTGCTTAGCTAAACATCTCTACGGTATTGGTATTCTCCCAGAACCATATTGTATGGTCTGTGACCAAAAACAGAAATTGGACTTGTATGTATGTACGAGGGGGATCCAGGAAATAACGACCGTTCGCACATACCCGCCGCGCAGCTGACTCCCCTTCCTTGTTTGAAGGCCAACTGGCTTCCTTAACATGTGTTCTCATAATGTTGTGAGTACTGGTTGCAACAAGTCGCCATTGTGCATTTTGTGTTACTTCAAAATGAACGACGTGATTGATAATCCCACCATCTGTGAGGTGAGGAGTGTGATTCGATTTTTGAATGCCCGACATTTGAAACCTGCAGAAATTTACCGGCGATTGAAAGAAGTGTATGGTGATACTGTAATGAATGAAAGAAATGTGAGAAAATGGTGCGAAATGTTCAACAATGGACGAACAAATGTCCACGATGAAACTCGACCCGGACGCCCATCACTCATCACAGAAGACCTGAAGACTAAAGTGAACGACAGAATCTTGCAAGACAGGTGCACATCACTCGACGAATTGCATATTGCCTTTCCTGACATTTCTCGTTCTTTGCTTGGTGAAATTGTGTCGCAACATCTTGGCTACCACAAAATCTGTGCACGATGGGTTCCACGGCAACTGAGTGACCAACACAAAACTCAGAGAATGGCCTCAGCAGCACATTCAGATGGAGATGCCTTTCTTGATCAAATTGTGACTGGTGATGAGACCTGGGTGTCTCACAACACCCCAGAGACCAAGCGCCAATCACGTCAGTGGCATCATCCCTCATCACCCAAGAAACCGAGAAAATTCAAACAGACTCTCTCAACACAAAAAGTCATGGCTACTGTCTTTTGGAATCGCAAAGGTGTTCTTTTGCTGGATTTCATGCCAAAAGGCACTACGATCAATGCAAATCGTTATTGTGAGACTTTACGAAAACTATGGCGAGCCATCCAAAACAAGAGGCGAGGAATGCTTTCGAGAGGAGTTGTGCTTCTTCACGACAATGCCTGCCCTCACACTGCTGCTTCAACTCGAGAATTGCTGGATCAATTCGGTTGGGAAATCTTTGATCATCCGCCCTATAGTCCAGACCTTGCTCCTAGCGATTTTCACCTTTTCACTAAGCTGAAAGACTTTTTGGGTGGTACGCGTTTTGGAAGTGATGAAGAGTTGAAGAAGACAGTGAACACCTGGCTTAATGAACTGGCGGCAGAGGAGTATAACACGGGAATTCTAAAGCTAGTGAACAGATACGACAAATGTTTAAATGTAGGTGGTGATTATGTAGAGAAGTAAAGGAAGCTTCAGTTATGTAACAGACTTTGTTTTTTCAAATAAATATATATTTTTTTTAAATTATTACAACAAAACGGTCGTTATTTCCTGGATCCCCCTTGTATTAACACTGCAATTGGGTATACACCCAGTGGCAGTGATATATAATATAAAATAATACCATTAGAATAATACAATAATTACAGCAATAAATAAAATAAAATAAACGTAAATTTATTTCTAACTATAAATAAATAGATGCAATAAACCTAGGACTATAAATAAAAACTATTCTATAATAATGCCTACAATAAGCAAAAGTAAACCTAACTTATAAGTACTTCTATTTCACCAGCTATTACCAATTTAAGTAATTACATATCAACTTAACTGATTACATGATAGAACCTAGATAATTACACTGCACCTCCAATTACATTTTCAGTCTAATCTTCTCAATCTTTCCTTAAATGTTTTGATTTTGAGAGGACCACCCTGAAAGATTGCCGCAGGTAAGCTGTTCCAGTCTACTATTGTGCGGTTAACAAAGGAAAATTTTTGCCATGTCCATTCTTTGTTTTCTACATTTAAACTTCCTAATATGATCTGCCCTGCCTAAGTATGATGGTGTTACTAATCTAGCATTGATGTCAGTTCATGCTTTGTATCCCATTTGTGCCTCAAACAATGCGGTGAGTCTGGTTTTTCGTCGCCTTGATTTGAGAAATTCCCACCCGAAGTCTTTTACTATCTCCTCACCATGTCCCTTTCCCATTTTGACATATTTTGCTGCCTTGCGTTCTTTTCTATTGAATCGATTTGGTTTTGTCTATACGGATCCCAACCTACTGCTCCATATTCCATAATTGAGAGAATAAGGGTTTTGTACGCTAGTTCTTTTGACCTTCGGTTAGATTTCTTCAGAATACGCATCAAGAAATGTAGTGCTTTCCTTGTGTTATTAGTGACTTGTTCCTCCCAACCCTTGCTGCACATTGCACACTGCCCAGCCCTAAGGAAGTCCAAACTAGAGGATCGCTATAGGGAAGCAAGAAGCTGCATGGGACAATAAAATGTCAAGTTTTCAATGTACCTGCCATTTGAAAGAAATATGCAACTGGAAGATATATAATACAGTAGAACCCCGATTATCCAACACCCTATTAACCGATTGACGGATTATCCGACTATCTCTCTCTCTCTCTCTCTCTCTCTCTCTCTTTTTTTTTTTTTGCGACAGAAACATATTAAATATTCCTACTACTGTATGTTGTATTAGTACGTGTTTACAAACCTTAACACTTATCCAGCTTGGTCTACTGTTCAAGTTGCCATACTGTACAACTTCTATATAAAATGTATTCCACGAGTGTCAGAAGAAAACTTTTGTGATAAGTAGACTTCGTTGAATTGCCACACGCAGCATGCTATCAGGTTGCCGATGTACGGTAGTATAGAGGAGGTGGGCGACCGTCCGGTCTTGTAGTATAAGCAGTTCATGTTAAGAGATGTGACCGGTCCAAATATATAGAGCAGCTACAGCTAATGTATACCTATGTAAGCACTTGTTTTTGCATTATTGTGGTTGGAATAGTCAAAGCTTAAAATTTGTTCAGTGCAGACAAGAATTCAATCAAACATACTACAATGAGTGTTGCTGTTCCAAACAATTGTCCCTGGAATACCCTTATCCACGCAGCCAGTCTTAACTGGTTGGAAAACGTGGTTGGATGCTGTTAATTATTATGCAGAACATTACGGCAAAATAATGGAGGTAATTGATGCATTGGATAGCACAGACAGTTCCGCTGTTGCAGCTGTAAAATCATTACTTTCTGAACAGATATTGGAAGATATTCTCTTCATTGATTCTGATTTTAAAATCATGTCCAAAAGCTTCACCCTGTTAGAATCGTCTAAACTACAACTCTCAGAAGCCCTTAATATAGTGCATAAAGTATCACAAACCGTTATCCAAAATAACAATTCACTAATTTTAGAAAAAGTGAAATGTAAGTTAAGAAACATTATTACTAAAAATTCTGCCTATTCATAACTTCGTATTATAAACGATGTACTATCAGGTCACGACAAGACGTCTGAAGTTGGTGTACTAAAAAGTAGTGACTTTCCGTTCTTAAAATATGCACCTATTACATCGTGTGATGTCGAATGTACATTTTCCCAATACAAAAACTGTTTAAGTAACCATCGGAGGAGGTTCACTTTGCAGTCGCTCAAAATGTACGTAACTCTTTACTGCAATGAACATATTCAAGGATGATGTGAGTATATTACATTAAATTTTAAGAGTTAATATATCTAACTACAAAATAATTGTGTGTTTACATGTTTAGACGTTTCTTACTTCAATGAACATTCAATATATTTCTTGAATGCAGGATACAGGTTTTATTGTAACCGCAGTATACTGCTCAGTGTTTACATCAGAGGCATACTCATCCGTTGCACGACCCTTTCTCATATAGTCTATACCGCGTGCGCAGTAAACCTTACGATTCTCGTGGCAATTCCACGAAGTCTAGTGATAAGTATCGAAAAAATGCAAATAATTCAGTGGTTTGAGGAATGAGAAACTATGGCTCATCTCTCATCAGAATACAAAACTGATGTTACAACTGTGTGCAATTTAATAAAAATCAAGGATGAAGTGTATAGAGTATATAAATCTACAACATGAGACCTCTAGGCCTACTATTCCTATATTTCCACTGATAGGCATTACAAGGAGTTTCCTTGCCCCTTAAAAGCACGTTGTTGACAACCGAACTTAAATTAGTGAACTTCTGATGCACTACCGAGCATCTTAAACATAAGATCACGGAGGAAATTACGAAACTTCAGCACTTATTCACTTAATTTGCGGAAATATTTTATGATACGGATTATCCGATTTTTTTGATTAACTGTCCAGTTCATCCCTTTCATTACCACGGATAATAGAGGTTCTACTGTAATGTGAAATACAGTATTGTGTGAATTAGACCTAAGAATTACGGTTTAAAAAGAGTTGGTTCTTCTGTCAGTTGTGTGCATAATTTGCATGGAAATTGGATATAATTATGTTGAAGCCTCATCTGATTGTACTTTTGTGGACGCTTGTAGTTTCATAAAATCATAATATTGAGCCAGATCATGTGTGGTTAAAATTGGTCGTAATTTTTTCTTATTGAAATGTATTCTTTGTTTACCAGTCATACTCATTTCATTGCCTTACCTAGCCCTCCTAACCCCCAATACCTCCCCACTTTCCTCCCAGGACTGAAAGTTTTGGTTAATCTCAGGGAGAGTCGTTGTTGCAGATTCCACACATAGGTTTCCCCATTTCCTTACATTCCCTGATGTTGAAGTCTTTATGTAACTCCAAAATAGTGGATATCTCTACAATATGGTGCAAATACCCAAAAATTTTACACCATATGAAACACCATCCTGAGTTACATTTCTGTCGATCTTATTTTGAGTTCATCTTTTAAGGCGTGTCTCCACTATTAAACATTTAACAACAACATGTTAAATATAACATGTTGAATTTAACATGTATATGGACATTTCAAGTCTCAATTGACTTAACATGTTAACTAAATATGTTGAATTTAACACTTTTAACATGTTGGCATGTTTTCCAGCAGCAATGGAAAACATGTTAAGTCAATTCATTTGCTCGTGCAGCGTCGGTACAGTTCGGCAAAGTTTGTACAGTCCTTCTGGGCTACCTCCAATGGGAGGCAGTTAACAATTTAAATAGCAACAACTTTAAGTTCCGATTGTGTGGCGCGTATCTTGATCATTTTTATACTATCATTGGTTCTTGGTGTTGGCTGTAAGTTGTTCGAAGTATTGGAGTGGACGAAAGAAAATACATTACAATAAAATTAATGCACTGATGGAAAGGCCTTGTTTGTGGGATGTGTCTCCAAAAGAATACACGGGCAAAACTAAGAAGGCTGACTGTTTATTATTTAATTGTTCTCGAGAATACAATACAGAGTTTTCGCACTCTTGTCGTACACTAAACGTTAATGCTATGTTGACGTCAGTAATGGTCGTATTCGGTGATGTATGTTAACGTTCGTAAAATAATTATACGATATTACCCACTCCTTTAACATCTATCATGTCATAGGTCCTATGATAATCACGCTGTAATTTTTTTTTTTAATTGAGGTGAAATGGCTGTTATATTACCGGTTGTTCTGTATGGTTGTGAAACTTGGACTCTCACTTTGAGAGAGGAACATAGGTTAAGGGTGTTTGAAAATAAGGTGCTTAGGAAAATATTTGGGGCTAAGAGGGATGAAGTTACAGGAGAATGGAGAAAGTTACACAACACAGAACTGCACGCATTGTATTCTTCACCTGACATAATTAGGAACATTAAATCCAGACGTTTGAGATGGGCAGGGCATGTAGCACGTATGGGCGAATCAAGAAATGCATATAAAGTGTTAGTTGGGAGACCGGAGGGAAAAAGACCTTTGGGGAGGCCGAGACGTAGATGGGAAGATAATATTAAAATGGATTTGAGGGAGGTGGGATATGATGATAGAGACTGGATTAATCTTGCACAGGATAGGGACCGATGGCGGTCTTATGTGAGGGTGGCAATGAACCTTCGGGTTCCTTAAAATCCATTTGTAAGTAAGTAAGTATGAGGTGAAATGGCTGCTCTTAAATTATGTATTTCTTTGATGAAACAGGAAGTATTTTTGCAGCACTATATTAAAATCGTGTTCTGACATTCCCAGCAAGTTTTTTAATCCAAATCGATACTATATTGAACTTTAAGCTCGTTTAGAATGTATCCTGCATAGTGTCTTTTACTAAGATATTGCCGCATCCACATTCTCATTTTCTTCCTTTCCAAAGCCTTGTAACAAGCAATAGAGGCAATTACAAAAGTCAGGTCATCATCTGAGTCCATTGTCCAGGGTTTGAAAATAAAACACTATCTATATTAAAATCTCATAGACTGTTTATGGTGGACTACGCAAAGAAAGTCAAGTTTAATATGTTTAATAGTGTGGACAAAGTGTTAAATGAAATTAGCATTAACATGTTGGGATGTTGACGGTAAACAATTTAACATTTAACATGTTGTTGTTAAATGTTTAATAGTGGAGACGCGTCTTTAGGCAAGGCTGTTTGGTTTAACAAAGGAGAAAGGTTTTTTTTTTTTCTCACTAGCAGTTGATATTGACAGTACTACTGTAAAGGCTATGGGCACACAGGTATAAGCCCCTGTATCTTAAAGGAATTAGTGGTCACTAGTTCTAAAACTTCTTGATATTTGTGAAAGTTCACAGAAGCAGTGTTTAGAACTTCCTTTCAGCAGCATGGACAAATTGTATGGTGGTACCATGTGTGGCTATATTATTATTATTATTATTATTATTATTATTATTATTATTATTATTATTATTATTATTATTATTATTATTGTTACTTAAATAATTTCTTTTTGTTATAATTTCAAAAGCATTATATATACTGTATATTATTTTATGCTCGACCATGCCGAAATGTAGTAATTATACACCTGGTAGCAGTCCTTTAATGCATGTCATTAAAGTACACCTACTCATTAAAGTTCAGGTGTTTTCAGCCAATGACAACTCAGCTTACAGGTATTCAGCCAATAACGAGTCAGCTTTGTACCGTTATAATATGCAATCGAAAGAGAAGTAGCGAAAAGTCACGGAAGCTGGAAATCAAATACTGCCGCAGAAGGTTATGTTCTGTTACTATAATAATTAGCGTTAATTGTAAATAATATTCAAATAAATTCAATTTGTCATCTCGTTTTTCAATGTCGAATTCAATAATCAAAGTTATACCAAGTTTAACAGATTACACAAGGTCAATGACATTATTGTTCCTCGAAAAAAATCAATACTTTCGCGTCTGCGCACATCTCACAATTCGCGACCTAGAACAAGGTCACTTCCAATCTTGTCAGATACAAATAAAATGTATACATCTGAATACTGTAATTTCAAGTTAGAAATATGGTCGAGCATAAAAAGTCGTATGAAACTCGCCTGTAATGGTAATTTTCATATGAGCTTCTTAATTACTATCATTATAGGCTCGTTGCATAATGTACTATTCTATAGGCGTAGTGAGTTTTAGTTGAATCTTAATTGAACTATAAACAAAGCTGCAGTAAATGAAAGCTAAGTTATGTTGTGGAATAACTGTATATTATCTAATGTAACTTCAAAACTACGTTATAACATAGTTTTAAAAATAAAATGTAAATATTTTCCGATGTATGTTATATTGAGATTTCAGTGTATAATGAATTCTATATTCTTGGTATTTTTCAGATCCTTCAGTGCCAGGGGCAAGAGGTTTTTCGCAACTCCTCCAGCTATCAAGTAACAGATTTTATTTTCCATAGAAAAATGGTAGAATGTCTCGTGCTAATTTTAGATTCTGTCAAACGTGTGTATCTTATCCTTTGAAGGAGAAGGTGCATACAGGTTTGATTCTTTCCTCTTTGTGGGTAAGAAGTAGTCATAATATATGTACCTTATTTTTCACATTAATATATATTTCTGCTTTAAATTTCTTTGGTATGGATGTGCAGATACAAATGTTTTTTGTACAATATAAAAAACATATTTGTCTTAAAGTTTATGTTCCTGTGTTGGCCACTGTGCATAACTTTGTATTCTTTGCAAGTCACATTTGTTCTTGTTTCAAGTATTACAGTTGGTATCTAATGCCTGCTTCATTTGCGTTTATTTCTCTTGTGTATTATTAAAACTTTTATTTTGTACGTGAAGAACATATTAAAATAAACTTAACGGTAAGTTTTCTTGGACTGCTGGAGTTTCGGTTCTTTTATGCAGCGTTACTGCTTCATATTCGTCATATTTTTCAATTACGATGAAAGTAGTGTGTTTGCGAGTTATCAGAATGATCACTTTTAACGATATCTCATTTAGCCTATTTGTATTATGAGTATGTAATGTGTATTTTTTTTTACAAACTGTTGTTTCTCTGAAATCATATCTGAAGTAGCGTGTTTCCGTATTCTTTATAATTCTTAATATAGAAATGAATAAGAAATGTAGTGTGAAAAGCTCGTTATTCCTCCGGATCATATTTATTTTCCATGTATTACACTTCTTATTAGAATTATGATATCTAGAATTTATCGGAATTTCGGTACACCCTGTACTTGCTGCCAATTAAGTATTTCCATGAAGTATTGTCGGACCATCGGATCTGTGCCCCTTCAGCGCTGTCGTCGTTCTTGAAAAAGTTAACGCCTGTACTCACTCCATTCCACCCGCTTTCCTCCCACCACGTTAAACAGCAGGCCACGAACCTTGCCGAATAGGGATGTTGCCAAACTTCCGTCAAACGGTGTCATAAATAACTGGTCCTCCATGCTACAATATCATTTCTTTCAATCAAAATACATCTTGTATTTCTACATTTTTAAACCTAAATCCCATGTCTCGAATCACTTTCCGCAGCGTTTCTCTCCAACCTTGGAAAATATTGTCTCTCGCAACCTTCAGTAATTTCTTCAATGTCGGAACTTCATTCTACACGGTATAAAATTCTTGTATCTTTCTTCTTAATATACATCGGTTCATATCATCTACAAGAATTAAAGGTTCCCTTGGTCTGTTCTTCCCTGGTGATTCTAGCGTTTCATCTCCTGCACAGCCTCCCTCTCTCCTGATTTTCTTTGTTAGGCACTCTGACCTGCCTATATAAGTTACATAAAATGTTGTATTATTAGTATTAGTTAAGTAATTTTAATATGTAATCAATTGAAATAAAATAAGCCCCACCTGTGATCGCAGCTGCTCTTATCGTTGCCTCATTTTTAGGAAACACATTTGTTTGTTTCTCTTCATCGCAAAATGCTATTACGTACTTGCTTAATAATATTTCTTTCGCCACTCCGTGCTACAGTGTTCATGTTGAGAGTCGACCTGGTTGGCAAGTTGGTATAGCGCTGGCCTTCTATGCCCAAGGTTGCGGGTTCGATCCCGGGCCAGGTCGATGGCATTTAAGTGTGCTTAAATGCGACAGGCTCATGTCAGTACATTTACTGGCATGTAAAAGAACTCCTGCGGGACAAAATTCCGGCACATTCGGCGACGCTGATATAACCTCTGCAGTTGCGAGCGTCGTTAAATAAAACATAACATTTAACATTCATGTTGTGTTGACAACACTGGACTGCAAGTGCAAATATTGTAAACTGTCCCGCGAGAAGGCTCAAAATTGTGAGTAGTGGGAGAGAGATAGGAATGCAGGGAGAGAAATGAATTACCGAGGCTGAGAAGGAATTAGGGTTCAGTTCGCATATCTTACAGGGGCACAGATCCGATGGTGCGACATTAGTGAATGTTCTTGCATGTGCAGTGAGTTCCTTTTGACTTGGTCGCAACTTACAGTAAGACCTTGTGACTGGCTCTAGAGATATGCAAAATGCCTGGATACTTTCCAGATGAAATGTACATTTAACATAATATTTTGGTGCTCTAGGAGGTGGGGGTAAGGGGGATTTTTTGTAAGGAAAGCAGGTAATTACACTTAACCCATGACATATTTTGTATCCATATTCACCAGAGTGACGAGAGTAAAATTAGTAGTGATTTAACTTTCAGTTAATCATAATCCTTTACAATAGTCTTTGCGATTTTGCAAATATTGATTATACAGTACTCGATTGCAAACAGATACAAGTTAGATGTAGTACATAGCTCCAAGACATGTCGGTCAATATACATACGTAATTTTTATAATATTATACTACAGTATTTTTAAGTTGTTTTAAACTTAGAAGAACTGTTTTTCAACATAACTTGATATACAGTAAAACCTCGATTATCCATCACCCTATTAACCGATTGGTGGATTATTCGACTGCCTTTCTCGCTCGCAGAAAAAAAATATGAAGTACTGTACATTATATTAGTACGAACTTTTTCTACGGAGTGTTTTTTTATAAACCTTTACCCGTACGTTATATGGCCTACTCTTCGAGTGGCCGTACTGTTTAACATCTAGGTAAAATGTCTTCTACAAGTGTCAAAAGAAAACATGTTGTACTGCAGAAAAAAGTGCAAGTAATTGAGTGGTTTGGGAAAAGAGAAAATGTGGTTCATCTCACATCACAATACAGGATAGGAATTACAACTGGGCGCGATTTAGGCTAATGAAAAATAAAATATAAACTGTATAAAATTTGTAAATCTACAACATGAAACCTCTACTATTTCTATCTTTCCACAGACAGTCGTCATAAGGAGTTTTCTTGGCCATTAAAACCCGTCGTTGAAAACCAGACATAAGTACAATAAATAATGTTTTAATAACTGACTTATCGCAAAATCAAACATGAATTGTAAAAAGAACAGATTTAATTAGTGAACTTTTGATCCACTATCTAGCGTATTAAAAGAAAAGACCATGGAGGACATTCGGAAATATTATGTACTGTCATCCTCTGAGGAGTTTAGGGCTGAGAGGAATGCAGTTCCGACTAGTCTAGCGCTTACGTGGAGTGGGAGGGAACAGTGACAACGCCACTCTGGAAGGAAGTACAATCATACTGAAAACATTCGCCCAGTTTACGAGAGCAGTATGCCTATTAGTTTTCTAATATTTTTGGCGAGATAGAGATATAACCATTCGTATTTACGTGTTCAGAGAAGGAAAGTATTGTAGAACATTTTGTTTATTTATTTATTTGGTCTATTATTCATTTATTCTGGTGAAGTTAAGGCCATCAAACCATCAAAAATATAAATACAATAAAATAAATAAACATAAAAATCATAATAAAACTACAATAATATAAATGAAAAGAAGAATCATACTATAAAATTTAGTGATTAGTAGAACTGAATTAAATTTGTAAAGTAATCAATTTAATAATAATATTAAACTACTCCCCATTGAGGGTAGCTGGACTCAGTATATCCTAAAAAAAAATTATTATACATATGTAAACACAGATATTAAGTTTTAAAAAAGGGAAACAAAGAAATGGGCGTGAAAAATTACTGTTGCTAGTAATGTGGCACCATGTGATTAATTAGGATTTGGCAGGATTTTTTTAACACAATTATCACAGTGTCATCCCTCAGAGATGTTGGTAGAGCAAACTTCCTCAAAATTCTTTGAAAAAGCTGGTATAGTCCCTCGAGCATCTATGAGCAAGTATGTAATACCTCAACGTGAATTAAGGCATATTTCAGCTTGAAATAGTTGACTGTACGCTCATAGATCGACTTCTTCTCAAGGTGGAACTCTGCTGACTGATGACATTCTACTTCAAAACGTATCGTGGGGTCCACAATGATGCCCTGTTTAGTGTCAGCATTGTACGCTAAAATATCTACTCGTCTCCTTGACCCATTTTCCACAGCATGTTTCCTTAAAAATGACTTGTAACGGTGAAATATTTAATATGAGTAATTCATATAATATTAACATAGCTAACATCAAGGAGATGTTTGAGCAAAATTGCGACAATATATTTATAACAAAATCACATAAGCTTAGGTAAACAATATGTATATGATATATTCACACACTACTACAAACTGAAGACTGCATATTTTTGGACGATTAATACTTCCTACTCCGCTCAGCTCGGCTTGGCTGTTAGCAACAACAAAAGAATCTACCTGCAATCCCCCGCACTGATGGCAAGAATACCTCAGGTCCCAGCACTAAACTCGTCGGCGGAAGACAGTACTTTGTTTTATGAAAACTTTTTATGGTATGGATTATCCGATTTTTTCGATTAACCGTTCAGTCCATCCCCTATATTACCACGGATAATAGAGGTTGTACTGTAAATAAAAATCCACTTGTCTGGAAATTTCATGATACTTCACAGGCAATAACTTGACTCCTTTTGCAATATCTGTGCAGTAACAGAATCATACAATCTAATCTTGCTTTTACATTCCTGCATTTAACATTGATAGCATGTGTCAGTATATTAATTTCTTCATTCTGCGCTGTTTTCATCATAGTCATTGCCTGAGCATTCGTCTTCACTCTCATCACTTCTCCATACACAGTCACCCTCTGTTCTGTCCAGCTGATTGGATACGCTATGCTTTTTTAAGCTCTTTTCGATGCATGATCATGCATCATGAATCACTTGCAGACAAGGTCAAAATTTGATCCTGTCTGTAGGTGTGAAGGCATAGACGTCTTCTGCCATCCAATTCTGTGTTCATCTCCTAAAGCAGCTTTAAATTGACGGTTTATACAGACGTGGAAAGATTGTAAAATTGTTAGGCCTCTGGAAATAACTAAATTTGTAATGTTGGATTTTAATAATTTTTTCATCTCCATAGTGTGACCCTGAAACTGTCTAAAATTAGAAGACTCTGCTTTTTAAGTAAGGCTCCAGGCCTCCTCATCCAGACGTGCTTAAGGGGTTAGGTACAGCTTACTGCAGTAAAATTTTTGGAAATATTCAACATTTTTTTCTTCATTACTGTATCTTTTACAATAATGAAAATTGGTATGTGTAAAATATTGTTCTTCTGCTACATGAAACAAATATTTTTACGATTAAAAAAAAATTATATACAGTGAAACATGTCTAAAGAGGCTATCTGAAGTTACCTCGTAAAATGGCTGTTTTATCAGGTGGCCGCTTGATTAAGGTTGCGGTTTTTTATGAATCAGCATGAAAGTACTGAATTTCATTGACTTTTTACTACTGTGCGCGTACAACAATCGTGCATATTAATGTCAGCCTCTTCCATTCTTGCAACTAGCCTTTTCAAAACTCAATTTCTTCGCCCTCGCACACTTGAATCATTCGTAAATGAAATCATTCACATTACTAAACACAGATTCTCTCTTCTTTTTTGGCCACCATGCATATTTTCCTCCCATTCTTTTAATATTTCATCTTAATTATACCGTGTATTTGTGTCCTTCCACATTTTAATATTTCTGCAATTTTTTTCGCAGATGTTCCCTTCTCACTTTCTTCAATCATTTTTCGTCTCATTTCTAAACTTAATACCACTCTATATTTATTGTTAGACATGATTTCTCTCTCAAACTAACGTCACAGTTCCTCTGAATCAACTGAATGAAAAGAAGAAAAATTCGTAAAAGCTGGTCCAAATAGAAAAAGATGGAAAGAGGAGGAAAAAAATTCTAATGGTTAACTACTGACCTAAAACATACTGTGACATTTTCGATAGAAAACGTCCGGTGTTTCAATCCTTTAAAAACGAGTAAGAATTTATAGCTGTGCAGGGTCGGAGTGGAAAGTGACAAAGTCATAAACAGTAACCAGCTAACCCCAAGATATGGAGGGTGTACTGTTGTACACTTAGCTATTGCTTCCTGTCCTCTAACCATCGAAAAAATAGGTCAGACAGTATCCGTGAAAAAATTTTTTGTTGGACAGTGACTGTTACAGTCAGGTTCCAATCCAAACAGACCCCGGCCGCTGGCCGAAGCATGAGGTGGCCACTAAATAAAGAGACAATTTGTATTGATCTTATGGCAAATCCAATTGGTTCCAGAGAAAATTGGCCTTTTGGCCAGGTGGCCGTTTAAATGATGTGACCGCAAAGGCAGGTTTCACTGTATATATATTTTTTTTTTATAAAAATTCATAATGGTGATAATTCACTATGCAGTGATGAAGCGTTTCCCTCATAACTCATAAACTTGTTAAATTTTTCGTGTTCTCTCTCTTTTATTTTATTGCTGAAACTCCTGTTTACAATATCATGCTCTTTCAATTTTTTTTTGTGTTAGAAGAAAATACTGATATTTAAATGAATTTATTTTTTATCAGACAATCTATCAAAGGTAGAGAAGTGATCTTGCATCATATTGTGGATATGAGATGCATAAATACACACAAAAAATTTCATCAGAGAATGTTGGATAGTTTTTGAGTTACGAGGGAAACGCTTCATCACTGCACAGTGAACTGAATTTAAAAAAAATGGAAATAATTTTTTTTTAATCGTAAAAATATTTGTTTCATATAGCAAAAGGACAGTGTTTTACACATGCTAATTTTCATTATCGTACAAGATACAGTAATGGAGGAAAATAATGTTGAATATTTCCAAAATTTTACTGCTGTAAGCTGTACCTAACCCCTTAATCCAGTCTCCTACCACTGCAGCGTTCATTCGAGATTCCTAACCACTACATATCGGGGCAACTTTCTATCATGTGCCGTAATGCTGTAGAGCACAGTTCTTTGTTGCTGCCAGTCTTAACTACAACTTGCTTCTCTTCCTTTTTATTTATTGTAGTGTCCAATGGTATTTCAAAGAGGAGAGTGTTTGGTCTGCACTTGCAATTTGTGACAGCAAATAATTATTTTGCTGCTGCAGTCCAATTACATAGCACTGAACTTGCAAAATTTTATCTTCAGAAGCTGCGGAAAGCTGCTAGCACACATTGTCCTCCTGGTAACACTGAGATTATTATAGATTTATTAATTTGTCATACAGAATAATATCTGTAATATTGACAATATTTGAGGAGAAAAATTTGCTCCGGCGCCAGGGATGGAACCCGGGTCCTTGTTTCTACGTACCAAGCGCTCTGACCACTGAGCTACGCCGAATTCAATCCACAGCACCGGATCGAATTCTCCTCCTTCAATGTTTCCCTTTGTGGCCTGACTCCAAGTTAGGCATGTATGTTGACGTATATGTCCAATGTCAACTGCCATTATACTAGGAGCGCACTCAACTGAGTGACTTGTTTGGCCGGGATTCCGCAGTTAAGTGCACAGTAATCTGTACAGACATATGCACTGCTAGCTAGCTTGGAGTCAGGCCATAAAGGGAAACATTGAAGGAGGAGAATTCGATCCGGTGCTGTGGATTGAATTCGGCGTAGCTCAGTGGTCAGAGCGCTTGGTATGTAGAACCAAGGACCCGGGTTCAATCCCCGGCACCGGAGCGAATTTTTCTCCTCAAATATTAACACTGAGATTGTTGCATTCAAACATTCATATAATCCAACCAATGTTGGCTTTGAAATCTTTAATATTTTCTTATCGTGCTACAGCCAGGGCCTTTATTTGGCACATTTCTATCGAAACTGCATAGCAAAACTTCAATTTCTCTGTTATATATTCAATTAGCTTGCCTCAACTCTGGAAAATTTAGCTTTCTGATCACCAAAAGCTCTCCTGTTTTCATTGTTTTTTTAGTAACAGTTTCTTCCTTTTTCCTTCAGTCTCTAATGCAACTTTCTGTTACATCAAATTTATTATGGACTGTTGCACGATTTTCATGTTCCTCCACATCTTTGAAGATTTTATTTTTTTACTGCAGGTGAAGAATCACAATCTCATATCTTTCGTGGTACTCATTTTCAAAATTGAAAATACAAGATGCACAAACTGTATACTTCTCATTCCGAACTTGATTCTGACACATGTACTACTAATGCAAACACCATTTAACAGTGTTAACAATTGAAATGTCCATGAGGAAAAATACTGGCATGTGCTACCACCTTAGAAGTTGCGTGCAAGGAAAATTGGGCAACATTGCCGACTTCATTTCGAATAAGCTCTGCACCAATATTTTTTTACTTTTATATTTCAGGAAAAAGTGTGCAGGGTATTCGAGAAAATACTGTATATAATTTGTACATTTTGTTCTTTAAGTAGGGGGTTGATAAGCAAGTAAACATGATATTAGTAAAATTGTAACACTGGTCTTGGTGTATGTTGAAATTAGAGGAATTCTGTGTTAGCGGTAAAAGGAAAAGGTTGTATATCAGCTTACATTGAGATATTAGACGCACTATAACATTACAATTTGAAAGTCTTACTTATATTTTTGTATCATATTGAACAGGTGTGAAAGTTGCTTTTTCCAAACGGCATACTTTCAGGCATTTGCTGTTGTTTGTACCATATTTACTTCCTGTTGCATTCAGTGTAGTGTAGTACATAGCGAATAACCATCAACACCTTTTTTTTTTTCTAATTACAAACAAAGTAATGAATATATTTTTAGGACCTGAAATAGGAAAAAATTGCATTCTATGTTTTGTGATGTCCAGAATAAAGAAAGTATATATTTTTGTATTTTTTCATTACTTTATATTATAGTGTCTGATAATGTAAAACAGTTTTAATAGAGATGCATGTTTGAAGTTCAGGTTCTTCACGTGACATTTTTAAAATGCTTATTATTGCTAGTAAGAACTGATTTATTCCGTTTTGTTCTCCAGCCTTCTCTTTTCCTTTCTTTCCATATCTATTTTCGATTCTTCTCTTTTCCTTCCCTTTGAAATCTATTCTCCATCCTTCTCTTTTCCTTCCCTTTCATATCTATTCTCCATCATTCTCGTTTCCTTTTCTTCCACATCTATTCCATCCTTCTCTTTTCCTTTCCTTTCATATCTATTCTCCATCCTTCTCGTTTTCTTTTTTTCCATATCTATTCCATCATTCTCTTTTCCTTTCATATCTATTTTCCATCCTTCTCTTTTCCTTTCCTTCCAAATCTATTTTCCATCCTCGCTTTCTTTTCCTTCCCTTTCATATCTATTCTCCATCCTTCTCTTTTCCTTTCCTTCCATATCTATTCCATCGTTCTCTTTTCCTTCCATATCTATTTTCCATTTTCTTTTCCTTTTTTTCCATATCTATTTCCATCCATTTTCTTTTCCTTTCCTTTCATATCTATTCCATCCTCCTCTTTTCCTTCCCTTTCATATCTATTCCATCCTCCTCTTTTCCTTCCCTTTCATATCTATTCCATCCTCCTCTTTTCCTTTCCTTTCATATATATTCTCCATTCTTCTCGTTTTCTTTTCTTCCATATCTATTCCATCGTTCTCTTTTCCTTTCATATCTATTTTCCATCCTTCTCGTTTTCTTTTCTTCCATATCTATTCTCCATCCTTCTCTTTTCCTTTCCTTCCAAATCTATTTTCCATCCTCGCTTTCTTTTCTTCCATATCTATTCCACCATTTTCTTTTCCTTCCCTTTCATATCTATTCTCCATCCTTCTCTTTTTCTTTCCTTCCATATCTATTCCATCGTTCTCTTTTCCTTCCATATCGATTTTCCATCCTCGCTTTCTTTTTTTCCATATCTATTCCACCATTTTCTTTTCCTTCCCTTTCATATCTATTCCATCCTCCTCTTTTCCTTTCCTTTCATATATATTCTCCATTCTTCTCGTTTTCTTTTCTTCCACATCTATTCCATCCTTCTTTTTTCCTTTCCTTCCATATCTATTCCACCATTTTCTTTTCCTTTCCTTTTCATTTTCCATCTCGCTTTCTTTTCTTCCATCCATTTTCTTTTCCTTTCCTTTCCTTCCATTCTATTTTCCATCCTTTCCATCTATTTTCTTTTCTTCCATATCTATTCCACCATTTTCTTTTCCTTTCCTTTCATATCTATTCTCCATCCTTCTCTTTTCCTTTCCTTCCATATCTATTCTCCATTCTTCTCGTTTCCTTTTCTTCCACGTCTATTCCATCCTTCTCTTTTCCTTTCCTTCCATATCTATTTTTTTCCTTTCCTTCATATCTATTCTCCATCCTTCTCTTTTCCTTTCCTTCCATATCTATTCTCCATCGTTTCCTTTTCTTATTTTCCATCCTTCTCTTTTCCTTTCCTTCCATATCTATTTTCCATCCTCGCTTTCTTTTCTTCCATATCTATTCCACCATTTTCTTTTCCTTTCCTTTCATATCTATTCTCCATCCTCTTTTCCTTTCCTTCCATATCTATTCTCCATCCTTCTCGTTTCCTTTTCTTCCATATCTATTCTCCATCCTTCTCTCTTCCTTTCCTTCCATATCTACTATCCTCAGTGCCCCTAAGTGACTAGTAGAATCGAAACAAATTATCATCAGTGTTGTGGGCCATCCAGAGCCAGATCTGTACCTCAACAATTGTTGTATATTTTGAAAAACTTAATTGTATACATAAATTTATTTTTATAAGACGACGAGGTTCCAACATTCTTATTACACAATGCAACAAATTTCTTTTAGTGTATTGATATTTCTTCATATTGTAAAAATGTAGGACATTGTCAAAAGTATTTTGTGTTCTCATAAAAAACCTAGTTCTGAATGTTCAGGATTATAACGAGCTAGATTGAATTTTCATGGCTTTAATTTTAATTGGTAACCATTTTATTTAAAATAACCTTACATTGAAAATGAAAATTATAACATCGAAATACAGCATTCTTTGGGTTTATAATTGTTATACGTACATAAAATAAGATAGCAGATACTCACCAGAACTGTTATGGATCTATTTTTCTGTGAGAAGAATAAATGCATTGCTATAATGTGTGATCAATTGAAACTCACCCATGCTTCTTTATTTTTATGCTAATTGTAATTTGGTTGAAATTGTACTACAGCTTGCTAGTACAGTATGTTACCTGTAGATTCACATGTGAGTGTTTGATATTCCAATAGAAATCTATCCATTTATGTAGTGAGAGAAATAAAATTCCCAGTAACATTTGTAAAGTAGAGTGGGATCTTTTTACCATTGGTGGATCTTTTTACCATTGGTGCACTTTGGGAGGACCTAGATCATATATGTAACAGATAACTCAGTCGCTAATGCGTTAAAATTATGCGCACTTTGTAATAAAGAGGACGTAGTAAATCTGACAAAAGTTGATCGCCTATAACGACATATCTGTTACATATATGATCTAGGGGAGTATCTAGAACAATTTGTACAACGAACAAAATTGAAGATTTTTATTATAGATGGCAGACTACAGTTGACATTTTCGCGTATTTCCAAAATGTAAAATTGAAAATGGAAAATTTGACTCAGCAATTTGGATGACATTTGCTATTTTTGCATATTTACAAATTTTTAGCAAAACTGAAGTAATAACTCAAGATTTGGCAGCATTTTGGATATTTAAATCTGACAAAAAAGATTTTTATTTAACCTCAAAGCCTATTTTAACCCGACATATCTGTTACATATATGATCTAGGGGAGTATCTAGAACAATTTTTTATATTTTTGGGGAAAGGGTTTGATACAATTTTGATAATTTTGAGTATTTTTGGGGAAAGGGTTTGATACTTTTGAGTTTTTAGGAGGTTCTTTCTTTATTTCGGTTTGTGATGGAATATACTTCCACTATATCGAAGTTTATGCCTAAATCTATCCGCATTTTACAGAAATTTATTGTCTGTTCAACCATTCAAAAATATTTTATAGCAATAGGTTGTAAAATAGTCCTCACCCTTTGTAAACCAAAAATTTCAATTGTGTTAATCATGCAATTGGTAAATTTCTAAGTAGCATTGCGTAAGAGGAATTCGTATGGAAATACGTAGACATATTGTCAGTGCTGTCATGGTAATTTTTTCTTTACCATACGCCCCACCTAATATTTTTCATCCTTGCAATATATTTTACTACTCTACCTCTCCAACAATCATTTAATAGACGTTTTTATGTTAAAAAGAAAGAAAGAGATTATTTTACTTTACCTTTTGTAAAAGAAGCTTGTTTTGAAGATTCCATGAAGCTCTCGCAATAGATGGAGACTTATCTTGAATCCTGCAGGGTGTTTCTGCAGAACTAGGGATTTTTCAAGCATTCTTTCTGTAATTGTCTAGAAAAGCTACACCAAGAAAATAGCAATTTTTCATTTGCTTCACTGGCTTCTGTGAGACTTACACAGTGATACACATGTGTGGTTTTAGTTTGCAGCCACAAATACTTTCAACATAAAAATCGTTTGATACTTACAGACCGATTATTTAGTCCTGACAGCTCAGCGACGCGAAAGAGGGGAAGTAATAGGAGGAGTGGGGAGAGCTATGGAGTAAAGATAAGGGGAGCGGCCAGTGAAGGAATACAGTACAGCTTAAAGCTCGATTCACATTATACGTCACATCACCGTCACGGACCATCACCGTCCAATGCAAACTCATTCACATTTAACGGCAAGTGACCGTCAGTTTTCCGCCATCAAGACTGTAGGAACTGTGCTCTCGAAAGATGCCGATATTTAGCAAACAAAAACTTGCGATAATTGCTGTCTTATTGGACGAAGAAGAGGCCGAAAGAAGAAAACGAAACAGAATATGGATGAAAGAAATGCTCAGAAAGAGGAAGAATATAGGTGAATATCATACACTATACCGACAGTTGGAGGATGATGAACGTTGCTTCTATAAGTATTTTAGAATGTCAAAATATCAGTTTTATATTTTGCTTCAAAAAATAGAAATACAAATACAAAAACAAAACACAACATTTAGAGAAGCAATTTCAGCAAAAGAAAAGTTGATGGTTTGTTTAAGGTAAGTCCTTCTAGATTGTAGTCTAAACAATGAAATGGAAAAGCAATTATGTCAATTAAAACAAATTATAGTTTGTCATTCCTTGCATAAAATCACTCACAGGAAAACGTTAATTATTCCACAGGGGAAAATTGTTAATAGTAGGTTTGAACTGATGATATTCCTGACACGTGTAATGGTGTAGGCGACGGTGTTTGCATAGTTGTCAGATCATATGACGTAGTTGAGGTCGTCCGATAAGTAACCCTGTTTGCAGCTGATTGTGTTGCAGCACGGGATGCTGATAGTGAGCTGGTGGTGCTGAAGAAATCGAAGGCTGCTCATTGCTGTGGGACTGGAACATCCTTTCTTGAATTTATTCGTATTCAAGATTAGAAATTATATTGAAAATTTTTTATTTTGCCAGATTTTGTCTTAATGGTGAAACTTGTTTCACTGTGGCAGCTATGCTGTTGAAAAATGCATCTATTGGGTCCGCACTGCAGGTAGACGTCAATTGCTTTTATTTTTCATTGTTTTCTAATAAATATTTCATAACGAGAGATGACGCTGTTTCCTTCTCCTGCACCTTTTTCTTTGGACGCCTTTGTGACCCTGTAACTAGAGGATCAGTGTTCTTGCTTCTGGCAGTACTGATTTTCTTAAGTCCTGTGGATGTGAAGCAGCAATCTCTGCAGTCTCTTCATTTGTATCATTGTTCAAACTTTCTTCTTCTCCTTGATTGTTCGAATCGTCACTGCCTTGAGGTTCAACGTTTCCTATAGTTCCTCTTTCTTTAATAAATGGGATCAGAAATAACATATAATCTTCATATTTCCATTTTTTTCGGTGTTGGTTGCCTGTCCGCTCTTAGTCTTCCTCTTTTTTAATGCCTTTCTAAACTGATCCCTTAATGAAACCCACCTCACTTTGCATTCTGGACCTGAAAAGATTGAATCGGCTTCATTCATCACCGAAATCATATTCATAACAAATCAGTAATACATACAGTCACCATCTAGTTCACAACAATAGAACAGACCTTCGGATTGCAATCAAAAGATACTAGCAATATGACCAAAGATGTTAAAGCGAGTATAAATAACAGGGAGGAAGAAGAAAGCATAAACAATTCACGCTATCAAACCGTCCATGTCACATCAAAACATTCTCCTCGAGAATCCCAGACGGTCCGTGCCGTTGATGGGCTGTGACGTTGCCTGTATATGTGAACGCTACCATACAAAACGCATTGTACAATGTTTTGATGCAACGCTGCTGGTCCGTGATGTGACGTATAATGTGAATCGAGCTTAACTGTATTGGAAACACAACGCTATACCGCATGCGTGACATCCAATCGTTGAGACTGCAGGCAACAGACTAAGCTGAACATCCCTTGGCGTAACTTAATGGACTCGCCTGACCATGGTGCAGATTGCTGGCGACTGTCACAACTAAATAATCATACTGTACCTGTATGGTGTATTCTGATGTATTGTAGCTCCCCCACTTATTACAATTATTACATTCAAAGAGGTTCAGAACGCAATATTAGGGAAAATAGACGATTTTCCTAGTAATTTGCACTGGACACCTCGCATGTTATGTTGGCACAACAGTACATAGAATAACCAGCTAAGTATCAAACGATTTTTATGTTGAAATTATTTGCGGCTGCAAACTGAAACCATGTTTTTATCATTATACTTGGGTTGGATAAAAAGTAATGGCAACAGTTCGATATTTCTGACATGGCTTTATTCACAGGGGTACAACATTTACGTACCTTATATATAGTCGCCCCCCTTATTTATTACCTTTTGCCAAATGTTTGGAAGGCGTCGTACACCATCAGCGTGTCAATCTTTGTTGATGTTCCGTATTGACCGCCCTAAAGCATGGATAAGTTCATCTCTGGTATTGTACCGGGTCCCTCGCAGTGGTTCTTTCACTTTGATGAAAAGATCGTAATCGCATGGATCATATCGGGTGAGTACGGTGGATGTTCCAGTAGTCTGCGTTTGCCATCTGCCTAGGAGGTACAGCGTGGTGCAGTATTACCCCATCAATGTCATACACCACAATGAACATCTCCTTCACAGCACTTTGTGTAGGGCGCACTTTCTTTGGACGAGGAGAACCGGGATGCTTCCATTCATTTGATTGGCGTTTCAAGTTTGGTTCATACGAGCAAGTCCAGGTTTCGTCCACAGCGACGATTCGTCCAAGAAAGTCGTCACCTTCCCTTTGGTACCAGTGCAACAAGGCCTTCCTGGAACGCTTTAACCCATCGTGCAACTGTGCGATATGGCAACACTGCATTGCCACATGCTTCACGCAGTCCCTGAAAACATTCTTGTGCACTATGAGCTCGTGCCATTTCAATTTTGATCCAGGAACGTTGCTCTAGTTTTGTAAGGATGGTCTTAGGGCGCTCGCACTATCCCTATGAAAGTGAATGTTCTACACACTGCAGTAGATTGATGGAGTACTGTCGCCGCTGGTTGCACTAACTCATCTAACAGTCCTTGTTCATGTCCACACAGCTGGCAGCTCTCGAACGCACCATCGTCACGTGACAGCAGTGTTGCCATTACTTTTTATCCAACCTATGTAGATATCCCACAGAAGCCAGTGAAACAAAATAAAACTGTCTCATTTGGTTTAACTTTTCTGGGACAAGGGGAAAACAATCCTTTTATATATAGTTGAACCATTTATATTTATGAACATCAAAGAAGATATATTAGGAACAGCAAGAACTGATGTAAGATCTCAATGTACATAGGCACCCATAGACTGTGTGTTTCAGTGTGATCAAAATTTTCTTTGTCCCCTTTGCTGTGGAGACCTTCGGTCCTTGGAGTCATGACGCTAAAGTTTTGGTATCTCAAATCGGCCAAATTTTGATCTCCATTACTGGTGATCGTCGTTGCACTACTTATTTGCGTCATCGTTTAAGTATTGCAATTCAACGTGGAAATGCAATGAGCGTTTTGGGTACTCTTCCCGAGTCCAACCCTTTGGATGAACTCTTTCTCTTGTAAAATTTATTTAGTATTCCGTTTTTATTTTTATTAAAAAAAAAATTGTAAGTTCCCATATGCCTTATGGCCCCTAGGACAGCACTGCAAAATTTATATGATTAGTATTGCCATCTGCTTATATTTGTTCTTGTTGGATATGAGATGTGTAAATGAACTTCAAATGTGTAACTAAAATTGGCAAGATACGATATTTCATACCAGCTTCTTAAATAAGAAATGAAGTGCAGAATATATTAGTAAAGTGTTATTAAGAGGAGGCAGTTCGGCATTTATACAGTTGCAACCATTATTGTTAAAGCTCTGAAAGTTGTAATATCGAGAAATTGTATTGATTTTTCTCTACTGTAAAATTATAATTCTTCTGTTCATTGGACTGTTTGCATGTGAGATCCATAACCTCATCAATAGCAAGTTTGCATTCTTTCGAGGCCTTTTTTGAAACATTTAAACAATATGAGAGTCAAACTGACTGCAGATCAGGACTGTATGGTGTGTCATAGAACTTTCCAGTGTGTATGGTAGGTTTTCTTAATATCTCTCACATTATGTACTTGTGTTTATGCAGCAGAGTGTTAACTTGTTCTGGTCTTTCATTCTTTTGTTAATGCAGTTCTGTTTAATACTGAAGGTTGAAGCATACAGATTTCATTTGAACATACATTATGGCGATAAGTATGAGACTTTAAAAATACTGTCCATGTCGTACCTTGATTGTAGGCAAGACAGTGTGAAGTATGTTCATCACAATATTGATTTTTTTACTATTTTAGTGTTCCGTGCTATATACGTAATGTAGAAAATGACTAGGAAAGAATCCTGTTCACTTTTGTGTCCTAGTTTATTCTAATACAGTAAGACGAATCTAATGAACATAATTTTTATATTTACCTTCATTTTTTTTTTATTTTATAACACTTAAAAGTTGTGACTTTTTTCATTTCTCAGTTCGTATAGATGTTCATGTCATCACATTTGTAATGTAGTTCAACTTATACATCATACAGTGTTATACAATCTAATGTTTGGTGTTGGTGCAAATACTGTCTATTGTAGGTAATAACACTGATTATTACGCTTATACTAACAATATTATTTGTAATTTGCTGTATTTGTAGCATCATCAACAGCATTGTTTGTTAATTTTGTTTAATAAACGAATGTTGTTTAGTAATGTGTTTTAATGTGGGTGTATATCTTTTGTCCTGAAAGCTTTACACAGGGTGTAACAGAATGACTGTTCCTAATTTTTTGATGTGATAGAGGACATGAAAATAAACATTTTTTTTTCATAATAAAGTAGTGTCCAGAAATGCTTTGTATGAAAGACAGAGCTCTTCACTTACATTATGGTTACAAATTAAACCAAATCCTTTAACTCTATTAAATATAGAATATAATCTAAATTTAACAGAAGAAATACTGAAATCAGAAGTAAACACTCAAATAATGAAACAAATGTCTTTAGAGACAATTAATATTAGGCACCCTCCACAAAACTGGCTTCATTTATAAACCGACGGATCCTTGGTTTCCAGAGAGGTGCCGGTGCAGGTGTTATGTGCTGTCTCTTCTCACTTTATAGATCACTTTGATATGGAACAACAAGTTTTGATGGAGAAATCATTGCAATAAGTGAAAGTCTCAGGAATCTCCTATGCCATATCAATAAATTTAGGAATGCAGTTACATTGTCAGACTCAAAGCAGCTATTCTATCAATCCTCTCTAAACACACACCTTCATCTCAAACAGCATAAATAACTAAAATGCTCTCTCAATTAATATCACTCAATAAAATAATTGTATTCCAATGGATACCATCCCATTGTGGAATCCTGGGAAACGAGAATGCGGATGCTTTAGGAAAGAAGGGCAGCACTGCTACTTACAGACCTGTTACTAAATCTACATATTACTCTGTGAAAAGATTTATTAAATCTACATACTTAGTCTTCAACAAACAAAATTTGATAACACCATCCCAAGGAAAAAAATGGAACTCTCTGCATCATAATCCACAGTTAATTCCCGATTTACCACGAAAATCGTCTGTAGCTGCATTTAGATTGGCAACGGGCCATGATTGTTTGGCCAAACACCTGCATAGAACTGGAATATATCAGTCCCCTAACTGCCCATTGTGCAACTCAAACCAAGAAATGGATTCGGAACACCTCAAAATCTGTGCTTCAGTGGCTGGCCATGATAATATCTTTGAAAAATATTGGAGTGCAAGAGGTCAAATGAATTTGTCAAACGCCTGGCATTAGAAAACAACAACATTATGGTTATATTTATGTTTTCAGCTGTTCCTGTTACCATGGAAATAATGATTTCTCTGTGATCTGTTTATTTAATTTCACTGTATTAAAATGCATCAGCATACAAATTTTGAACTTGCAGACATGCATAAGGCATTTGGAGCAGCTTACAGCAATGCTAATTTGGCAAAGTGAATCTATTAGGAGAACATCCTCAGCGCCATATTCCTTGCCATACAACATTTTCGAGACTGGATAAACGTTTTCGAGATAGTGGCCAGATGTACATTTTCCAAATCGTTGGATAGGTAGAGCAGGCCCAGTTGCTTGGCCAGCACATTCCCCAAATACATTGATTTTTGTGTTTGGGGTCGTATTATATCAATTGTTTATGAAACACTCATCGACACAACAGAAGAATTAGTTGCTAGAATTAGTCTTGCTTTTGACAATCTTCGTAACCTACCACAGATATTTCCAAGGATTTGTCGTTCAATCATATGGTGTTATATAGTCGCGACGCTGTTATTCCCGACGTGACTCCTCCTCTTTGCTTATGTCTTAGGAAGTCAAGGCTCTATAAAGTCTAGGTAGGTAGTATCGTTCGGCATTTTTATTCTTTCGTTGCCAAGCTACCAGACGAGGGATCTATTTGCCGCACTGTTAAACATTATCATGTCGTAGCTCCTATGATAATAAATCAAACGCACTGTAATTAGTGGCAAATAACGTCCTCGTGTGCTTACTGCGAACTCCAACGAAAGAGCCAAAATGGCGGGCGATTATATGTTAAGTATTTATCCAGCCTTAGGAAATGCTTTACATCTTCATCAGCGAATCACAAGACGCACACGTTTAAATGTAGCCGACCTGCAACGTGATTGGCTGCCGGAAATTAGAGCGACGGGACTATAGCTACTTTTTGTGTCAACAATGGTGATTACTTTCGTATAGTTTGTCAATACTATTTTCTTAATATCTATTATTAGATAAAATAGTTACTGTGTAACCATAGAAAGTAAATAAAGTAACTTTCCAAGTTGAGATTCTTTCATTTTTTTTCTTCATACCATTATCACTTGAAAACATATCATTTCCGGATATTACTTTATTAAGAAAAAATGTTCAATTTCATGCCCTCTATCACATCAGAAAATTAGGAATAGTTTCTGTTATAGCCTGTATATAGGGTGAACCATAAGTAGTGTCATTAATTTTAAGAGGTTATTCTTTGAGATATTTCAAACAAAAAATTTAATATAATTTTGCTCGTTTTTCTCCTTTGTTTTATCTAAAATATTTCATTGCGTGTTTTGGGAAAGCCATTCATTTAATTTCCAATATGCTCAGTCAATTTAAGAGAGCAGTGTATTATGATAAAAAAAATGACTGAAAGAATTTTAGTTTTGTTCTTTAAATGTGCAGAAAATTGATCCAAACAAAATAAATGTAACTTTTCGTTCTGCAAAGGAATTTTAAAATGTAACATCAAATTCTTGAAATGTGTGATGCAGGCAGAAAAAAAATAATTTTAAAGCATTTATTTATAACAAATTATTGCGTTCAGTGGCTGAATAATTAATTATCAATCAACTTTTGACATCTTTTGAAGAATTGGTTATTATTCCACAACAGAATTTGTCGAATGTCCTTTGCGAATTTTATGAAATTAATGTTGAATATCTTGGTTATTTATTCACGAGATAAGATATCTATGAGATCTCCAAAAAGAAAAATTTGTGTTGCCAGATAGAAAACAAAAGATGCGAGAACAAATGAATGAGATGTATAAACAATTGAAAACTCTTTCAAAAGTATCAGTGACTGGGGTGAGGAGTATTTTTCTTCAAATGTAGAACTTCACCTGGAAGAAGGTATTTATTTAATGAAATTTCTTGCGTGAAGAAGTATGTGACGTCAGAGAAAATAGCAAAATGGAATCGAGAAAATGCTAATCTTCGCTCAAAATGTAGAGAATTTTTTTTAAATTTTCTCTAAGAAAATGTCTCCCTGTGCACAACTGCAGAAGTTGTCTCTGTGTTTGTGTCTTCCTGGAAACATTTCAGTGAACATGATTTGGATATTCCAAAAATCCAGAATTAGTTCAGAAACGTCGAGCCATGCTTGCTGTCTTAACCCACAATGAAATTTTTTTCGCGTTTCAGGATTTTATTCTTACTTACTGCTTTTAAGGAACCTGGATGTTCATTGCCGCCCTCACATAAGCCCGCCATCGATCCCTATTCTGAGTAAGATTAATCCAGTCCCTACCATACCCCACCTCCCTCAAATCCATTTTAATATTATCCTGCCATCTACGTCTTGGCATCTCCAAAAGTATTTTATTCTATTTTTTAGAAATTTTATTCTGTGTAGGTATGTTTCTACGAAAAAAAAAAAAAAACATTGTTCTTGCTGTCCATATTTGGTAGTATTTATGTGAACAGCTGTTCAGTCGAATGAAGCATATATACATGTTCTGCCCATGGGCAGGTCCTTCACTGCAAACCCAGCGTTCTCCAATCTTTCCTATTTTCTGCCTTCCTCTTAGTCTCCTCTATGCCCAATGATCCATATATCTTAATATCGTCTATCATCTGACATGTTCTGCAGTTGCGAGCGTCGAACTTTTCTCCCGTTCACCATTCATTCCAGTGCATCCTTCAGTAGGCAGTTTCTTCTCAGCCAGTGACCCAACCAATTCCTTTTTCTCTTTCTGATCAGTTGCAGCATCATTCTTTCTTCATTCACTCTTTCCAAAACAACTTCAGAAGAAGATATCAGATGATAGACATAAGATATATGGATCATATGCGGAGACAAAGAGGAAGGCAGAAAATAGGAAAGATTGGAAAATGCTGGATTTGCAGTGAAAGACCTGCCCTTGGGCAAAACAATATGCATTTCTTAATGAAAATTACTTCATAAGAATATTTTGTCCACAATACCAATTACCTTCTGGCTTAGTTGCCTCATAAGTGATATCTTTTTCTTCTTGTCACTTAAAAGGTTTCAGCCAGTCTTTGGACTGCTGGCTAAACATATAATATCGCAACATAAGCTGGAATAGTAACTCCATCATTAGACATAAGAAACATGAGATTTTCGTTATAATCCTTTATTTAAAAATACAAAAAAGTTACATATTATAACGTGAAAGACATATTAAATTTTGTATCTCAGTCTTCAATGTAACCCATTTTCTCTGTTTATTATTATTATTATTATTATTATTATTATTATTATTATTATTATTATTATTATTATTACAGTTTATTCAATAGACACATTAACACACATACACTACATATACTTTATATAGATAAGTCACATAGGCTATCAAAAGATTGTAAAATTTGAATTCTCACTTTGCTGACAAACCTTTGCAAATCGGATTCATGTTGATGATTGATTGAGACTTTTCTGCTGAGAAAGATCCCAATAAGACGTTGAGCTGTCTATATCCTATTGCGTGACACCATTTTATATTTAATTTTGCATGTATTGTCAAATTGAAATTGTGAGAATAAAAGGCGTGTTTATGTTTAAAAACTAACCTTGTTTTAAAGTATTAATAATGATGATAATAAAGATAATAATTATTGATTTTCGTTTACTATTGATCCGTATTTTCGTGATTTTTGTATACATATTATTAGTATTATTATTATCATTATTATAAATATTATTACTATTATTGATTTATCATGTTACTATTGATCCGTATTTTCGTGATTTTTGAATACCTGTTATTATTATCATTAATATTATTACTATTATTGATTTTTCATGTTACTATTGATCCGTATTTTCGCGATTTTAGTATACCTATTATTATTATCATCATTAATATTATTACTGTTATTGATTTTTCATGTTACTATTGATTCGTATTTTCGCGATTTTTGAATACGTATTATTATTATTATTATTATTATTATTATTATTATTATTATTAATATTAATATTATAACCATTATTGATTTTTCATGTTACTATTGATCCGTATTTTCGCAATTTTTATATACCTATTATTATTATTATTATTATTATTATTATTATTATTATTATTATCATTAATATTATTACTGTTATTGATTTTTCATGTCATTATTGATCCGTATTTTCGTGATTTTTGAATATCTGTTATTATTATTATTATTATTATTATTATTATTATTATTATTATTATTATTATTATTATTAGTCAGTAGAAGAAAAAATCAGCAGATACAAATTCAGTTGGCTAGATCATGTAAGAAGAATGGAAAATTCAAGAATCCCAAAAATTATGATGCAGTATAAACCTAGAGGACATCGTCGACCAGGAAGACCTTTAAGAAGACTGCTAGATGGGGCCGAAACAGGTCTACAGAGGCCTAATTCGTGAAGGATGATGATGATTATTATTATTATTATTATTATTATTATTATCATTACTATTATTACCATTATTGATTTTTCATGTTACTATTGATTCGTATTTTCGACATTTTTGTATACCTGTTATTATTATTATCATTAATATTATTACTATTATTGATTTTTCATGTTACTATTGATTAGTATTTTCGTGATTTTTGTATACCTATTATTATTATTATTATTGTTATTATTATTATTATTATTATTATTATTAATATTATTACTATTATTGATTTTTCATATTAATTTGATCCGTATTTTCGTGATTTTTGTAAACCTATTATTATTATTATCATCATCATTATCGTTACTGTTACCATTATTGATTTTTCATGTTACTATTGATCTGTATTTTCGTGATTTTTTGTGTACGTTTTTTATTATTATTACTCTTGTTATCATTAATATTATTACTATTATTGATTTTCGTGTTATTATTGATCGGCATTTTCGTGATTTTTGTGTACGTTTTTTATTATTATTATTATTATTATTATTATTATTATTATTATTATTACTGTCATCATTAATATTATTACTATTATTGATTTTCATGTTATTATTGATCCGCATTTTCGTGATTTTTGTGTACGTTTTATTATTGATTTTTCATGGTACTATTGATCCTTATTTTCGTGATTTTTGTGTACGTTTTTATTATTATTATTATTATTATTATTATTATTATTATTATTATTATTATTGATTTTTCACGGTACTATTGATCCTTATTTTCGTGATTTTTTGTGTACGTTTTTTTATTATTATTATTATTATTATTATTATTATTATTATTATTATTATTATTATTATTATTGATTGATTTTTGTTGTTACTATTGACCCGTATTTTCGTGATTTCTTGTGTACATTTTATAGTAACTATCCTCTAAATATAAAATAAAATTTATAATTCATAAAGCATAGGACACCCGGAACACACTTTGAGAAACGCTGATTGAACTGAACATACAAATAAAAAATTTCATTTTACTCATGATAAATATTGAATTAATTTAATCTTGCGTTTAGAATTCCTTCTACGGGTTACTTTATATAAGTAGTTATAAACTTTGATATACTGTAGTTACTTATTTGTATGAAGGCATTAATACTGACGTGAGTTTTGAGAACTCTGCTTAATTTTGTTTGTGAAAAGTAGTCACAAGCACCTTATTGCTTGAGAAACGCACTAATGTATTTCTCAAGTAAATAGTCTCCAGTTTTTCCAGTTTTCGTTTCAGATTAAGAAAGCCTTCCTCTTTGATTTGCACATGAGGAAGGACGAGTTTCTTGAGATTTATGAAATGAAATACAATTTTATCCATATGCCCGGGTTTGTGATGAAAAAATTCAAGACTTCGCACAGACTTGAAATCTGGAAAGTCAGTTACTTCAATCTCTTTCAAGTCAGCTGTGACTTTACTTTCCAGAACAATCCTTCTGACTTTGAGATGGAAACATTCAAGCAAAGGACAGTATTTTTGAATGTGACTCAAGTTAAAATCTGGGACGTTTTCAAGATTCAGGCACTTCAACTGAGTACCGATCTCTTTAATTAAGTCGTGTAAAACACTGAAAGTTGCCTTGTCCAAATACAACTTAGTCAATTTCTTGGAACTTCTGAGTGGCATTAAAGAGATGTAACTTATTTGACTGAGTTTAATTCTATTGAGATTTGGGAAATTCTCCGCAAGGACTTGCAATTGATTGTATGTGGGATCGCTAAAGCCAAGACCTTTGATCAACTCTGAGTGGCGTTTGTGATCTTCAACTGCCTCTTCAGTGAGACCTCTCAGAAGGTTCGTAATGCCTTTCCTACTTAGTCCTGTTTCTTGTACGTATAAAATTCTTAACGTCTTCAAACTAAGAATGTACTCCACAGCATTGTCAGTGACATTTATTGAAAAACTTACATTCAGTACTTTTAGTACACTGCAGCAGTTTGCGATAGTCATTATGTCCGCGTCGATGCAGTTCTGAGCGTGGAATTCCTGTAGGGTCTTAGAAAGATGAGCATTAATGACCAGGTGACTATTGGTCCTCATTTCAAGACCAGATTGATTACCTAATTTCAAACATTTCAGCCCATGTAATTTTGGTAGTAATGCATAAATCAACTCACAACAATCCACTTTGTAGAAGTCTGTTATGGAAGGGTGTGTGCTGTTCTCAAAAGTTTCCAGAGTCCTTAAAGCTGGATGAAGAATTGATTTCACTACGTCTGTGATAATATCAATTATTTCTTGTGGAAAGACTCTCAGTTGGGGTATATAATTTTCACGCACCGCTTTCAAAAGCATTACTGCCATCTTGTCGGCCGTGTTGGGAGGTACAACGCGTTGAATCAAGTTCTGAAGATCCGAACAGTAGGCTTTCAAGTTGAGTAGTTGTGGCGAACTTATGGACAGAGCGACCAATTCTGTGATTGATTCGAAGACGTACCCGCAGAATACACCCATTGCCAGACTACTGAGACGTGTAGTTTTATAAATAGAAAACCTGAAACATAACACACAAGTTAGCAAATACATTGTAGTGGTCATAATGAAAGAGAGAACACCAGAATATGATTGACACTTCAATTCGACCGACAACAGGAAACGTATACATAGGGTAAAAGTTGGTAATATTGTGATAGTTTTTTTTTTTTAACTTATTACAATTTTACTGAGCGAGAGAAAGATCGGTTTTGTGCAGCAACTTGTCCACGAACATTCCCTTAATACGTTGACGCAAAACCGATCTTCCTCTCGCTCAGTAAAATTGTAATGAATTCTCAAAAATAACTATCCCAATATTACCAACCTTTACTCTAATGTTGTTTAGTCCAGGGGTTCACAACAGGTGTGTCGCGGATTTTTGGAACTGAAAAATAAATTTTATGCCATCCAGAAAGTCTGTTTACAACGTACTTTTTTTATTTACAACGAAGTGTTTGATACAGTACATTTTATTTTGAGACAGAATTTACCAATGAAACGTGAACACCTGCAACAATGCTCAGTCTAATTTTTCTGCCTGGAGATAATTGCAAAGAAAGTGAACACTTACAACAATGCTATGGAATTCGTTTACTCTTCCCACTTTGTAAAAAACAGAGATTATAGTCGCGACGCTGTTATTCCCGGCGTGACTCCTCCTCTTTGCTTACGTCTTAGGAAGTGAAGGCTCTATAAATTCTAGGTAGGTAGTATCGTTCGCCATTTTTGTTCTTTCGTTGTCGAGCTACCATACGAGGAATCTATTTGCCACACCGTTAAACATTATCATTTCGTAGCTCCTATGATAATAAATCAAACGCACTGTAATTCAGCAAATAATTGAGCGGCAAATAACGTCTTCGTGTGCTTTCTGCGAACGCCAACGAAAGAGCCAAAATGGCGGGCAATTATATCAAGTATTTATCAAGTCTTAAGAAATAAATAACATCTTCATCAGCGAATCATAAGACGCACACGTTTAAATGTAACCGACCTGCCACGCGATTGGCTGCCGGAAATTAGAGCGACGGGACTATAGTATCGTCAGAACGTATTGGTCAGTTTTAATATATAGGTGTGAGCGGGTGATAGTGCGACTATTTTATGAAAAGTGCTTTATTTATATTTTATCATGGACACATTTTTAATTCGAAAAAGACAATCTGAATCAAGTTCTGGGTTAGAGGACAGCAGTGCTAATTCAAATAATGTGAGCGAAAATTCCCTTCAGGGTTCACAAAAACGTACTGCGTTTCGTAAATATAGTGATGGTTACTTGAAATATGGTTTTACGTGGCGTGGAGATGAATACAGGGTGTTTCCGAGGTGCTGTTACAAACTTTCAGAGATGATGGCGAAGGGCACATGTATCAATTTGAGATCAGGAACCCTGGTCCGGAAATGACCGAGTCGAAAGTTACAAGCAAAAATAGTTGTATGGAAATTAAATAATTTTATTCCTCTGTACACCTTATTTATGTGTATTTTTCTGTACATCTTACACATACTGTATTCATCTGACGTTGTTTACGTTGTCTACTTACAGTATTCCATTCAGTGCGCTGTCTGAGGGGTGGGGACAGGAAACTGCACTAAAGCAATGCAGATAGCGTAATGTGCAACGGACATGGTCGGTCCTGATAGGCTATGCACGTCTGTAGACAGCAGTATTAAATGGGGTTTTGTGGGACGAAAATATTATTAAGAAAACAAAATCAAGATCTATTATAGCATTGTAAAGAGTATAATTACTTATGGGGTCAGTACCCTGGTCTCTTACACAGAGGTCCCGGGTTCGATTCCCGGTCGGGTTGAATTTCCTGGTTGAGATTTTTCAAATGTTTTCCCTCAACCGTAAGGAAAATGCCAGGAAATTCGGGCTACAACGTCCTGAATATCATCGGCTTGATATACCACCAAAATCATATTCATAACAAATCAGTAATACATATACAGTCGCCATCTAGTTCACAACAATAGAACCAGCCTCAACAATAGTACACAGGCCTTCGGATTTCTTCCATAACAATTATAGTCGCGACGTTGTTATTCCCGGCGTGACTCCTCCTCTTTGCTTATGCCTTAGGAAGTGAAGGCTCTATAAAGTCCAGGTAGGTAGTATCGTTCGCCATTTTTGTTCTTTCGTTGCCGAGCTACCATACGAGGAATTTATTTGCCACACCGTTAAACATTATCATGTCGTAGCTCCTATGATAAATCAAACGCACTGTAATTCAGCAAATAATTGAGCGGCAAATAACGTCTTCGTGTGTTCTCTGCGAACGCCAACGAAAGAGTCAAAATGGCGGGCGATTATATTAAGCATTTATCGAGCTTTAAGAAATGAATAACGTCTTCACCAGCGAATCACAAGACGCACACGTTTAATTGTAGCCGACCTGCAACGCGATTGGCTGCCGGAAATTAGAGCGACGGGACTATAACTCGCGATATGACCAGAGATGTTAAAGGAAGTATAAATAAAGAAAAAAATAACTTACGGAGAAGAAGTTTGGTCACTAAAGGAAATAATAAAATTAAAATTACTTGATACAGAAATTGATTTTTTGGCTCGTATATCGAGAAGAGATAAAATATAATTAGAAATACAGTCATCAGAAAAAAAATAATATACTGTAGATAGTACAATTTTTGTCTGCATTAGAATGGGACAGTTACAATGGTATGGTCATGTAAAGTGGATGGAAGAGCAACATCTGCAGAATGGATACCTCAAGGAAATCGCAAGAGAGGAGGACCTAAAACAGCTTGAAGGGATGGTATAAAGCACACTATGCTAGAACTACATCTGGAGGAGGATCAGTGAAATTACAGAGAAGAATGGAGATGGGCTATCGGAAGATGTAATTAACATTGTAACAACCGATTTACACACACACACACACACACACACACACACGATGTTTCTTGACTGACTGACTTTTAAGAAACCCGGAGGTTCATTGCCGCCCTCACATAAGCCCGCCATTGGTCCCTATCCTTAGCAACATTAATCCAGTCTCTATCATCATATCCCACCTCCCTCAAATCCATTTTAATATTATCTTCCCATCTACGTCTCGGTCTCCCTAAAGGTCTTTTTCCCCTCCGGCCTCCCAACAAACACTCTATATGCATTTCTGGATTCGCCCATACGTGCTACATGCCCTGCCCATCCCAAACGTCTGGATTTAATGTTCCTAATTATGTCAGGTGAAGAATACAATGCGTGCAGTTCTGCGTTCTGTAACTTTCTCCATTCTACTGTAACTTCATCCCTCTTAGCCCCAAATATTTTCCTAAGCACCTTATTCTGAAACACCCTGTGCCTCTCTCAAAGTGAGAGTCCAAGTTTCACAACCATACAGAACATAGGCCTATTATCTAAATAGAAGAAAAGACCGTTAGAAATTACGCAAGTCAGTCTGTTAATTAAGACAAAATATGAAATCTTACCTTTTGTGAAAATTTTCAGTTGTAATTTGACGAGCTTCAGACATTTTCTCTCTCGATGATCAGTGAATCGCCTATGAAAATAGATGCAACCAGCACAACTCACGTACTATTAAACACTTAAAGCTGCCTTCTCTCTTTTTTACTAATGATAGTTATTGAAATTCTATCCAAATTTTAACTTGTTTATAAAACTAAATGAGTGTTTTTCTGTGTAATTAATTATACAGTACTTCAGGGCGAAGAGTAAGTCATCCAAACTAACACCAGAGTCCGTCCACTTCTACCACTCGGCGTGTACAACGCTAGGCAAATGTAGTGCTAATTCATTACAAGTTGAGTCAGTAATATGGTATTGAAAATAATAGTTCATAAAATCAGTTATCGCAAGATATATTGTTCTTAGAAACAGAATTGCAGTTCACTTGTTTGTGTGCCTTTAATATGAAGACAACTGAATGTTTAGATACCGGTACGCGAAGTAGAAATCTTTGTGCGCCCGTCACCATCGGTAGGCGGTGACTCACAATTACGCAGAAATACCGCTCACAAATTGCAGTGCTTGGGAAAAGTGGCATAAGTC
>JAJSOF020000011.1:148906324-149076324 GCA_025594305.2 Periplaneta americana | reverse complement strand
AACTAAATATATATCTATACTCATACATTGCCATTAAACATGTGACACACTGGTATGAAAATTAATTACTCGCGAATAACTTTTTTAAAGTCAGGTATGATATTTTGAATTTAATTTGTTAATGATATGAATCATTTTGAATATGAAATTAAAATAACAATTTAAATTGATTGAAAACTGTATAATAATGTATTTCACGCTACAACAAACAATACACTCCATATTTTGTCAGGATACTGGAGTTATTATTGGTACTTGTTAAAACAAAATGAGTCCAAGAAATTAAAAAAATATTTTAAGGTGATATGAAATGAGATAATTAAGATGCAATGCTTTTGTAATCAGCAGGGAAAGGATTTATATGTAAATACATATTTACTTATAAAGCTAATATAATTTATATTTTGCATTATCTTTATGTTTCACAATGTGTAGGGTTGAAAAATCCTACTTTTATTTTCCATATTTTTCCATATTTTAGAGTTTAGTACATATTTTCGTTAATTTCCATATATTTTCCATATTTCATATAAAACAGTCCATATTATATTAGGTTTAACAATAAAACAAAACAAAATTCCATTAACTTTTAAAAATACATTTCAACAATAGAGATTTAAACACATGTTCAGTAATCCCTTTAACATCAGAGTTATTTGAAAATTAGCAGTCCTATCAACAATGGGAAAGTAAGTTACAAAACTGTATTAATTTAATTTAAAATTTTTAACAGACTTCAGTTGTGCAGCTCAACAGTTAAATGCCAGTCAGAGTACACATAGGTTCAGTTTTGTAAATCATACTATAAAGACGGTAAATATGCCAAAAGTACGTCATTCAGTCAATTTAAAATCAAAACTAACAAGTTACATTTCAGAATTTAAAGAAGATGGTTTATCAACTGACAATAAAATATTATTTTGTAATTTGTGTCAGTGTGCAGTATCATCTACACAAAAGTTCCTGGTGCAACAACACATTACAACTAGTAAACATCAGGCCAACAAACAACTAAATTCCAAGCAGAGACAATTGTTTTTAACACAACCAACAACATCGAATGTAAGATCATTAACATCGACCTTCGTTCTTCATCTCTGCTGATATTCCTCTCTACAAACTAAAGAATAAGGTCTTCAGAATTCCTTGAAAAATATTGATACAATCCCGGATGAGTCAACACTTAGGAAGACGTATGCTCCATCCATCTACGATGAGACAATACAGAAGATAAGAGATGAAATTAAAGATAGTTCAATTTGGGTTTCCATTGATGAGACTCCCGACAAAGAAGGTAGACTTGTTGGTAATGTAGTTATCGGTTTGTTAAGTGAACAATATTCTGAACGAATTCTTTTACATTGTGATGTTCTAGAAAAGTGCAATAACAAAACTATAGTTAAACTGTTCAACGAAGCTATGGGTATCCTGTGGCCAAAGGGTATTATGTACGATAATGTGTTATTCTTTATTAGCGAATATGGTCAAAGCTGGACAAGCATTATCTGTTGTATATCCTAAATTGACTCATTTTACTTGTGTGGCGCATGCATTTCATTATCAGAAGTGGTCAGAGACAATTTCCCTAAAGTAGATTTGTTGATTTCATCAGTGAAAAGTATTTCTCAAAGCTCCCAGTAGAGTTAACGTGTTGAAAGAAATGTACCCTGAAATTCCATTGCCACCAAAGCCAATTTTAACTAGATGGGGTACATGGCTAGAAGCAGTTGAATATTATGCCGAACATATAGACTCTATTAACAATGTTCTCCTTGCATTGGACTCTGAAGATGCAGTCTCAATTGATACTGCGAAAACAGTTACCTGTGACATAAGTGTGAAGAATGACTTAGCTCATTCAGCATACATTTTCATGCATCATAAAAACGCTCAAAAGTCTCCAAAATAGGCACCTTTCACTATCTGAAAGTTTTGAAATTATAAATAGTACTGTGGAACAACTGAATTAGGTAAAGTTGCAGATGCAGTAAGATTGTACTTTCAAAAACCCTGGATATGAAGAATACAAAATGATAGTGGTGAATCAACAGTGAAGATTAACTTGGACTTATCCCCAGCAGACATTGTGAAAAACAGTTACTTCTTGTGACGTCACGCTCTTTTAGTCAGTATAAATCTATCCTCAGAGACAATAGAAGAAGATTCACTTTTCAGCACTTGAAAGAAATGTTTGTTATTGTTATGGTAACAGACAATAAAAATTGTGTTTTGTTGAAAACATTGGAAGATGAGTCCATTATATTTTTGTTTAGTTTGATTAAAATGTACCAATATTTAACGTACATAGTCATTTTTTTATAATTTTAAGTCCATATTTAATTCCATATTTTGGTAAAAATCCATATTTAATTCCATATTTTGGTAAAAATAACTACATATATATTTACATATTTCATATATTTTTAGTCCATATAAATCCGTTCCCTGGTAATCAGACACACTAATGTATGGTTCTCCTGTAAAAATTTCACAGACCTAACAGAAAATCCAGCAATTATACGTTATTTTTTTCTATTTTCCTCGAAACTTATTTTCTGTGACTCATGTGGTTTTACAAATGACCGATTCAATTGCTTTCGTATGTAAGTTGAGGAGTCACCTTCATCTCACTCTGACGCTAAATAACCGTAGCAGTTGTTAAAGCGTCGTAAAATAAACGAAATAAAAAAGGAGTCCTAAATATTAAACGTAAAATAATATTCAGATTTATGAATATCCATAAAATATTGTACAAATCAAAATTAGGAAATGTAATAAGCTTACTATTTCCGTACCCCATGCTCCTTTATGGCATTTAAAAAAGCTACCCTACGCCTACAGTATCTTTTAATAGGTATGAACCAGTATGGGAATGCAAAAAAAGAAGAAATTTCAGACAGAATACGGGGATTTTAAGTCTGTAACATAATGTTGGCGACCCTGGTTGCTTACAGCTGTTTTTGTTTCATTACGATGTTGGATGGAACCGTAGCTCTGTCACACTGATATTGTGTTTACAGCTGTGGATTAAAGTGTAAGCATGTACTCATTACTTTCTTATTGTAATTTAATACTTGATTTATGAGTCTGTAATATTTTAGTGTAGTGACATTGTAGAATGCAGGTGCTGACAATAAACGAAGAGAGTGAGGTTAGAAGATACAGCAGTCGACCTTGACAATGAGATGTGGGGTTGTGTATCAATGTGCGCTACTTCTTCAATTTTATTATTGATCACATACATATTTCTGAACGTTATTTATTATTATTTTTTTTGGAAGTCAGAATCGACATTGTTAATGAGGTATGGTATTGTGTATCAATGTGCACTTCTTCAGGTTTTAATACTTATTTCTTGTGTGGAATGACATAAATATTTCGGAACTGTGTTTGTTTTTTTATTTCGTGCATGGAATAGCATATTTCGGAAAGTATAAAGTTTTTTTTTTTTTTTTACATACATAATTCAAATTATTGGACAGATTCATTCACTGAGATAAACGTGACGGATAAAGCAACTTCCGATACGACAACCTTTTTCCATCGATTTTCCGTTTTTAATTCTAATTTTATAGGCGCTTTGTAGTAGGGTATTTGTTTGTTTGTTTTTTTTTTTTTCCTTTAAAGAGCCAATCTTTCTACTGTAATATGATTTTAAATTTCTTTAAAACCAAGTTCTATTGCCACTAGATAGCTACAAATTTCTCTCTCGACTTTGGGGATTGCGTACATGACCCTTATGCTTGTCCTGTGTTGCCGTAAGCGGTGATTTTGCACCATGTCATTATCATTCACATGAACAAAGATTGCTTCATTTGTTGTTTCTTTGGTGCCGACCGAAACGGGACAGAAGATTTATCTTTGACAAAACAATGCCTGTATACATATATAAATGTAAATAACATGATTAATGTAAGTATTTAGTTTCTATATGTTGTCAAATAAATAAATAAACAAACAAATAAATAAATAGGTAGATATACATTATACATAGGTAGATAGACAGATAGATAAATAAATAAATAGATCAATAAATAAAGAAGTAATTAGCTAAATAAATAAATCAATAAATAAACCAGTACATCGATAAATAAATAGATAATTACATAAATGGATAAATAAGTAAATACATAAATAAATAAATAAGTGAATATATAAGTAAATAAGGAAATAAACAAATGCATAAATAAATAACCAAAAATAAATAATTAAATTAGTTAATAAATCGAGAAATATATAAATAAATCAATACATAAATCTAGAAATAGATAAATAATTCGATAAAACGTTAATTATATAAACAGATAAATCGATAAATAGGTATATCGATAAATCTATAAATACATGTCGATCAATAGATAAGTAGATAGATTAAATTAAATCAAATTATGCTTTATTTAACGACGCTCGCAAATGCAGAGGTTATATCAGCGTCGCCGGTGTGCCGAAATTTTGTCCCGCATGAGTTCTTTTATATGACAGTAAATCTACTAAAATGATCCTGTCACATTTAAGAACACTTAAATGTCATCGACCTGGGCTGGGATCAAATCCGCAACCTCGGGCACAGAAGGACAGCACTTTACCGACTGCGTCATCCAGGCCGATAGATAGATAGATAGATAGATAGATAGATAGATAGATAGATAGATAGATAGATAGATAGATGGATGGATGGATGGATGGATGGATGGATGGATGGATGGATGGATGGATGGATGGATGGATGGATGGATGGATGGATGGATGGATGGATGGATGGATGGATGGATAGATAGATAGATAGATAGATAGATAGATAGATAGATAGATAGATAGATAGATAGATAGATAGATAGATAGATAGATAGATAGATAGATAGATAGATAGATAGATAGATAGATAGATAGATAGATAGATAGACCCTCTTCCAGAAAGCCAGGAAATGTTGTATCTACAATGTGAAATAAGAAAAAAATAAGAAAATGTTTGAAAAGAGTCGAAAAAGGTAAACAAGGGAGTAAGGGGGGCACGATCCCTGATACATTAGTCATGCTTAATTCCATTCAATAATAATTATTATTGATATCGCGCTTTGTGAGTTCCTGATGATACTTGACAACAGAATGTACTTACGCTAAGGAGAAAGCCTGAGCTACGCATTTAAATTCAAATAAAACAATGAATATTAGATAAATAGACATACAATGAATAAATAATATACTCTGATATGTATATCAATACGTGGTATTTTATTATAAACAAAGTTTCATTCATAAGCTCTTTGCAACTGGTGCTTTTATTCCTATGTAGGTGTAGCAGGAGATGTTCTTGGCGTGTTTTATTTCGTATCCACAATCATGGCGATGTGATTGACTGGTGGAAGTAGAGATGGCAAGGGGACGTAGTCTGACGTCACTACAGCTGAAAGATCTCGGAAGCGGACGGCCGATATCTTGTTTCCCCGCAAAGTAACGAGGGCCGTATCGCGAAGACATTAAGTTATAGCAGTGTCTCTCAAGCTATGGAACACGACCCATAACAGGAACGCGATGTCTTTGGCATAAAAAGGACCTCAAATTCTGAAAATCAATAAATAAGTACATAAGTAAATAAAAAAACAGTTAAGTAAATGAATGAATGAATGAATGAATAAATAAATAAATAAATAAATAAATAAATAAATAAGTGAATGTATGATTAAAGAAATAAATAAGTAAATAAAGAAATAAATGAGTAAATAAATAAATAAACATGCATAAGTAAATAAATTAGTGAATAAATGAAGTAGATAAATAAATATAAATAAATTAATAAATGAATAAATCTAAACAAATAAATGAAGATAAGTAAATAAATAAATAAATAAACAAATAAATGCAAATTAATAAATAAGTGAATAAATAAATTAATGATAAATAAATAAATAAGTGAATGAATGCAAATTAATAAATAAATAAATAAATAAACAAGAATAAATAAACAAATTAATAAATAATGATACGAATAAATAAACAAATAAATGAATGATAAATAAATAAACAAATTAATAAATAAGTGAATAAATAAACAAATAAATAAATAAATGCGTAACTAAATAAATAAATTAATGATAAATAAACAAATAAATAAATGAATGAATAAAAAAGTATATAAATTAATTAATGATAAGTAAATAAATGCACAAGTAAATAAAGTAATGATAAATAAACAAATAAGTGAATAAATAAGTAAATGGGTAAAATAAGTAAATAAATAATCAATAAATGAGCAAGTAAATGAATAAGTAAACAAATAAATACTGTAAGTAGATAAGTAAGTAAATAAGTACCATAGATAAGTAGATAAATAGTTAAGTAAATAATATACATAAGAAAATAATTGATAAAAACTAAAAAAGAAGTACCGTAAGCAAGATAGTAAACAAATAAATCAATAAAAATAAATAAATATATTCATAATAAATAGGTACATAAATAAATAAAACATATCCGTCAGAGAAGAACTTCTCAAGTTGAGTAACACTATAATGCAGGGTTTTAGGACATAGGTTAAGAGTGTTTGAGAATAGGGTGCTTAGGAAAATATTTGGGGCTAAGCGGGATGAAGTTACAGGAGAATGGAGAAAGTTACACAACGCAGAGCTGCACGCATTGTATTCTTCATCTGACATAATTGGGAACATTAAATCCAGACGTTTGAGATGGGCAGGGCATGTAGCACGTATGGGCGAATCCAGAAATGCATATAGAGTGTTAGTTGGGAGACCGGAGGGAAAAAGACCTTTAGGGAGGCCGAGACGTATATGGGAGGATAATATTAAAATGAATTTGAGGGAGGTGGGGTATGATGATGGAGAATGGATTAATCTTGCACAGGATAGGGACCGATGGCGGGCTTATGTGAGGGCGGCAATGAACCCTCGGGTTCCTTAACAGCAATTTGTAAGTAAGTACCTACTATACTGAAGGTTAGTAAGGAGGCTTGTTGGAACAAAAATATCTGATACATTTCGTATTTATCCAAGGAATTTGCTGAACATCGACACCTATGGATAGTGTACTCGTATATTCAGTTTTTGAATTAAAGCAGGGAGGGGAAACCGGGGAATTTCAGAACTTTTCGTTCTGCAAAGGAATTTTACAGTGTTACATTTGTTTGGATTAAATTTCCGCACATATGAAGGACAAAAATAAAATTATCTCAATAATTTATTATCATAATGCACTGCTCTCTTAAATTGACTGAGGATATTGGGTATTAAATCAATGGCTTTCCCAAAACATACCGTGAAATATTGATATAAAACAATTTTATCTCGAAAAGGAAGCAAAAACGATCAAAATTGTATTAGCCTTTTTTTTTGTTTGAAATAACTCAGAATAACCCCTGAAATTAATGATATTACTTACGGTTCACTCTAATTATTCCATCATAACGTTTATACTTTAAACTCAAAATGTAAACCTTCAAAACAGTAGTTGTCCATATGTAATGCTTCTTAATTATTATAAGCAGATGCACAATTGTTTCATCGAGAAATAATTTTTTAGGAAGATAGAATTGTTAACAAAAACATTTTAAGATCCTCTAGTTTATACCGCATGTTGATGACGATAGCAAACTGTAATAGTGAATAGTTCAATGTGATCTGCTTTTATACGCCATTGCCACCCATCCACGTAAAGTGCGAAATTAACTCGAACATTCGTTAAACCGAACACTGAGGCAATCCGCAAGACGGAAGAGTTTTGCATACTGCCTAAAGCGCCAGGCGTTCTGTAGCAATATATTTAATTTTTCCGTAACCGGTTAAGCAGGACTTCAGTACTGATATATATGACGGTGGTAATGTTTTATTTTTAATGTTATGGCGACATATAGTTGGTTAGAAAAGTTAGGAAGGAAGCAACAGACATAATGCCTCACCATCTGTAATCGTACTGTCGGAAGTTGTACAGGAACTTGGTTGGTCTTTTTTCTTAACGAATCCGCGATATAGTGAAATTCAAGAAACCACACTCACAGCTCGTTATAGACTAGCATGCTCGCCGAGAGGTGAGAAGTATATTGCAGACGTTTTATCAAATTTTATTATAACATTTTCATTATGGTTCACTCAAAGTGTATCATACAGTAGGTGTCTATTCCGTTCAGTGAATCAATAAAGAACCTAGGTATTTATATGGACAAAAGTTTAAATTGAAACACTGAAGTTGCAGAAACCTGCAAAAAAGTATTCTCACTAATCCACTCGTTTAGGCGATTGAAGAATTTTCTACCCTTTTCCCCGAAAAATATGTTAGTGCAAACACTCGTGATGCCCCACTTCGATTACTGTGATATTCTGTTTACTGACCTAAGCGTTACTTCGGCGCAGAGACTGCAACGTGTTCACAATATGTGCGTCCGTTTCGTCTGCAATATTCTCCGGGCTGATCACGTAACAACATCCCTCGAAATGTTGTTCTGGCTCCGTCTAGAAGATCGTAGGAAGATCCACTGTCTTTCCCTTCTCTTTCACTTATTGCATGTTTTCTCCACTCCTGTCTATCTTGCGTCTCGTTTTCAAACTTTATCCACCCACCATAACCTAGACACACGATCACAACACTCCTCAATATTATCCATTTCCTCCCACCGAACATCCTCATATTCATCTTCTTTCACTGTGGCTGTTCCTCGACTTTGGAATTCCTTACCGAGTAATGTCAGGGACTGTCAGACATCAAACCAATTTAAGAATAGACTAACGAAATATTTTTCTAACAATTCTTGTTAACAATAATAGCTGTTTCAGGTTTCTCAATGTTTAAAGGTTGTATATCATAGAATAAATATTTAAATTATCTCATTATTATTATTATTATTATTATTATTATTATTATTATTATTATTATTATTATTATTATTTATTTCTTACCAATGTTTATTATTGTCTCACTAACATTAGTTATCCAACGTTCATTATTTACTTTCATGTTGTTTTATGGTCTAGATATTAATGTAATAACTATGTAACCAATTGTATTCAATTAGAATTAGAGTCTGGCTGGGCGGAAGATTAAATAAATAAATACTTAGCTATTATTAAATAAATTATTATTATTATTATTATTACGCTGTTAATATTGTAGAACTCGCGATTACAAATCAAGCGAGTGGTCGCACAGGTCTGTAGCTGCTCTCGATGCCGAGATATTACTGAGAGAGTCCCCGCGGCTTGACTAAATTTATACGCAACTTTAGCGCCCTCATGCCCATAGCGAGGTGCGGTGGCTTCATTGGACGTAGTCACACAAGTTACATTGGTTTATGACCTAACTATTAATAATATTAGCATTCGACTGTGGCTCATAGTCTTCTAACAGTAAGCATTTGAAATTCTGTAATTTTTTGTTTCGCCACGAATCCCGGAACGGGTCCACATTCTCTATGCGGGGAAATACATAAGCTATTCTACGTCGAAAAAAAAACTCATTGTTGGAAGGATTACATAACATCCTTTGTTCTATTTTAGTGTGAAATATTCCTCCGCCGAGAGATTTGCACTTCCAGTTTGTAAGGCCCATCCATCCCGATGAATTAAAGCGTGTTGAACGTAGCGACACCGTCTGAAGATCTGGCGCAATATGTACTTTGATATTGACGCAGCGTCACACGAGCTAGGGAAGGACGACGCCTACGTGTTTACTTTTGGAAGTTACGTGTAAATACTTGTAAGCTGTTTCCAGGCCGCCTCCGTTCAAATTTCAGACCTGCGAACAGAAATTATGCCAGTTAGATTCAAACTTGCACTGTTTACATTGCCATCGCCCATTGAAATTTCGTATCGTAGCCAACGGACAGAATAATTATTGCAAATGTGAAGTCGGTACACATTATTTATTTACTTTTATTTCAATTATTTTTGCTTTTGCATTCCGCTACATTAACTGTCTTCATAGAGTATATATAAAGGATGAATAGTAATTTTAATTTGATGAAAAAAAAAAGTCTTATACAAAAGCCGTTGGAAATAAACCGTTAATTTTGATACCAATGTTCGAAAGATTTTAGTTATTCAGGGTGAGACAGTAACCTTATTTTTTATGCTCGACCATGCCGAAATGTAGTAATTATACACCTGGTAGCAGTCCTTTAATGCATGTCATTAAAGTACACCTACTCATTATAGTACAGGTGTTTTCAGCCAATGACAACTCAGCTTACAGGTGTTCAGCCAATAACAAGTCAGCTTTTTATAAAACCGCAAGTATCGATTATTCTCGGATATGCAATCGAAAGAGAATTAGCGAAAAGTCAGGAGGCTGAAATCCAATCTGTCGCAGAAGGTTATATTCTGTTACTATAATAATTAGCGTTATTTTAAATAAATATTCAAATAAATTCAATTTGTCATCTCGTTTTTCAAAATTCAATAATCAAGGTTATATCAAGTTTAAATTACACAAGGTCATAACATTATCGTTCCTCGGAAAAAATCAATACTTTCGCGTCTGCGCACATCTCACAATTCACGATCTAGAACAAGGTCACTTCCGATCTTGTCAGATACAAATAAAATGTATACATCTGAATAATTTCAAGCTAGAAATATGGTCGAAATAAATAAATAAAACTCGCCTATAATGGTAATGAATGAAAATTAATGAAACGAGCGCAAATAAAATAATACTCGCTTCTTAAATAAATCATTAAGGCTCGTTGCACAATACTATTTTAAATAAACCTTATATTAAAATGTAATAAACTCCTTTAAATTTTACGCATTAATATATAGAAATTAATAATTCAAAGAATGTCTTTTTAATATTTATTAAATGGACTTGAAATTTGAGACAAATGAGTATGTAAAATCAAATAAATAAAAAAAAATAAATATCACTAAATAAATGAATAAGTAAATATATAAATATGTAAATAAATGATTAAATAAATATAGGCCTAGATAAATACCTATGTAAATAAATTAATAATTAAATACATGGATGAATGAATAAATAAATAAGTAAGTAAATAAATAAATAAATGATTGAATAAATAAATACGTAAATGAATGAATGAATAAGTAAATAAATGATTAAATAAATAAATATGTAAATAAATCAATGAATAAGTGAATAAGTAAATAAATAAATGAGTAAATAAATAAATGAATTTATTCATAATTAAAATATGAACAAGTAAATGAGTGAATGTATAAATAGACGAATAAATAAATATGTAAATAAATGAATAAGTAAATAAATCAATGAATGAGTGAATAAATAAATGAATAAATAAACAAATCAATGAATTAATGAATAAGTAAATAAATCAATGAATGAATAAATAAATAAATAAGTAAACAAGTAAATAAATAAACTATTGAATGAATGAATAAATAAATGGATAAGTCATCATCATCATCATCCAATTGAAGCACTAGATCTAGTCGTCTCAATGGTAATGCCTGTCCAGAGGTTATATAAGGTGGCAGCCCCACCACTGGACTTATCTGGCGAGTCTTGTAAACTGTTCTGGAGAAATTCAATTACAGTGAAGTCTCAAATCGATAAGTAAATAAATAAATAAGTAAATAAATAAATAAAACATAAATAAATATATAAAAACTTAGGTAAGTTTATAACATATAACTAATCTACTTAATGATAAAAGCAAAAAAGACAAAGTAACAGTATCTTCCGAATAAGCAGAACTCGTGCTCAGAAATAGAATAGGAGGGGGGGGGACAAAACTTAGAACAGACGTGTAATGTAAAAAATTGTTGTGTCCTACTATTTAATATAGTATAATTTATACAATTTAATTTAGGATGCTCGCTGTTATTATTATTATTATTATTATTATTATTATTATTATTATTATTACTAGCTGTACCCGTGCGCTCCGCTGCACTTATTAGAAATAAATATAAAGTAATTACATAATTAAAATAGAACATTGGTCCAGGAACATTCGTGTTTGAAGAAGAATAAATCGTTTAATATGATACTTAATTTAAATTGTATTTAAATAACTAAAATGCTATCATTTTGGTCCAGAGATCACTCATTTGGTGCAAATATAATTCGTTTAACATTTTTCTAAATTAGTCTTGAATGCATCCTTTAATAAATCACTCCAAATTAATAGAGTTGATTGTGAAGGTTAATTTGCTTCTGAGATTACTTCATACAAACACACATATTAAATAATAGACGGAGTCAGTTGTTTTGATTTCATTGTAGCCATCGTCGTCATTCCTGCAATAACTCCTATGTCATATATCGATTTTTCAGATTTTTGCTTTACTAAATAACTTAATGATGCAGCAAATAATACAATCTACTATATATAACTTAATTATATTTCTTTCTTTCGAAAATGTAAGAACTCACGATCTCCTGTGCACTAATACCATAGAATGAATAAATTTGTTTTTCTTCCTACTAAAAATTTTAATATTTTGCACTTAGAAGTTACGGAACGACACTATAATCTGGGGCGGCGATGGAAATGTATTGTATTGTTATTTTAAAACTCTTGTATTTCCTTAAATAATAGTCCTATCAAAATTTTGCTTGGAATAAAACTTATCGGAAATCATGTTTAAAGAAACTTTTGTTATGTAACATTTTTCACAAAAATCAATAATAACCGAGATATTTCGGTTTATTTAATTCAGGCCCCCTTATAACCCCCCTTTTAAATAAAGTATTTTGATTGCCATGTAGCCTAAAATCTAAGTTACAACGAACTTAATTTATGTTCCAATTATCGAAATCCGTTCAGCCATTATCGCGTGAAAAGGTAACAAACATACAGACAGACAGACATACAAACAAAAATTTCAAAAAGGATTTTCGGTGTAGGATGATTAATTATACATGTTAACACCAATTATTTTTGGAAAAGCAAAAATTACCAGAAAAATTTACTTACAGATTTATTATTAATAAGATTATTATTATTATTATTATTTTATTATTATTATTATTATTATTATTAATTGTGTTTATTATTAATTGCCATTATTGAATGTAATTAGTTACCACTGCCACCGGATATACATACCCATTTGCAGTGTGAATAAATACACATACAATATTTAAAAAGGCGTTGGAAGCAAATTTATGTTTTATTGGTCCGAAAGGTAAGTACAAATCCCAGAAAAGTTTGGAGTGCACGAGTTTCACCGTTTCCCACAGAACGGCATAAAACCAATCCTTTTGAACGATGATGATGGTGGTGGTGGTGGTGGTGGTAGTGCTGGTGATAGCAATGGCGATGAATTCCCGATGCTTCCTTACAGATCTTATTTTGTTGCAGAATGGAGCTGAGGGCCTACCCAGATCGTTTGAGCAACTTGGCATTGGACGCTCTGGGCACGTACGTGTCGGACCTTCTGGTGCAGCTGGTGACTTTCCCTCAGTACACGGAGAGGCAGAACGCCAAGCAACTCTACGTGCAGCACACGTGCGCGCGTCTGCACGACTTTCTCTGGAGCGCGTTGCCTGTTTCAAGTGCGAACGAGACTACAGTCAAGCTCTTGAGATGTTTGCACCACACCTACAGTGCCATAAGCGTCACACCTTACAAGAGCTCTTGTGAAGAAATAGCTCCAGAATTACTTGCAGCCATCTTGCATCCAGCAGTGATGAGGCTAGAGTGCACTGATTTGACGTCACATCCGACAGTTATCGATTACTACAAAATCGATTGCTGTGATCTGATCTACAAGTCTTTGCCGAAGCTGAAGCGATTGAAGACTCTGAATTTGGGATGGTCTAACAAGTTTGGGATGCGAGATTTAAAAATCGATAATGCTCAGAATTTGGAACAGTTTTCGTACAGACACTGTAACATTAGCCATATTAAATCCCTGTCAAAATCTTGTAGGTCCTTGAAGAGCCTTGTCATCACCGCATCTGGATGGATCACGGATGAAATCGTCAGCTCTCTTCTGAAGTTTCAGGAATTAGAAAATTTGGTGTTAGAAAATGAAAGTGTGACGCAGACGTATCTAACGAAAATATTGTGCGGTCTGTCGCAGTCGCAAGAAGGTTCAAATCGATCATTGTTGTTAAAGAGTTTTGGATGTCGTAATCCGACAGATGTTCACATAGACCTTCTTGTTGAGAGATTCAGAAATCTCTCATCTATTTCTCTGAGCAACGTTCAAGATTGTAGCTTAACTCCTTTGAAAGGTTTGAAACATTTAAAAAAGTTTACATTAAAATACTCTCGATTTTTCGTGGTTGACAATCTGTTACGTGCAATAGGCCGACAGATTGAGTGCTTAGATTTCACTGATATTTATGCAATTGATTTGGGCGCCGTTGGTGAAAGTTGTCCTTTTCTTCTGTGCTTTCATCTCAGATGTTTCGAGAAACCCGCCGCACTTCCCTTGCCAGATAAATGTAGTTTCACGGAGTATTCTGATAGATACAGTCTACCTGAATTTTCTTCCGTGCGAAACCTTGAACTTGCTCTGAACGATGACTGCCTTACTGAGTACATAATGTCTCGTTTTACTTATGTGAGGAAGCTGTACTTATCGTCCCGTGGAAGTGAGGCATTTCTTCAAACAGTGCTTAAAAGAAAGCATCTTAAATATCTGGAACAATTTTTCTGGGGCGATCATACCATTGCAACCTTCACAGAACAACGTGCTGTTATTAGGAAGTTTGAAGGAAGGAGAATATCAATGTGTTCTTTAGAAACATGAATTTTTATTTTGTAGAATAAATCATTTTTATTATAATTATGACAATTTTTACTATAATGTTGTTTAAATGTCAGTAGATTTACTTACATGTAAAAGAACTCTTGCGGGACAAAACTCCGACACACCGGCGACGCTGATATAACCTCGGCATTTGCGAGCGTCATTAAATGAATCGAGGATTGCAGAAACAGCACATGTCATGAGAACTAAATTTTTCAGTAGGCACAAAAAACAGTATTACTGCTGGTAGATCATATCATTGGTTATAGCCTAGATCATATATGAAGACATTATTACAAAAACAACCCTTGTCAAAATTGCTGTTTTTCAGGAGAACAATAAAACATAAAAGAATAACACGTGTCAGCTATTTTCGTTCAACTGGTGTTTTATCCTTGTGTCTATTGCACTTGATCTGGGCCTTTTTGGAGTCTATAAACATTAAAAATAGTAGCAAATGTGTCCTTAACTCAGTTTCATTAAAATTACTAGGGCTGTTTTTGTAATAATGTCTTCATATGTAACAGATAACTCATCGCTATGTTAAAATCGGCAGTACTTTGAAGAGAACAACCGCCAGGATCGCCACCCTTCCGCCGTAAACGAACACGAGATGGCAGTACAGTCGCTAATGCAATTCAAATGGGAATTATGACGTTTTCTTATGTAACAACTAGATGGCAGCGTAGTAAACCTGACAAAAGTTGTTAATGTCAAAGCCTATAAGGCTGACTTATCTGTTACATATATGATGTAGGGTTATAGTACTGGCTTCTTCAGACAGAAGCCTGATAGATGTGTCGTTTTATACCAAATTTATTGGAATCTAATGAATTGTTAATGAAATAAATCAATATATATTAGCTTGACATGTGCTGTTTCTGCAAGGAATCAAAATTGCAGTATAATAATTTCAGTTCAACTAAGTTTATTTGTCAAATTAGGGATATGTACAGAGCGTTCGCCTACGGGTGGGGCCAGGAAAGCGGCCTGCCTGCGGTGTCGCTTGCGGGAATCGTCTATCCGTAAGCTTCCGCTTTCTATACTATACTCTGTAGGGTTTTAATTTTAAAAGTTTAGCAGCAGTAAAGACTTATGTTTTTGAAACACTAACTTCCTGTGAAACACGTCTTAGAGATTTATTAGGAGAGCGTATAAATGATGCACTGATTTCATCAATTGTTTCTTCCGTCAATACTCTTTGGTTTCGCTTAGGAATTGTAGCATTTATCGACCCTGTTGTCCTTAATTTGTTAACAAGACGTCTAACAGTTTCTCTACCCTGAATTGGAGCACCCGGATATTTCACTTCAAATTGCCTACGCACCTCTCTACATGACTCTGTTTTCACATATGCATCATACATAAAAACTCTGTTCAAGCGTGAATTTTGCGTTTTGCATTGTTAACAAATTTTACACAACGCTGAATATTTAAGCAACTGTGTCAAGAAACTGCACTGTACGTGTTAAATACTGCAACAGCTGGCTCACAACTGATAACTTGTCGACCTTGATGTTCTTGATTGTCGAGCGTGTCTCAACAACTGCGCGCACAAAGCGGCGTATCAGTACATGCCGCTTTCCTGGCCCCACCCGTAGGCGAACGCTCTGTATATGCATAGGCTTACTGTGTATTTAATACATAAGTTCAGCATATAAATGAACATTTTTTTCCACAATAGGCCACTGAAGAATATTATTGTAAAATCCTTGATATTCATGTGGTATGTAACGCATTACTTTGCGTATATCGTCAAGCTTCTCTCTTTGAATTGGCACGATTTTATCTGGATATGCCAATGAAGAAGGTAAATATGGTATTCTGCTTTGTACTTACAAGCAAACATTCTCATGGGGGCAGATAAAAAATTAATCTTTTTTCTTTCATCATTTTAATAATGTCAAAAGAAGTGCTTACACAAATTTTGGCCACTCGAGCGCAATTACGAAGACTGTAAAAAAATAAGTTTCCCTGGGGTCGTTTACAGAAAGAGAACAAAATTTCTTGAAAAGTTTTATTAGAACAGATATAGCAATTGTTGAGTTATTTTTCACGTATTCACCATCAGAATTGACATTTGTCATTCAGTGGATTCAATTTTTGTATCCTTGGGTCGTAGATGTCTGCCATCTGGAATCGGAACCAATGTGTCGGTACACGTCTTTGACATGAGTTGTTTATGCGCGCTTCCAGGATTTCACAGGTCTCCAAATGTGAGACGGCTATACTGACATATGTGGTTTCTGCACTGAATGATAGCCCTATATCAACAGTCCATGAAACTCGAATAAACTCATTTCGCCACAAACAGTGACTTGTGCTGTTACGCAATCCCTGATTCAAATAAACCACACTTTTTTACTGTAGTACGGGAACAAGAATGCAGGCCTGAAGTTCCACAGGGTCACCGCATTCCTATACAGCTTTTTCTTAAGAAGTGACCCAGCTAATTCTTTTTTCTTTTTTTTTTAAATTCTGATCAGTTTCAGCATTGTTCTTTCTTCACACACACTTTCTAGCATTTCGTTCAAATTTCTTATTCTGTCTGTACACTTCACACGCTCCATTCTTTTAATATGTATGTAATAATAAAAATAATAGAGAATAAATATTATTCAAATGTGTATTTATCGAAATACCGTCTATTGTTTTCATTTTATATACCGTACAAATTGAAGGTTAATTTAGGTACAATGCTTTCCAATTCTTAAAACTAGAATATCTACCTACGTAACATTCACAACAGAAGCGACAAGAATTTTACACACATTAATCATGTACTCTTAAGGATAGGTCCATTTTCAAGACATACACATGCGCCTTTAGCTGTTACAATAGTAGAAAAAGAGAGACAAAGCATCAGATAAACTATAGGCCTACAACATCGCACTGACTATGGTGACTTTCAGACCCGTATTCTTGTGTTCCATACTACATAATACAGTGACATCAAAAACTTTTGTGCGAGATCGTGAGTATTTGCTTGGTTTCCGCACAAAACCAATCCGCGGAAATTCTAAAATTCCACATTCAGTATTCCCAACCTATCACACACAACAATTTCCCTCTTCTTACCGCTTAAGTGACATATTGATTTTACTGCTTTAGGCTTTTAACATAGGCTATTATTTTTAGAGACGTTCAATATAGTAATAATTATAAATTGGAAACTTACCACTGCAATTTCACCTAAATTGCACTGTTAATTATTGTTTTTAAATATTTGCAAAAATTAAGTAAACTCTACAACTCCACTAAAGTTACTGCATTCGTGATGCAAGTAACATTAAGGAAGCCGTGAAAAAATCAACAAGATTGCAGACTCATCATAGACTGGGGGGAAAAAAGACAGACGTATATCACGGCCTGCTGGAGTATAGTAAACACAGAAAACATTTTAAAGCAACAATGTTGAAGATAGATATTTTTGTTTTGCAAATTTGCCGTCATTGAACAGAAACCAAGATGGAGATTTCATTGCAACTAATTAGAGATTCCTCAACATACCGCTCTTGTAACGCATATTACTATTTCCTTACATTTTTATTGTACCTTGTTTTTTGTCTATATCATGCAGGCTTTGCTTAGTTGCTATGGTAATATTTTACACTGCATAGCTACAATCAGGACATAGTTAAAAATGCAAGGAAGACGTTTTTGATGTCACTTTACAATCGTGAAAGCTTTGTAAAATGCGAAAACTTTGTAACTAATTCAACAGATCATAGCATAAATACGAGTAAAAATGACTTTCTTACTCTATCGGAAAGTCTATCGTGGTATCAAAAAGGAGTGTATTATATGGCAGTAAAATTTTTAATAGCCTCCCTATGGAGTCAAATTAAAGAAGTACCTAATTTCTCACGCCTTCTATTCTGTAGATGAATTTATGACGTTCAACAACGCTGCATAAATATTTCTGTCTTATATTAAGTATAATACTGTACTAACCGCTTTACCTCTGATTGAATTTTTGGTTCACTTATATGGAGGAAGAACAATTTATTTATTTATTTATTTATTTATTTATTTATTTATTAGTATATTATTATCAGGCAGTACGTCTCATTTGACGATATGTGTTGGAGGAAGAACAATATTATTGTTTGTATACATCTGAAGTTTGATTAGTGTAATGTGTTAACTGATCAGCGATGTATGCAATGGAGGGGGAAAGGAATTAGCCACTCTACCTCATTATTTCCTGGCTTAGTTGCCTCATGAGTGATGCCTTATTGGTGTCACTTGTGAGGTTCAAACCTGTGTTCGGACAGTTTACCAACAAATAACCCCTTGTGTTGTACTAGTAGACTAGTATATTGTAAAACTCTTCTGTATATATTTGAACTAGACTGTGACTATAATCCTAGATCATATATGTAACAGATAACTCATCTCTATGATAAAATCGGCAGCACTTTGAAGAGAACAACCGCCAGGATCGCCACCCGTCCGCCGTAAACAAACACGAGATGGCAGTACAGTCGCTAATGCAATTCAAAATGGGAATTATTTAGTATTTAGTATTTATTTATTTAACCTGGTAGAGATAAGGCCATCAGGCCTTCTCTGCCCCTCTACCAGGGGATTACGACTATCATATGAAGAATAAAATTACAATTAATATTAAATTTACAATTACAATTACAATAAAAATTAAAGTACGACAAGATTACCTGATTAATGAAAGCTAGACAATTTATCATAGAAGTTAAGAACAAAAAATATTTTTGTATTTACTGAATTACAAATTAAACCTAGCATAACAAAATTCTATAGTGATGAAATTACCATATATTGAGAGAACTATGATATTTTGATATCAGTAACTCTCAACTATATGAGTCACTAAATATAATGTTATTTAGTGATTATATTCAAAATGCCAGAACCAAATTTATAAAATCTGTAAGAACACATCCAAATCCACTGCTCAATAGTTTAGTAATTTCTCATGTTTAATGAATGAGTGATTTCTTGTAAAACACTTCACTCTTAGTGAAATGTATATTGTATTTTTTATACTGAATCATGTACTATATTATATACATCTTGTAAAAGGCATGGGTCCATTTTGCGACCTGGTACTTACAGTAAATAAATACACATTTCTGGGGGGGGGGGGGAAAGGAATTATGACGTGACTCCTTATGCAACAACTAGATGGCAGCGTAGTAAACCTGACAAAAGTTGTTAACGTCAGAGCCTATAAGGCCGAGCTATCTGTTACATAGGCTATATGATCTAGGCTATAATTAAGACTTTGTAATATCCTAATACGATTTTTTTGTCACGTTCTGTATTCAAGCTGTGAAGCGATGTACGAATACCATGAAATGTAAATAAATACAATACGATATCTCAATGTACGAAGCATGAAGAGGTAAATTACGAGAGAACATATTTTCAGAATTCCTGATATGAAAAAATGAGTTTTCTGTATGTGCAGCGATTTCTCATATATTATTGGACTAATTTTATTCATATTTAAGACCCACGAGTGAATGTATCCGGTAAATAATATGCTACAGTGTGTCCACAGAAACAGTCCGGGGCTATAAACTGCTATAGCGTCGCTATCAGTTGCCGGATTTATACGAAACTGGTATCATTAGAAAGAGAAACTCAAACATTTTTGTACCTACCTCAAAGACACTCGATGTGTGCTCCACGTGTCATGCTGCAGACATCAAGGCGATATTCCCACTCATGCCACACACGTTCAAAAATATCTATAGGGATTGACTCGATGGTGGTAGTGATATAAAGTTGGAGATCTTGCAGTTTTTAAGGCAGTGAAGTTATATAGACAAGATTATTTATGTCACCCCATAAAGAAATCACAGATGGTCAAGTCAGGGGACCTCGGAGGCCAGCTGCAGAAGACATCTTGGTTCCCAGCGCGCCCAATCCATCTTCCTACAAGTTGTTGATTTAGAAGATTCCGTGCATCAAGATGCCAGTGAGGAGGTGCTCCAGCTTATTGGAAAAGAAATTCGTTGCCTTCTCCTTGCAATTGTGGAAACAGCCACTCAGTAAGCGTATCAAGATAACTCATACCGGTGACAGTGTTCTCTTGAAATAAAAATGGGCCATACACTTCCCGTTTCGAAACGGCACACCCACACCTGTGGAGTAACGGTCAGCGCGTCTGGCCGCTAAACCAGGTGGTCCGGGTTGGAATCCCGGTCGGGGCAAGTTACCTGGTTGAGGTTTTTTCCGGGGTTTTCCCTCAACCCAATACGAGCAAATGCTGGGTAACTTTCGGTGCTGGACCCCTGACTCATTTCACCGGCATTATCACCTTCATCTCATTCAGACGCTAAATAACCTAGATGTTGATACAGCGTCGTAAAATAACCCAATAAAATAAAGAAAAAATCGAAACGGCACAAAACACATTTAGCTTAGGGGAGTCACGTTCAACCTCCAAAATGAAATGTGGATTCTCGCTCCCCCAAATCCTAACATTGTGCTTCTTTACTTTTCCGTTGACTTGGAACGTTGCCTCGTCACTAAAAATGAATTTGGCTGTAAGGTCTTCATCATCTTCCATAACCTACTGTAAATAACCTTCTAAATGCTGCAGAATTCACACAGACTTGAAAATTTAACATTCAGATCATTTAACATAATTTGCTTATATCCAACAATGTCTTAATGGCAAGAGAAATAGCGGAAACGGCGGTTTTTTTCTTTCTTCTTGTGCTGCCATCTGTTGTTTCGGTCAACAATTATCAATTACGCATTTCCTTAAATTCTTTGAGCTGTTCTTTCTAATGACACCGGTATGAATTTCGTGACACACATAGTGACAGAATTATAGCAGTTTATAACACCGGAATGTTTCCGCGGACACACTGTATAATGATATTAGTAAACATTTAATGAGTTTTTATTTTACATTAAAAAATTCACAGCGGGGGGTTGGATACAACTAATCCAAAGTGACAAAGAGGAAGGCAGAAAATAGTAAAGACTGGAGAGAGCTGGGTTTGCAGTGAAAGACCTGCCCTTGGGCAGAACACTATGAAGGAATAAATACGTGTTTCTTAAAGGGGAGGCAGAGGTGAGTATTTCAAAATCCACAAAATTTATCCGATTTGTTTGAAATTGATCATGGATACTAAGTATGTTATTAGTAGACTTCGTGGAATTGCCACGAGAATCGCAAGGTTTACTACGCACGCGGTATAGACTGTGTGAGAAAGGGACGTGCAAAGGATAGAGTATGCCTCTAATGTAAACACTGAGCAGTATACTGCGGTTACAATAGAACCTGTATCCTGCATTCAAGAAATAAAATGAATGATCGTTGAAGTAGGAAATGTCTAAACATGTAAATACACAATTATTTTATAGTGAGATATATTAACTCTTAAAATGTAATGTAAGATACTCACATCATCCTTGAATATTTGCATTGTAGTGAAGAGTTACGTACATTTTGAGCGACTGCAAAGTAACTTCCTCCGATGGTCACTTAAACAGTTTTTATTTTGGGAAAATGTACGTTCAACATCACACGATGTAATACATACATATTTGAAGAACGGAAAGTCACTACTTTTAGTACACTAACTTTAGATGTCTTGCCGTGACCTGATGGTACATCATTTATAATACGAAGGCAGAATTTTTAGCAGTAATGTTTCTCAACTTACATTTCACTTTTTCTGAAATTAATGAATTGTTATTTTGGATAACGGTTTGTGATACTTTATCCACTATATTAAGGGCTTCTGAGAGTTGTAGTTTAGACGATTCTAACAGGATGATGCTTTTGGACACGATTTTAAAATTAGAATCAATATCTTCTAATAGCTGTTCAAAAGGCAATAATTTTACAGCTGCAACAGCGGAACTGTCTGTGCTATCCAATTCATCAATTACCTCCATTATTTTGTCGTAATGTTCTGCATAATAATTAACAGCATCCAACCACGTTCCCCAACGGGTCAAGACTGGCTGCGGGGGTAAGAGTATTCCAGGGGCAATTGTTTGGAACAGCAACACTCTCATTGTAGCATGTTTGATTGAATTCCTGTCTGCACTGAATAAATGTTAAGCTTTGACTATTCCAACCACAGCAATACAAAAACAAGTGCTTAAATAGGTATACATTAGCTGTAGCTGCTCTATCTGTTTGGACCGGTCACAACTCTTAACATGAACTGCTTATACTACAAGACCGGGCTGTCGCTCACCTCCTCTATACTACCGTACATCTGCAACCTGATTGCATGCTGCGTGTGGCAATTCAACGAAGTCTAGTTATTAGTAATGGACATACCAAGTTTCAACTTTCTAAGTACAATAGTTCTGTAAATATTAATAATTTTATAAAACTTTATATCGTTTGATATAAAATGCTCCATGCACCATATTGTAAGAAATGTTCAATATTTCTTTTTATTTATATGTTCAGAGAAGGTATATAAATAATGATAAGTATTAGTTGATTATGGGAATAATATAATAATACAGTTATCTTGGTTTTAATTTCATACTTTTAAAGGGCACAAAATCAGAAACTGACATCGGAATATGAAAATAAAGATAATAAAAATGGAAAAAACCAAATTTTCATTTTTTCTTCAGTTTTGTTCGAAAATTTCACCTCTGCCTCCCCTTAAATCAGTGTGAATATTTTTATATGGCACCACTGCTATTTTAGGAAGAAAAGTGTGCATTAATTTCTTAAGATAATCCCAGATTACAGTGAAAAAAATATTGTGTGAAATAACTCCACATGTTTTAAATTCTTTTCTTTCTTTCTTTCTTTCTTTCATGTGCACCCATTGCCACGGAGAATGGTCGCCCTCCTGTGTCGTCCGGATTAAAGCGCGATTCACACTGGGTAGTATAAAGCATCTAGGTCCAAGGAAGAAATCAAGTCGTAGCAGCGACATGTGTGTATGTCACGATACGACATATTCCCTACGAAGCCTTTATGGTTTAGCGATAAAACTTTTTCTTCCCATTACAAAGACCGGGCTTCGAATCTATGTGAAACGTACGTGTGTAAACACACGATCATTCCCGACCTATTCAGAGGTGGCGTCTCTGAACAGCGACCAATTTCCGTGTCAAAGGCTGTACAGCTACGTAAATAAAATTTGGAGCTCCCATACTGTATAAGTTTCGCTTACAACACACTGATTGCGGTTGGTATTAGGGAAACTTTGTTACTATGTAAGCAGCATGCATGTTTCGATTGGGTACGTGGTCATGTAGGGAACGCAGGAAACTAAAGAGCAGATCTTCTAGCCAAGATGGCCGCGAATTCGGAAACAAAACACGCATAGTCTAAACCAGTGTACCGCAACCTTTTTATACTCACGGCACACCCTAGATGGGCCTAGACTCAACACGGCACACCAAAATGTTAATCCCCTCAAAAACATATGATGTGACTCTCTTAATATAATTACGTAATGTAATTAAATTTATTATTATTATTATTATTATTATTATTATTATTATTATTACTATTATTATATTTGTCATTATAAAACAGAAATCGACTCTTGCATTTATTAAGGACTTATGAACTTCAATTTATTGTACAAAATACGCATTTTTATTACTAATACACCTTCAATGTGGTACTTGGGCCTGCTTAGCTGCACACAAGTGGCTGATCTGTGGCAGAATTGTTGACAGGGCAAGCATGATTTCTTCATCGATGGATTTGAGTCGCTCCTTCTTTGATGTTTTAATTTTCAGTTAACGTCGAGAAGCCAAGTTCACACACACGTAGTTGAAAATGGCAATAACATATTAACTGCAATCTCGAAGATAGTCGGGTATTCACTCCTTATTGACAACCAAAATGTTTCCAAAGGCACTTCGAGAAATTTTAATTTCAATATTCTGTCTGCTTTTAAATTTGCCAGTTCCTCTTGTACGAGTATATTATTCGGAAGATGTTTTGAATTCACAAGGAATGAATCATGAACCCAGTAAAAATCTTGAACACTGTCTCCGAAATAATTGTTGAACTTCTGCTGCAAGATTAGTAAATGTTCTTTAATTAAGTCCATCAACACTTTATTACCATCAGCAAGGGGCTATACAGTTGAGAACATCTCAAATGACCGATTTTCAGGCATTAACAACGTTTCAGCTATTGTCTTTTTTTTTTTTTTGCCTTTACAAAAAGTTCGGCTACCTTATAGCTAGCTTCCTGTACTTTTTGTGAAACCTGTACCGATATCTTCATGAGCGTCACTTGTTTTCTTTTTTATTTTGTTCCAACAACCGACGATAATATACACCTTTGTTTGCCAGAAAATAATGTTTTGTTACCAAATGTCGTTTCAATTTACTGGGGACCATAGCATTAGTGAGATTTGCACCACACACGACACATTCGGGGACTGGGCATGTTTTGTCAACACACCATTTTAATTTCAATTAATTTTCGCGTCATACCTTTCATCTTGTAAAGGCACACCGGTTGCGGAACACTGCTCTAAACAACCTCTCTCTTATGTTAAAATGTAAATGAAGGTTGACATGTTAAATGACTGGAATGCAATGTGGTTAAATAGTACAAATGGCCAAATCACAAAATCACTATATTTTCCCACAGTTAAAAATAGACTAACCGTAAAGAATTATGAACCATCTTACATATCCACGCAATGTATGACTGGACACGGAAAATTTAATTCATATTTCGAACGTTTCAAAATTGACAACCAAACGGCTCTTCATATTCCTGTGAACACCCCATACAAACAGTCGACCACCTGTTATTCGAGTGCCCGCTATAAGAACGCAAGAGATACCGGCTAGAAACCCACCTTAGCATGTGCGATACAACTTTCTTACCACCAATAACAAAAGTTTTTCTGAAACAATGTTGCTTAAAGGAATTTCACAGATTTATTACAGATGTGTTTAAGATCTTGTAGAAAATAACAGTATTTATAGTCCCGTCGCTCTAATTTCCGGCAGCCAATCGCGTTGCAGGTCGGCTACATTTAAACGTGTGCGTCTTGTGATTCGCTGATGGAGACGATATTCATTTCTTAAGGCTCGATAAATACTTAATATAATCGCCCGCCATTTTGGCTCTTTCGTTGGCGTTCGCAGAAAGCACACGAAGACGTTATTTGCCGCTCAATTATTTGCTGAATTACAGTGCGTTTGATTTATTATCATAGGAGCTACGACATGATAATGTTTAACGGTGTGTATGGTAGCTCGGCAACGAAAGAACAAAAATGGCGAACGATACTACCTACCTAAACTTTATAGAGCCTTCACTTCTTAAGACGTCAGCAAAGAGGAGGAGTCACGCCGGGAATAACAGCGTCGCAACTATAGTAACAGTGTCCTTTTATTCTTCTTGGAGCCAAATTTGTAACTTTTAAAAGTGTGGTTACTATGTTGAAGTGTATGCGTGGTAGCGGATGCTTGATTTGTTATGTATGTGAGTCATAGTTATGGGCTGCTTGATGTCGTCGCAATGTCTTAATTATAGTTTGATTGTGTTTGTATGTATTAATTTATGATGTATGGTACGGAAAGCTGCATTATTTGTGCCATGTAGAACTGCTTTTAAGAAGTGTTACGTATGTGTGTTGTAACTGTTTTTTGTATGTCTCAAATTGATGCCTGATGTTTCCTTTGCAATCGCAATGTCTAAATTACGGATTGTTTATGTTTTGTTTACATTGTGTAAGCTAATTTATTTTTCTTTTCCATTTGTCTTTATGCTTATTTTTTGTGTAAAACTATAGCCCTAGCATACATATGTAAAATAGGGCTATCCCCATTGGAGATACAATAATAATAATAGTAATAATAATAATAATAATAATAATAATAATAACAACACACTGCGCATGTCCAGCAAACAAGAGCCCCTGTTTATACGCTATTTGTGGACAGTCGTGGGAAATTGTTGTCTACATACAGGTGGACGCCCATCGAGATTCGCTCCAAATTTTATTTCCATATCTGTACATATTTTCCTTCTTTTAAAAGTTTGAGAGTTACAAAAAAATCATGTACAAAATTGTTAAACAATGGCATAGTGAATATATAGAAATAATTCAGCCTTCTTAGCTACAAAATACCGAGCGAGATGGCCATGCTTTCCACATGGGTCTCGCATTCGGGAGGTCCGTGGTTCGATTGCCTGACCGATCAACCTGACTGTAGTTTTTCCGTGGTTTTCCACAGTTACTTAGACAAAAGCCGGGAATTTGGGTTGGAATTTTCATTGCCATGGTCCATCTCCCTTCCTCTCCCATGTAGAAAAAGAATTTAGATTGCATATTATTCATCTTCTTCACCTCATTCCATAGACATATTGAGGTCAAGACGCATGTCATCGTCCGATTACGGGGGAGGAGGGCGTTCTCTCCGCAACTGTTCCTGGGTTCTCAGCCTTCCGCAATAACTCTTCCAGAATTCATTCCTTAAGAAAACTTCCAAGGGCGCTTCGACACCTTGGAAGGGCCGTTGGAATGGATCCTGTGCTGCTTGGTCACCCTGGCGGTGTGAACTTAGGGCGGTGGTTAGGGGTCCCCCCATTGGGTGAGCGAGTGAGGGATCACATGTGACCGGTGGGCTGGTATACCTCATCCTTATTCATCCCATAAATTCGGGGTGCACAATAGGCTTCAGTATGGCCGACGTGCAAAGGGTCGTCCCTAACCAGCCCCTAGCCACCGTTACCTAACCTAACCTAGCCACGAAATTGTAGAAGCCTTAGGGTGCTATGCATAGACATTTCGCTAGCCCGCGCTACGAGCGTGCTAAACTAGCCCCGGCTATCGACTGGTTACTTGTACAGGATTGATATCATATCACATCATATCATATCATATCATATCATATCATATCATATCATATCATATCATATCATATCATATATCATATCATATCATATCATATCATATCATATCATATCATATCATATCATATCATATCATATATCATATCGCATCGCTAACACTGGTTTATGAATACGAAAGGCGTTAGTTCGCTGATCATCCACCGGAAGCCCGCGCTAAGAATGTCTATGAATATGGCCCTTAGTGATTTGGATGAAGAAAGATTAAAAAAATACTGTATTATATTGGATAAAAATAACTTTAAAGTTGACTCTTCAAAAGCGCGGTCTTTTAATCATGACGTCATTAGGAGGGTTTTCAATCGTCTTACGTCATCGAATGTTTGCAGATTAGGATATTAGGAACCATTTGTAGAAAAAAAAATCATTATTTGTAAAAAAATTTCACATTTGGTCTATAGGCCTCTCTTAAATCAAATAAAAGTGTTTACAAGATATTTAAAATTTAATTTATAAATTTTTGTGTCCAGGTTTTGTATCTAAATTTTAGGTATCGTAAATCATTTGCTTCAATTTTAAATTCTGAGGAGTATTGAGTATAAAAGTGTTAAGTTTAACCTTCATTTTTATTGTCTCTCATTTCACGAAAATAATCTCACATCTCGATCGCGGAAAGGAGAAAAAATCAATAAACGAACTGGAAGAAGTTCGTTTGGGCATGCATGCTATCAAAACATGTCCATACATGTTCCATACACATAAAAAGATTTGTCTGGTGGAACAGTAGGCCTAAATGAAAAGTTACGTACCGTAACTGAAAGTATGCGGAATAGAAAGTGTATATATACATATCTAAAACTCTGGAAACTATAACTTACGGATATGGAATGGAAGGGAAATGGAAAGGAAATATTACGTAGCTTATATGTGAATAAACCCCGATTACTTTCACAACGAATGAGGCCTTAGTATAGACGATTTCCGTGCATTATAATCTCATGATCTCATAGCTTTAACTCGATTGTTGGACAGTGATGTATGTATATCAGTTGCATAATACTGTATTTGATTATTGTTTTATATACTATTTATTTAGTATTAATTGTATTGTTAATACAAACTTAAATTAATTATTTGAAGCAAAAATATTTGAGAAATAGGGCATTTCTTCATAGAGAATCCATCAAATTGTCATATATTGTCTCACGCACATGTTACAAACTATAGTACGTAGTTACTTCAACGCTTAGCAACCGACTAGAATCTTCCGACATCACGTGAGCGTGTGTGCGCAGAACAGAGACGCTGTGAGTCGGACCGCGCTTAGAACAGACGACCAGTACACTAATAGTGTCTGCGAACGGCGTGGGAAGTCTTGCTCTCCTTGCTGCATCTTCAGACCTTGATATGATATATGATCCAAAAGGTAAAGTTAACAAACCTCAATATTTAAAATAAAATTGTAGGCTTTTAATTGAAGAATCGACCCGTTTAAGCATTAGTAATAAGATACTAATATTGTATTTGCACTATTACTGTTTATCTTTATAAGTGGATCTTAAATAATGGATTAAATCTTGATGTGAAAAAATTTTGTCATACGACGTCTTGCACAAGGAATGAATCATTATTTAAAAACTGATAAAATGATTGGTGAAATATTAGAACGAGTACATAGGCCTAGTGTAAAAGGTTTTGGTGTAACTATTAATCATAATATTTTACTTTTCATATAGACATATTTAAAATAAATGCTTTAAAATCTTAGGTATATTATTAGGAATTAAAAATATTTATAAAACATTTCGACTTTGAAACTTTTTAATGATAATGTACTCCATAAATTGCAATATGTCTCAGTAATTTGATTTGCCACTTGCAAATCATAGTATATTAATGAAATTTAAGTTTAAAAACGAATTTCAAGATAACTTTATTTTAAGAAATCTCATTCGGCTTTCTAGAACAAAATTTCGTACAACAGTCCACTTGCTGAATTCATTTAACGTTTCTCGCCAACCTTGGTTTACTTGCAAGAAACATTTATTTTATAAAATATTTAACGGTCTACTGGATAATAGAGAAATAGTTACAAATTCATCTTAACTCACGAACATCAAATTTACGAAGTTTGAATTATTACTCTACAAAAAACCAAACTCGTCATCGCATAAAAATTCACCACTTTGTGTTCAAAATGCAATGAATTATGTAAAATATGGGATTTAGGTTTCAGAATTTGTTATATTAACTACAAACTTTTATTATTAAAATAGATTTAAAATAATATTTTTATATATTTATTAGTAGGCCCTACGTATTTGATTTTCATTTTTACATTTTATATCTATTATGTCTACATTTATCTTTTTTTTTCTTTTAATAAAATTTTATTTTCATGACATAAGCGAATATAATTTTACTGCCTTTTGTAATTGGGGCTTTGTCTTTTATAGACAGATAAAATAAATAATTTAAAACTTGGTAAACTATTCGGACCTCAATTTTTGTAGCTCAACGGAAGTACACTCACGGAACCTGATATACAAAAAAGTACCTTCAGTCTTGTAAAACGTGACCCGGTTATTTAGTTCTATTACATTATATTGTATTTTGAATATTTTCAGTAGTGGTAGTCCAAATAGAAATGTCTCTCATAAAATGTTAAATATTTATGCATAAAAGTTATAATTCAATACATATTAGAATACATATGGAAAGAAATCTGATATTGTCTGTGCCCAATACGAACGAAAAGAACGGTCAAATTGTCCAATCTCTGAGAGCTCATTTGTGACGACGTTATGGAATTAGGCCCAGTCTACGCTTGACGTATGATCTGACGTTTTATTATTAGGCAAGACGGTCGGTAAAATGGAACAAATATCCATGTCCAAATACTACGTTTCAACTGATGATTTTTGCCCATTTAGATACTATAGACCGAGAAGTGATTCTTTCTAATTACATCAATTTAGAAATCATATTTTTGCTTTTTAAATAGTGTCTGAGAATTTTATATCCCATACCTTATCTTACTTCCATATACGCTTTTTTCGATACTTGCCTGACGTTTTACCTGAAAACAAAGCTTACAGCCCGTCAGTTTTCATTTACTTAAGATAAAACGCCCGTTTTACCGTTCATACACACAACAGAGGAATGTCAAACGTCATTAAGAGACTCAACATAAAAATATAGATATTAGGGAGAAGATTAATTCAAATTATTGAGTTATTGTTATTATACTTCTTCTTTTCAATTATTTATAATTTATACTTATCTTTAAGATGGTTGATACAGTTTAAAATTTGACATTTTTAGTCTTTCCTTTGAAGCTGGACCTCTAAATGCGCGAGCATATTTGCATCCTGAAGTACGTAATACACACGCCTGGCGAAAGACGACTCAAATAACCCTATGATAAAGTAGATATGGTATTCTATAAGATGTAAAATCCATTGAAATACCCACATTTAATGTAGTTTATTTCAGAAATATTTGCAATATTTGGCAACTCGTACAGGTTTAAATTTTTTTTTGTTGGCATAATTAAACAATTTGAGGGACAGACTGTTAGATGGCATGTTGACTTCAATTTTCAGACTTTTAACTGCAAATGCAGTAATTCCGAACATTGGAAAAGGATAGTTTGAAATTAAATTAGACAAAATTTTGGTTATAGTTCTTCAAAGTATAATTTATTTTGTTTTTAGGTTTTTGAATAGTATAACTTAGTGATGTTTTTTTTCTATAATATAATTTTTTGTTTTTCAGTTTTTTAATAGTATAATTTATATTGATTTTGTTTTTTTAGTTTTTCAGTAGCATAATTTAATGATTTTTTAATTTTTTTTTTCAGTAGTATAAGTTATTGATTTTATTTTTTAGTTTTCCAATAGTATTATTTATTTATTTTGTCTTTTAGTTTTTGAATAGTATAATTTATCGATTTTGTTTTTTAGCTTTTCAGTAGCATAATTTAATGATTTTTTATTTTTTTTCAGTAGTATAAGTTATTGATTTTATTTTTTAGTTTTCCAATAGTATTATTTAACTATTTTGTCTTTTAGTTTTTGAATAGTATAATTTATCGATTTTGTTTTTTAGCTTTTCAGTAGCATAATTTAATGATTTTGTTTTTTTAGTTTTTCAGTAGTATAATTTATTGATTTTGTTTCTTAATTTTCAATAGTATAATTTATTGATTTTGTTTTTTTAGTTTTTCAGTAGCATAATTTAATGATTTTGTTTTTTAGTTTTTCAGTATAATTGATTTTGTTTTTTTAGTTTTTCAGTAGTATAATTGATTTTGTTTTGTAGTTTAAATAGTATAATTTTTTATTATTTTTTACATTAGGCGTTTTGAGTCTTCTTAAAGTGATTTGTGAGGAGTACCGAAGTTATGGCGTAACACATTATTTTTAAACCTAATGTATAGGAAAAGAATGTTTATTTTCAATATAAAAATTATTAATGGTTCACAATCAATCAACTTTTCATCTTTCTTTTTCGGTTCTTAAGAACCCCTTTCTTATATTTTCACGCTCACTTGTATGTATATTAAATATTCAATACATATTTAGAAATTCAGTAACTACAATTATTATAATGGTTACTGACTTTGATTTACAGTATGTACTGTACATCCCTGATGTTTACGTTAGGACGCTATGTAGTGCATAGGCCTACGCTATGCGCTCGTGATCAAGGTCAAGCACTTCTGCGGTTGGGGACTAATATCGTGTCATCCCTGCATTTAGGAATTGGTACGGGTGTCTAACTACGCATTAGTAGGGAACAGATGATTCCAGATTGGATTACAGCCCACTACGTTTAAGAGAATTGTCTTTCTATAACATCTCTAACCAAGGATGAGTACGTGTTGTCGGCAAATAGCTGGATACACTACGAAGATAAATAATTTTATAGTATCGCAAAATATTTCCACAGTTTCTGTAGCTTTCATATTTTGTATCTTATAGTTATAGCCGTGGGTTCCATTTTTATAACGTCTCTAAACATTTTCATGGTTTCAAATTTTATAATATCGCAAAACATTGTCATGGTTCCTATTTTTATAATATCGCAAAATCTTGTCATGGTTCCTATTTTTATAATATCGCAAAATCTTGTCATGGTTTCTATTTTTATAATATCGCAAAATCTTGTTATGGTTCCTATTTTTATAATATCGCAAAACATTGCCATGGTTCCTATTTTTATAATATCGCAAAATCTTGTCATGGTTCCTATTTTTATAATATCGCAAAATCTTGTCATGGTTCCTATTTTTATAATATCGCAAAACATTGCCATGGTTCCTGTTTTTATAATATCGCAAAATCTTGTCATGGTTCCTGTTTTTATAATATCGCAAAATCTTGTCATGGTTCCTATTTTTATAATATCGCAAAATATTGTCATGGTTCTTATTTTTATAATATCGCAAAATCTTGTCATGGTTCCTGTTTTTATAATATCACAAAATCTTGTCATGGTTTCTATTTTTATAATATCGCGAAAAATTGCTACGATTTATATTTCTAAAATATCGCAAAATATTACCATGATTGCCATAGCTTTTAATTTGATAATATCCCAAAACATTTCCATAGGTTTTATTTTTGTTGTATCGTGTACTATTTGAATGGTTTTTGTTTTTGGATTTTCACATAGCATTTATGTAGTTTGTAATTTTATAGTATCGCAAAACATTTCAATGGTTTCTATAGCTTTTATTTTTGTTGTATCGTTTACAATTTCCATAATTTTTAATTTTACAGTATCACAAAACATAGCCATAGTTTCCATAGCTTTTAATTTTATGGTATAGCAAAATAGTTTCCATAGTTCTTACTTTTGTTGTATCATGGTACTACTTCCATGATTTTTATTTTTTATATTTTCGCTAAGTATTTTCAAGGTTTCTAATTGTATAGTATCGCATTACATTTCTATAGATTCCATAACTTTTATTTTTGTTGTATCGTGTACCATTTCCATATCATCTCAAAACGTTTCCATCAATTTTAATTTATAGTATCGCAAAACATTTCCATTCTTTCCGTAGATTCCATTTTTCTTTTAATTCATGAGTTTTCAAGTTTTTTTTTTTAATTTGTATAATATCGTAAAACGTTTTCAAAATTTCCATAGGTTTTTTGTTGTATACAATTTCAGTGTTTATATTTATAGCCTATAGTAGGCCTATCTCAAAACATTTCCATGTTTTTATTTTCATAATATCGAAAAGCATTTATTTTTCCTGGATAAACTCGAAATAAAGTAATGACAAAGAAGATATCAGAACTTTAACGGACAAAACTGGACATTCTTGTGATGAATCTGCTACTGTGACATATCGTCTTTGTGTGACGAAAAGCTCTGCGGTAAGCAAACCGTGACAAATCATTACGTTGATGAAGCATTTGTGACGAGAACCTCTAAACTCCATATTAACATCTTAGGAAATAATCTTGCGTGAATCTCACTATACCTACTATTTAGAAAAGACCCGAGTTTGTCCGCTTCACTTTGACGGACCAGTGTACAGATGTCCAGATTAGCTTTATACCAGAGCAGCGGTACATGTAGTCGAATGTTTTGAGGTGATTCGATGATGGTTTCAGGAAAGATTATCGATAATCACTCTGATCTTTGTAAATCCCGGGTGTCTGTTTATATCGACAACATAATAGGGGGATTATGTGATACCTGATACATACAGTGTGCAATCTTCATTTGTTCGTGTGTAGGCCTACGAATAGTAAAGGGAGATATGTAGCATTATCATAGAAACTTACTACTAGAGTACCAAATCAGGGTAATGGATTGACCTGTCATGAACTTTGACCTGAATCCCTTGCAGCATGTATAGGACGTGCTGAAGTCTTCGGAAGCGACCTGACTCTGGAACAGCTTGTCGAGGTCTCTTTTGAAGGATGGGAGGATATACTCCGAAGCGTACACACGGTACTAGATGTGAAAATAGATTTGAAGTTATTTTTTGTCAGATATTGCGAACATTGCTTCAGTGCTAGAAGTTTTTCCACATTGGTTTAGATACAGTTGTACTCTATTTGGATAAAGATGAAAGGTAGATAATATTGACGCCAGAATACTTGACAGATACATTACTTAAGAGTAATGCTGTGTTGCTTCTAAGATTTTTTTTCCTACAATAATCAGAAAAATATACACATTTTTAATTAACATACTGTTTCCAGAATATCGGAGGGGTGATAATAGAAGGAAGAAGGATAAATTGCATAAGATTTTGTTATTATATGGCATTGTTAGTAGAATAGAAGACTATATTAAGGGACATGCTTTTGGAGCTAAATGATAGCTATGAGCAATGCGCGACTAAGATACATGCAAACAAGAGGAAGACAGTGGTTATCGAAAGAAAAATAAAGGTGAACGTGCGAATTCGAAATGAGGCAGTGGAAAAAGTTTACGGTTTGAAATGTTTGGAGTGTACTATAAGCAGTAACATGATCTTCTGCCAAGAAGTCAAAAGGAGAATAGCAAAGGAAGCTTTTAATAGAAAAAAGAAGCGTCTTCTGAGGATCTCTGGAGAAAGAACTAAAGAAGATACTAGTGAAGTGCTTTGTGAGGAGTGTGACATTGTATGTGTCAGAAATATGGACATTACGACGAAGTGAAGAGAAGCGACTAGAAACATTTGAAATGTGGATATGAAGAAGAATGGGGCGTGTGAAATGGACAGAAATAATAAGAAATGAAATTGTGTTGGAAATAGTAGGTGAAGAAAGAATAACGCTGAAACTGATCAGGAAGAGAGAAAGTGTCTGGGTCACTGGGTACTACTGAAGGATGCACCGGAAGGAATGGTGAACGGTAGAAGAGTTCGGAGCAGAAGAAGATATCAGATGATAGACAATATTGATACATGAAACGTATGCGGAGACTAAGAGAAAGGCAGAAAATAGGAAAGATTCGAGAATGCTGGGTTTGCAGCGAAAGACCTGCCATGGGGCATAAAACTGAGTGAATGAATCCTGGCTATAAGGCGAAACCAAGTTCATTTAGTTCATGGACGTTCCTTTCTATTTTCTAACACTCAAGAATAATTGATGCTGTCCTTAGTAGGATATGTACTCCTCTACCTATTCCACTTCCCTGTGGTATTTCTTTTCCTATCCTAATTTTGACTCGTTTTGTATGATTACTTAATATATTTATGAATAATGCTTTAAAAACGTTTTAGGTCTTGTCGCTATATGGAGAAACTATTATCACATCGAAATATTCTTAAAATTAAAATTAAAGAACAGAAAAAATAATATGCTCGCTATTACCTTCTACACTCGTTTCACATGCAAAAAGTTGCAATAAGTTGAGGAAACTTACAGGTGCATAATGGTCCAATAGGTCAATTAACTAGCTATCAGTGTATCAATTTTTGGAAATGGGGGAGAGTTAGATTTTCATAGAAATAGCGTTAGATTATTATTTTTGGATATTGGACTTATTCTTAGTGTTTTGGTTGCATTGTCATTCTTCATTATTTTTCATTATCCGCATATTGACGTCTCATTGAACACATTTATCCTGTAAACATTCTCCTATTCGACTGCATTGTCATCCTTGACTATAGTTCATTTTTGCCGTATTAACGTCTCATTGAACAAATTTATTCTGTAAACATTCTCCTATTCGGTTGCCTTGTCGTCCTTAACTATAGTTCATTATTGCCGTATTAACGTCTCATTGAACACATTTATTCTGTAAACATTCTCCTATTCGGTTCGATTGTTGTCCTTAACTATAGTTCATTATTGCCGTATTAACGTCTCATTGAACACATTTATTCTGTAAACATTCTCCTATTCGGTTGCATTGTCGTCCTTAACTATAGTTCATTATTGCCGTATTAACGTCTCATTGAACACATTTATTCTGTAAACATTCTCCTATTCGGTTCGATTGTTGTCCTTAACTATAGTTCATTATTGCCGTATTAACGTCTCATTGAACACATTTATTCTGTAAACATTCTCCTATTCGGTTCCATTGCGTCCTTGACTATAGTCAATTATTGCCATATTAACGTTTCATTGAACACATTTATCCTGTAAACATTCTCCTATTCGGTTGGGTTGTCCTTAACTGTAGTTCATTATTGCCATATTAACGTCACATTTATCCTGTAAACATTCTCCTATTACTTTTTCTAACAAAATCTTCAAACTTGTTTTCCAGCATGGAGCACACAGTCCACCCAATCAGACTTCTCGACATCGCATTACGAGCTTTGGAGAAGTATTTGTCGGATTTTATGAGGAGACTTGTGATGAACCCCAGTCTACCAGTAGGTAGAGATCTCAAGTACCATTATTACCAGGACCCGTGCAGACGTCTGGAGGAATTCCTCAGTGACCCTGGTAGACGCCTGGAAAAATATCTTGAAAATCCCTGCATTTGTCTGAAGAAGTACCTGGAGAATGTTTGCCCGTGTTTGGAAGATTACCTAAAATATCCTTGCAAACGTTTTGAATACAATGAGCAGAGTCCATGTGCATGTTTGAATGAATATCTGAAGAATCGTTGTGAATCAGTGACAGCATTTAAGAATCCTCGTGTTCGTTTTCAGTTGTACCTCAAACGTCCTTGCAAATGTCTTGAATCGTACATCAAGAAATATGACTCAAGTGGAATTTCCGATCAAATTGCGGTCGTTCTCGCGAGGTGTGTGAATAACACATATAATGAACTCATGAATACTATAGACTTCAAAAATATCTGCGAGGAAGTAGCACCTCAAGTGTTGAAATCGGTTATAACGCCATTTGCTGATAAATTTGAATGTTTTGTTGAAGATGGACATCCGTCCTTACTTGACTATTATAAAGTGAGAAAGAGTGATCTCATTTACAAATCTCTTTCTCTCTTTGACAATTTGAGAGTACTGAAGATAGAACCGTTGCATCGAACGCTCAGCATGAGTTTGGCAGTTGAAAACACTGGGGACACACTGCAAGTGTTCTCATCGAAGTCGTCTTGTGATGCTGATGTGAAGACTTTAGCTGAACATTGTAAGAATTTGAAATCTCTGGATATCAGCCAGTCGTCTCTGGTTACAGATAGGATTGTAGAATTTGTTCTGAAATTTCCTAACCTCGAAGAACTTAATTTGTGTGACTTAACTCAATTTACTGCAGCAGGATTACAAAGTATTATAAAAGGTCTCTCCCAAACACAGGAGTCTTATGATGGAAAAGAAATTGCAAGAAATAAAGATGAACAATATCCTGCTTTTGAGGATTTGAGTAGCGAACACAATCTCCAGGTTGAAGAATCTAACTTACGGAGTGACGTAGTTATAACACGAAGTTCAAGTACAGAATATTGTTGTCCATGTGTTTTAGAATTAAGTGTACTTACGACAGATACGTCAATAAGTGATGAATCAGTTACTGATATCAATTCTTCACAAACTAGAGATTCCAGTATTGAACAGAATAAATCTCAAGGAACAGTAGAAAAGGAACTGATAACCAGTCGCTCCGAACGAATTAAACTTTTCGGTTGCAGTAATCCTTCAGATGAAGACATACACATACTTTCCGAGAAGTTCCCAAATATAAATTCTCTTGTGCTGTCAAATGTCATGGAGACTTCGCTATCTCCTTTAAGAAAATTGAAATTTCTGAACAAATTTTCCTTGCGAAAATCAAAATTTCAGCTCCTTGAAGATTTACTTGAAGCTATAGGACGACAACTTAAGTGTTTAAATATTACAGATGTTTCTGAAACGAAGTTGGAATTTATCGCTGCAAATTGTCTTGATTTGCAATGCCTTCACCTGTGCTTTCAAAAACAGTCGGAACTTGTTCTTCCTAGAACATCTGGACAGCTTTTTGTGCCTTCATTTAATGATGTTACTCGTCTTCAGGTTCACTTGATAAACAAAGTTCTTGCTGAATTCGTTATTACCGGATTCGAAAACGTGAGGAACTTGTTCGTATCTTACACATACGGAGATGACACTTTGCTTGAAACCATTCTTCAACGGAAACATATGAAAGATTTACAGGAAATTTTCTGGGGAAATGAATTAGTTATTCGATTTTCTGAAGAATGTACGACTGTGTATGAGTTTTTATCTTTGGGAAAAATATCGATTGACAGTTTTAAGCCATGCATGAAATGACAACGAAGTAAATTAAGTTTTCATATAGAGTGGGAACTACAATTTTATACATTTTAGCAATTCTTATGTTTTTCCCTGTATGTAACATTAAGCGGAAGTTGTATACTATTGACCACATACATATTTAAAGTATGAATTTTTATCCTTGTTGTACAGTACAACTTCTAGACAGTCAGAATTGATATATTGCTTTGTGTTATATTTGTCTGTCTCACTTTTTGTTTTTGCAGTTAGTTTTCTTAAAAGTAATTTAGATTTATCTCGTGAGATTACAAACTTACACTGTTTCAAACTATTATCAGCGTAATGAAATACCGTAAGACACAAAAGTCAATTGCCAAATGGGTAAAACATTCATATATACATTGAACTTGACAAGTAAATTCCTGGTAGAGGGGCAGAGAAGGCCTGACGGCCTTATCTCTACCAGGTTAAATAAATAAATACTACTACTAATAAATTGTGTCGAACAGTATATCCTATTTTGTATTTCGTTTCACACCGGTAAGAGTCTGCTTTTTGAACTTGTAACATTACCGAATTACTTCTGATTAGATTAATTTGATAATTACTGAGATAAATCTAGATCATGTTCTAAGGTCTTTCTAATACAAACCAGTTTTACTTAATGTACTCATAGGCCTATTCAGTGTTTTAATATAATTATTATAGAAAAAAAAAGCGGTTTTTGTGTACAATATATTGGATGCATTAGTGGTTATATTACAAATATTACAATAGGCAAATAACACTTACATCTACTTAAAAACAAACTTACATATGTAACATACGTCCTTCACCCTCTTTGCATTTATATTTTCTATGACCAGACAAACTGGTGCTATGTGAAAGAACACTACATACTATCTTAACTATGAAAACTATTGTTGCATAACAATTTCGTCCACCAATGCTTTCAGTCCTCACTTTCCAAACGTCATTGTTTGATAGATAGGTTTCATAGTTTTTGTACACAGTGAATTATACTATAAGGTTTGTTAAAAAATATACCATGTCTAGGCCTGAATATGTTTCGATTGGTAATTACATAATGCCTAAATTTTTTGTGTTACGTATAACAACCAGCAGGTCACATTTCAAGCCTATTCAGTATTTTAATAATTATTATAGAAATAGTCAGGTTTTATGTACAATATATTGGATGCATTGGTAGATGAAGTTGTTAATTACAAATATTACAATGGAAAAATAATACTTCTATCCACTTAAAAACAAACTTACATTTATGAAAACTATTATTGCATATCTATTTCATCCACTAATGCTTTCAGTCCTCACTTTCAAACATCATTGTTTGAGAGGTTTTGTAGTTTTTGTACACAATGATTTATACTATGTGTTGTTTAATAATTTTACAATGTCTAAGAGTGAATAGGTTTCGATTGGTAATTACATAATACCTAAATCTTTTGTGTTATGTATAATCAGCAGGACACATTTTATTAGCTCATTTCCAATATTATGATTTCATTTTGAAATTATGTGCATTATTGCTGAATAATAATTTTTAGTGAATTTACTAGTTTAAGGTCTGGAGGGAATTAACAGCACTGTAGATTTAATAAACCTATTTTTATGACTTTATGAAGAATTGAATTAATGTGAAAAAGTTCTAAAAGACTGTTCCCTTGAGTGTGTTTTGTGGAAAGCATTTTATTGTGACAATTGTTTTACAATGTATTTCTCAATGAAAGTTTTTGATTTGTTTGTATTGTTTTATGTCTTATTAAAAGTAGGTAACAACAAACTGATTAATTTTTTTTTTAATATAAAAATTTACCTTCATTTTCCTTCATTTTAGTCGTCGATCAAATAATCTATTTCTTCACTTAGAATTAATATTTTATCAACTGCAGGAATATTATTCAATTCTACATGATCCTGAATAAAAAAAAAATGCAACAGCTTTGTTGAATCTGTCCGTCTTTGTGTGTTTTTACGCAAGATTTAAATTTGCTTGTGGATTGAAATCCAGAACTAATTAAGCACTTGGCTCATTAAACTTAAAATTTCAACTTATTCTCTACTTCAAATCAATTTTGTGTTCTATTAATTCTATTGAGAAAATGAGTATATAACAGATTCTATTAAATTATTTATAAACAATGTGTCACGGAAGCTTTGGTAATTATGCTGCAATTAGTATCTTATCTCATTCAGCCTTAATTTCAGTTTCTTCTTTCAGATTTCTTAAGATACTCAATTCAAAGGCACATAAACAGTCCGATATTATCACTATATGTGGGAACTTAGTAGCACCTTGCTTTAAAATTGAACAAGGGAGCATACATTTTAGATTAGAGGATGTAAAGGTACTTGCCATTTCTAGAATTTATTAATATTATATTTATTTCGTACAGGAACTTGTGCCACAGAAAATTCCTTTATATATATATATATATATATATATATATATATATATATATATATGGTGTCCGGGAAAGACCAGACGAAAAATAAATAACTATATCTCTGAAACTATTGCATTTATTGTCGTGATATTTTCACACGTACGAAGAGAAACACAATAAGTTGTAATGTACCTCTATATGAGTACCATTTGTGGCCAGGGCTATGTCCAGGCGATACTCAATCTCCTGCCGCACACACGACAGCATCTCCGGTGTGACTAGACCTATTGCTTCGTAGATTCGGCCACGTAACTCACGTCCTTCATAAACCCCACAGAAAGAAATCCAGTGGGGTCATGCCCGGCGACCGTGTTGGCCATAGTGTAGGTCCGCCTCTTCCAATTCAACGGTCAGGAAACGTGTCATCGAGGAAAGCGCGCACATAGTGTGGAGGCTCCATCCTGTTGAAACACGTTTCTGGTGGTAGTTGTGGGACAATGTAATTTCGCAGCATATCCAGGTATGTGTTACCAGTTACTGCGAGCTCTTGTCCCTTTGGAAACGACGTTGTACACGCTTGACTGACTTAAATTCAGCTAGCCATAAAACGCATTCTGTTTTTTCTACTGTGGTAAACATTGTTCGGCTGGTACACTCACAACTTGGTTTTCCAGCTCTGACAGCAAGGTTCTCTATATACGCTCGCAGAACGAGCTTTTTCTCGTTTTATCCTTGCGCAATGTTATGCGCAGGCGTGTAACATGCTGCTAGGTAACGAAACTTATTGAGTTTCTCTTTCTAACTGTGAAAACATTGAAGTAATAACTGTAACAGTTTAAGACAGTGGTTGCCAAAGTCCACGAAATTGTGACGTAATAGAAATGCAACCCGCACACCACTATCGCAGGGACAGGGACGTAGTGGGTATCTCCTCAGGTGATGCAGTGAATAACAGTGCAGAGACGGACTGTGTGACCAAAAAACAAAAGCAATATAATATTCTTCTACTTATTAACTATACACACTTTTTACATGTTAATTTTTTATCCTCCTATTCATTATTCTTGTATTATTAATGAAATAAAATAAATATATTTTCTTATTTACCATAAAAAGAACGTGTACTTAACATCAGCATATACAGGGACATCATTTTATTTTTACTAGCATTTTTAATATTAAACTGGCTATACCTTTGGATCAACGCCGTTTGCTACCCCTTCCACGATTGGAGTTCGATGATACTGGCGTAATATACAAGCAAATCACTTCACTAGATATAGGAGGGAAGAAACGTAGTTCATCCATTTACGTAAACTAAAAAATATCGCGCTTTTGAGTTTGATCATTTTCATTAGGTTTTTGTTTAATCAAAATACAGTACATTATTAACAATGAGTGTTTTTACTCACGAACAGAGCTGTCCATGTGGACGTATTCATTATGCAGTGTATATTATACTGTCTACAGCACATTAGCGTACAATATAGAGAATGAAGTGAAATTGAAAAATAATCATAATATGGATATTTAAACACATTTTTGAAAATGGTGGCCGTTCATTTCGATACACGCTTCAGTTTTAATGTGCATATTATCGCATTATAGATTATTGTATCTAATCCCAATTACCAGTTTCGTCCTTCGTATTAGTAACTCATGTTGAAATAATTCCGTACCTACTCTATAAAAGAGTACCTTACGTACTGTAAATTCAATCTTCACTTCTGCCCGATCCGAAAAGATAAAATTACTCAGACATGCTATCTACTATTCGTCCAAGTGGTTATGTCGTAAGGTCGTAGAAAGGGAGGAAATCACATGACTATTACTTAACGAGGGCCTTTTACTTAAGTTATTTTAAACAGTCGTATAATATTACGTAAACGTCCAATCCCTAACAAAAATTAATGTTCTCAGAAATGATCTAAGACAGCCCAGCCACTAGCAAGCGAATAAAAGCTGGTGGGGGAAACTGGGGTACGACGTAGGCAAATGGACGACAGTCGGCCTACCTGTGCGAAAATGATTCAATATTGAAAGCTCTTTCGTCACTGGAAAACGCGAACATATTTTTGGAACGTACTGTTTACTATGACCGTAAGGCTACTATGACTGTATATGCGTTCTTGGATCTGTGTGAAGGACAGTTGAACTTCATTAGTAGAAGGGGTGGGAGTGAAGTACATTAAAAAACTCAGGTACAATAAAAATTGAAGTAAAAATAAAATGATGTACCTGTATTTGAAATTGAAAGAAGAACGTACCAGCCTGGTCACGAAGTTGTAAATTACACTACATTGACTACATACTTAAAATAAAACGTCGAAGTATTTTACTCCGATTAAGACAGAAGCCGACACTTTTTATTGTTTATTTATTAATGTAATATTCAAGTTACACGTAAGGGCGTGGTAGTCTTCATAACAAGAAGATTAATGACAACGTACATTGTTCTTTTATACTTCATTTAAAAATCTCATATTTTTGCCATCTGCACAAAATAAATACTTTTCCTCCCATGCTCCTTAAAATTAAGTTTTTGCTTATTATCTGTTTTCGAAAAGACATCGAAACATATTATCCTACACACTTGTAACATTACATGCGCATGTCCGCTGCTGATAAATGTCTTTACTTATATCGAATTGATAGCTGTAAACAGAGGGTGGGGGTATGATGGCATGGTTACGCTTGAGTGGAGGCAGGAGCATGTGTCGTGACACGGCTTTTGGCGATCACTGGTTTAAGATATACAATTACTTCTTTTTCGTCAGGTCTTTCCCGGACACCCTGTATGTATATGTATGTGTGTGTGTGTGTGTGTGTGTGTGAACCGTAAGTAATGTCACTAATTTCAAGGGAGTATTCTTTGAGATACTTCAAACAAAAAGTTATACACTAATCTCGTTAATCCGAACTACGCTAATCTGGAAATCTGGTTAATCCAAACAAAATTATTTGAAGAAAAAAAAAAAACAAATTGTAATAGTACAAAGTAGCGAAAAGAAAAAATGTATAAAATCACTCAATTTCTTTTACTTTAAGAAATTATAAAAATAGTACATTCAAGGGTACTTACAACAATTAGTGTTTTCTGTACATGATTTACACATCTGTCATGCTCATAAAATCAGTAATTTTCTGTTGCAATGAAGTGAAGCTGTTGGTCGTGGTTCTAAAAATAGCAACACGGTACTCCCACCACCGTCTCTCAGCGTTCGTGAATAGCATGCATTGCATTACAGGAAATATTTCGGTTAATCCGAAAATCTTTGTAATCCGAATAGGTCTTGGTCCGAATTAGTTCCGATTAACGATACTTTACTGTATATAATTTGGTCATTTTTGCTTCCTTTTCGAGAAGAAAATTATTTTATATGAAACATTTCATATCATAGGCCTATTGTGGTAAAGCTACTGAATTAATTTCCAGTAGGCTATGCTCAGTCAACTTAAGAGAGCAATGTATTAGGATAGTAAACGATTGAAAGAATTTTAGTTTTGTCCTTTAAATGTGCAGAAATTTGATCTAAACAAATGCAACTTTTTGTTCTGAAAAGTAATTTAAAATGTTACATTTGTTCGGATCAAATTTCTGCACATTTAAAATAAGAAAATAGTACATTATGCAACGAGCCTATAATGAAGGTAATTAAGAAGCGAGTATGGATATTTATGAAACGAGCGCAACAGAGTTTCATAATTTTCATACGAGCTTCTTAATTACCATTATAGGCGAGTTTCATACGACTTTTATGCTAGACCATATTTCTAACTTGATATTATTAATTTTCTTTGTATCTGACCTTGGCCAATGTCCCGTATGTTGTGAGATGTGCGCAGACGCGAAAGTATTGATTTTTTCCGAGGAACAGATGTTCACATTGACCTTGCTAGGCCATAAGAACCTACAGAGATAACATTAAAATTAAATTAGACATTGAAAAACGAGATGACAAATTGAATTTATTTGAATATTATTTACAATTAACGCTAATTATTATAGTAACAGAACATAACCTTCTGCGACAGTATTGGATTTCCAGCCTCCGTGACTTTCCGCTAATTCTCTTTCGATTGCATATCCAAGAATAATCGATACTTGCTGTTTTATAACGGTAGAAAGCTGACCTGTCATTGGCTGAACAGTTGTAACCTGAGTCGTCATTGGCTGAAAGACCTGATCTTTAATGAGTAGGTGTATTTTAATGACATACATTAAAGGTCTGCTACCAGGTGTATAATTACTACATTTCGGCATGGTCGAGCATAAAATTATTTCTGCATTCAGGACAATGCAAACATGCTGTATTCAGGACAGTGGTACACAGATTACTCAACATACCCATGAGCCAACAACACTACAATGAAGAAGTGAACACAATCAAATACATAGCACAAGCAAATGGTTGCAATCCAAACATAATAGACAACATATGGAAGACAAAACAAAAACTCAACACACAAAACACAACACAAACACAAGAACACAAGAAATGCATCACACTAACATACGAAAAGAAAAACACTACAAGATCGCATCCTCATTCACAGAACAGAAATACAACATAGCATACAGAACAGAAAACACACTACAAAGTCATCTCAACACACAAACACAAACAAATAAATACAACCACACAGGCGTATACAAACTCACATGCAATAGTTGCGACATTTTCTACATTGGACAGACAGGCAGATCATTCCAAATTCGATACAAAGAACACATTAAAGCAATAACCAGAAGACACAATACATCTACATATGCCGATCACATAACTAATGCCAACCACACATACAATAACATAAATTCAAACATGGAAATCCTACACATACAACCCAAAAACCAAAAAAACTCGACACATTAGAATAATATGAAATATACAGACACATTAAAAAACACAGCCTAATCAAATACTCAACACACAGATCAATTTCAGAATACACACTATTTGACTCAACTCTTCATCAGACGAACGCACCCACACAACAGGCAGCGAAGTTGAGATGACGCCGAGACACAGAAGGCTCTGAGGATGGTGTCAAGTAGCACCGAAACAGCTGTAAGCCGCACATGCTTACATAATTAACACGAGTAAGATCGCCATTTAATCAATTATTTAAAATTGTCATTTATTTTCATAATACACTGCTCTCTTAAATGAACTGAGCATATCGGGAATTAAATCAATGGCTTTCCCAAAAGACGCTATGAAACATTTCATATAAAATAATTTTTATCTTGAAAAGGAAGCAAAAACAAACAAAATTTTATTAAACTTTTTTTTTTTTTTGAAATACCTCAAAGAATAACCCCTGAAACTGACCTTACAGTTCACTAACAGTATTACTATCTGTGTAGGTTTTGCATTATGATTGAGCTATTGGCGAAAATCATTACGTCACTGTCAAGGTTTTATTTAATATACCGTCTATGCTTATCCTTTTAACAAATTTATTGGTTTTTCAATATCTTGTTACATATATTTTGAATCGAACGTTTTCGGCTCTGTTGAGCCATCATCAGAACCATTTATGCTCATATCCATGATAAAGGTACACATATAATGCAATACAAATAAACCCAATTAATATCAAATAACATGATTCTATGTAAAACAATAAATATATGGCGATATTACATTATTATATAAAAAACTGGCTATATAAGCCACATTCAAGTGTTAAAATATATAATGTAATATCGCCATATATTTATTGTTTTACATAGAATCATGATATTTGATATTATTTGGGTTTATTTGTATTGCATTACATGTGTACCTTTATCATGCATATGGGCATAAATGGTTCTGATGATGCTCAATAGAGCCGAAAACGTTCAATTCAAAATATATGTAACAAAGTATTGAAAAAGGATTAGCATAGACGGTATATGAAATAAAACCTTGATTGTTATTATTAATAAATCAGCTTATCGGCCTCAACATGCCTTTTAAATTACGTCACAGCCCAATTCATTAATCTCTGAAAAACGATTACACAGTCGTAATTGACACTTTTCCCACCCATACGATTGGGAATACGCCTAAAATAAATATCGATGTATTTGATAAGTCTGTAAAAATGCTTGAAGCTCAAGTTATGAAACAGCGACAGGGGAGGGAGACAACACTAGAGAAGGGCACTACCAACATAGCTTGGACGGAGAATACCCACCTTTTTATATGAACTGGAAAAATTCTTATCTTATAGTACCGCTACAGCTGTTGCGTGGCGACATGGGATGCATCGTAGGAACAAGCATTGTACACTGCTGCCATCTTCTGTTCAACGACATCGTTTACTTTAACTCTCGTTTCATTTTCGGTGATGTGGATTTATGCCATTTTGTGGTAGAGATTAGATTGTACTTATTTACAAATGGCTTTTAAGGAACCCGAATGTTCATTGCCGCCCTCACATAACCCCGCCATCGGTCCCTATCCTGTGCAAGATTAATCCAGTCTCTATCATCGTATCCCACCTCCCTCAAATCTATTTTAATATTATCCTCCCATCTATGTCTCGGCCTCCCTAAAGGTCTTTTTCCCTCCGGTCTCCCAACTAACACTCTATATGCATTTCTGGATTCGCCCATACGTTCTACATGCCCTGCCCATCTCAAACGTCTGGATTTAATGTTCCTAATTATGTCAGGTGAAGAATACAATGCGTGCAGTTCTGCGTTGTGTAACTTTCTCCATTCTCCTGTAACTTCATCCCGCTTAGCCCCAAATATTTTCCTAAGCACCTTATTCTCAAACACCCTTAACCTATGTTCCTCTCTCAGAGTGAGAGTCCAAGTTTCACAACCATACAGAAGAACTGGTAATATAATTGTTTTATAAATTCTAACTTTCAGATTTTTGGACAGCAGACTGGATGATAAGAGCTTCTCAACCGAATAATAACACGCATTTCCATATTTATTCTGCGTTTAATTTCCTCCCGAGTGATTAGATTGTACACTTTGCTCAAAATTCTATAGCATTTTGAAGTGAAAACGCTGATATCTTATTGAAGTCCTACACTACAACTCCTCAGGTGCGTCATCTCTGGTTACGACTAGGACAGAAAAATATATCATAGGATCTTTTGATTTCATCCTCTTCATGGAAATAGTCAACCTTTCGATACTTGCGGACCGGTAAAAGTCGGGCAGAAATGTTGGGGACCAGCAAAATAAAAAATAAAAAAACGCTATTTTTTTAATTACAAATTGAACATTTATTCATAGAACTACATTTAAAATTGCGGAAACCATAAAACACGTTAGAGTAAAAAAAAAAGACAGTCTGAATACTGCAGCTTTGGAGCATTTCTTCATTGAATCTGCTACTTTTTACGCGGAATTAAGATTGCCTCCTCACTACGTATGTGGGGGTTGGTTACTTATGAATTTATCGCCAAATAAAAATGCAACACACACTCACCTTTGTCTCCTTTTTCTAGTCTTCTCCTTGTTCTCCTAGCCTTTCCTTGTTTTTCTTGTCCCTTCCTCGTCTTCCCCTTATTTTCCTGGTCTTCCCCTTGTTCTCCAGATCTTTCCCTTGTTCTGCAGGTCTTTCCCTTGTTCTCCAAGTCTTTCCACTGTTCTGCAGGTCTTCCCCCCTGTTCTATAGGTCTTCCCCTTGTTTTGTAGGTCTTTCCCTTGTATTGCAGGCCTTGCCCTTGTTCTCCAGTTCTTCTATTTGTTCTCCAGGTCTTCCCCTTGTTCTCCAGGTCTTCCCCTTGTTCTCCAGGTCTTCCCCTTGTTCTCCAGGTCTTCCCCTTGTTCTCCAGGTCTTCCCCTTGTTCTCCAGGTCTTCCCCTTGTTCTGCAGGTTTTTCCCTTGTTCTCCAGGTCTTTTCCTTTTTCTGCAGGTCTTTCCCTTGTTCTTCAGGTCTTACCCTTGTTCTTCAGGTCTTCCCCTTGTTCTCCAGATTCCCCCATGTTCTTTCGGTATTCCCTCTGTTCTCCTGATCTCCCCTTGTTCTCCTCGTCTTCACCTTGGCTTCCCTTGTTCTTCCTGATATCTCCTCGCCTCCACCTCGTCTCCACCTTGTTCTTCCTGATCTCTCCTCGTCTCCACCTTGTCTTCCCTTGTTCTTCCTGATCTCTCCTCGTCTCCACCTTGTCTTCCCTTGTTCTCCTGGTCTCCCCTTGTGATCCTCGTCTCCACCTTGTCTTCCCTTGTTCTTCCTGATCTCTCCTCGTCTCCACCTTGTCTTCCCTTGTTCTCCTGGTCTCCCCTTGTTCTCTTCGTCTCCACTTTGTCTTCCCTTGTCCTCGTCGTCTCCACCTTGTCTTCCCTTGTTCTCCTGGTCTCCCCTTGTTCTCCTCGTCTCCACCTTGTCTTCCCTTGTTCTCCTGGTCTCCCCTTGTTCTCCTCGTCTCCACTTGTCTTCTCTTGTCGTCCTCGTCTCCACCTTTTCTTCCCTTGTTCTTCCTGACCTCTTCTTGTTCTCCTCGTCTCCACCTTGTCTTCCCTTGTTCTCCTGGTCTCCTCTTTTTCTCCTCGTCTCCACCTTGTCTTCCCTTGTTCTCCTGGTCTCCCTGTTCTCCTCGTCTCCACCTCCTCTTCCTTTGTTCTTCTGGTCTCCCCTTGTTCTCCTCGTCTCCATCTTGTCTTCCCTTGTTCTTCCTGATCTCCCCTTGTTCTCCTCGTCTCCACCTTGTCTTCCCTTGTTCTTCCTGATCTCTCCTTGTTCTCCTCGTCTCCACCTTGTCTTCCCTTGTTCTCCTGGTCTCCCCTTGTTCTCCTCGTCTCCACCCTGTCTTTCTTTGTTCTTCTGGTCTCCCCTTGTTCTCCTCGTCTCCACCTTGTCTTCCCTTGTTCTTCCTGATCTCTCCTTGTTCTCCTCGTCTCCACCCTGTCTTCCTTTGTTCTTCTGGTCTCCCCTTGTTCTCCTCGTCTCCACCTTGTCTTCCCTTGTTCTCCTGGTCTCCCCTTGTTCTCCTCGTCTCCACCCTGTCTTCCTTTGTTCTTCTGGTCTCCCCTTGTTCTCCTCGTCTCCACCTTGTCTTCCCTTGTTCTTCCTGATCTCTCCTTGTTCTCCTCGTCTCCACCCTGTCTTCCTTTGTTCTTCTGGTCTCCCCTTGTTCTCGTCTCCACCTTGTCTTCCCTTGTTCTTCCTGATCTCTCCTTGTTCTCGTCTCCACCCTGTCTTCCCTTGTTCTCCTGGTCTCCTCTTGTTCTCCTCGTCTCCACCTTGTCTTCCCTTGTTCTCCTGGTCTCCTCTTGTTCTCCTCGTCTCCACCTTGTCTTCCCTTGTTCTTCCTGATCTCTCCTTGTTCTCCTCGTCTCCACCTTGTCTTCCCTTGTTCTCCTGGTCTCCTCTTGTTCTCCTCGTCTCCACCTTGTCTTCCCTTGTTCTCCTGGTCTCCTCTTGTTCTCCTCGTCTCCACCTTGTCTTCCCTTGTTCTCCTGGTCTCCTCTTGTTCTCCTCGTCTCCACCTTGTCTTCCCTTGTTCTTCCTGATCTCTCCTTGTTCTCCTCGTCTCCACCTTGTCTTCCCTTGTTCTCCTGGTCTCCTCTTGTTCTCCTCGTCTCCACCTTGTCTTCCCTTGCTCTCCTGGTCTCCTCTTGTTCTCCTCGTCTCCACCTTGTCTTCCCTTGTTCTTCCTGATCTCTCCTCGTCTCCCCCTTGTCTTCCCTTGTTCTCCTGGTCTCCTCTTGTTCTCCTGGTCTCCTCTTGTTCTCCTCGTCTCCACCTTGTTCTCCTGGTCTCCCCTTGTTCTCCTCGTCTCCACCCTGTCTTCCCTTGTTCTCCTGGTCTCCTCTTGTTCTCCTCGTCTCCACCTTGTCTTCCTTTGTTCTTCCTGATCTCTCCTTGTTCTCCTCGTCTCCACCTTGTCTTCCCTTGTTCTCCTGGTCTCCCCTTGTTCTCCTCGTCTCCACCTTGTCTTCCCTTGTTCTTCTTGGTCTCCGCCTTGTTCTCTTAGTCTTCCCCTTCTGCCGGTCTTCCCCTTGTTATCCCGGTTTTCCCTTGTCATCCTTGTCATCCCCTTGTTATCCTTGTCCTCCCATTGTTCTCGTCTTCCCCTTGTTCTCCTCGTCTTCCCTTGTTCTCCTTGTCTTCCTCTTTTTCTCGTCGTCTTCCTTGTCGTCCCCTTGCTCTGTAGAATGTCGTGATTTGTTGGTTGTATACAGAACCTCGTTTTATTTCTCAACACCCATACGCAGCTCTGTGTAAAGATGTAAATCATAGTAAAGCTATGCGCCTGTCGACATTCTTTGAATGTGTTGAACTAGACTAAAATTGTGTTGCTAAATATGGCTAACATAAATTCACCAAGATTTGAGATAGGCTACGGTTTTTTACGAGGATAGTCCTCCGACGCCTTCATTAGTGGAGCTGCGCACGGCGACGTCACAGCAATGATGCTCCAGGTTTTAGTGCACGGGGCTCCCTCGGCGCAATTTTGTCACGCGTTGTTCGCGGACTTTGAGGATTAGCGCAGTCACTGCGCTCGCAACAATTTGCCCCCTTGTCGAGTCGGGTAATGAGGAGTCGCGTAAAAAATACTCCGCCCGTAATCCTTATTTCCCGTGGGTGCCAGCGTGCTCAAAATAAAAAGGGACTTCCAAAAGAGGGGCTAATTAAAAAGCATCTCTCGTTCGCACTTTTCCTATCCAGAGGCGTGGCAGTATATCAGCGGGGGGAGGAGGGCATCCTGTTTCCTGTTCTCCGATATTCATAGCGTCCCGAATCGCAGAGGTCTTTTATCACTTCTGACCCTTAGGTGAAAAAAATTTCGACAATGGAACTTTTGCATACCTTACCCCTTTAAAAAAACTACTGCATCCTGCATAACACAGTCTCTTGTGTAAAGAAGTCCGTAACATTTTTCAGGGTTCACAGAATTCCAAACACGTGTGTAATCATTACGATTTAGCTCTCAGATACTGAATTTATTTTCATTTAATTTCTTTTACGACGCTGTATCAATATCTTAGGTTATTTAGCATCTGAATGAGATGGTGGTAATGCCGGTGAAATGAGTCTGGGGTCCAGCACCGAATGTTACACAAATTGGGTTGAGGGAAAACCTCAGAAAGAACCTCAACTAGATAACTTGCCTCCACCGGGATTCGAATCCGGGCCACGTTACTCCACAGGTGTGGACTCAAACCCTGAATCTGACATAGTTTAGTACATCAACACTAATTAATTTAAGGTGTGATCAGAGACCCTGTATTAAAAATGTTAAATTAATAATCTTGAAGTAACTTTATACCAGAAAGCATTCTAGATAGAGCATTTTTAGCCCCGAAACTACGAACATACACTGTAGTCAACTGAAATAATATACAGGGTGAAAAGTAATTAAGCCGACAAACTCCGGGAGGTTGTATGGGACACCAAAACAAACGGTTTTCCCTTACTTACTGACTTTTAAGGAACTCGGAGGTTCATTGCCGCCCTCACATAAGCCCGCCACTGGTCCCTATCCTGAGCAAGATTAATCCATTCTCTATCATCATATCCCACCTCCCTCAAATCCATTTTAATATTATCGTCCCATCTACGTCTCGGCCTCCCTAAAAGTTTTTTTCCCTCCGGCCTCCCAACTAACACTCTATATGCATTTCTGGATTCGCCCATACGTCCTACATGCCCTGCCCATCTCAAACGTCTGGATTTAATGTTCCTAATTATGTCAGCTGAAGAATACAATGCGTGCAGTTCTGTGTTGTGCAACTTTCTCCATTCTCCTGTAACTTCATCCCTCTTAGCCCCTAATATTTTCCTAAGCACCTTATTCTCAAACACCCTTAACCTTTGTTCCTCTCTCAGAGTGAGAGTCCAAGTTTCACAACCATGCAGAACGACCGGTAATATAACTGTTTTATAAATGCTAACTTTCAGATTTTTTGACAGCAGACTGGATGATAAAAGCTATTCAACCGAATAGTAACAGGCATTTCCCATATTTAATCTGTGTTTAATTTCCTCCCGAGTATCATTTATATTTGTTACTGCTGCTCCAAGATATTTGAACTTCTCCACCTCTTCGAAAGATAAATTTCCAATTTTTATATTTTCATTTCGTACAATATTCTCGTCACGAGACATAATCATGTACTTTGTCTTTTCGGGATTTACTTCCAAACTTATCTCTTTACTTGCTTCCAGTAAAATTCCCGTGTTTTCCCTAATCGTTAGAATATTATAGATTTATTAATTTGTCCTTATAGAATAATACTGCGGATTCCCGGCCAAACAAGTCACTCAGCTGAGTGCGCTCCTAGTATAATGGCAGTTGACATTGGACATATACGTCAACATATATGCCTAACTTGGAGTCAGGCCACAAAGGGAAACACTGAAGGAGGAGAATTCGATCCTGTGCTGTGCATTGAATTCGGCGTAGCTCAGTGGTCAGAGCGCTTCGTACTTAGAAGCAAGAATCCGGGTTCGATTCCCGGCGTCAGAGCGAATTTTCCTCCTCAAATATTGTCAATATTGCAGATATTATTCTGTAAGGACAAATTAATAAATCTATATTATTCTTGATCCAGGTTTAGTGAACAACTAAATGATTGTTGATGCCCATGCATTTGTTTTTTTTTGTTTTTTTTTTTTTTCGTGTCTTTTGAAAGGATTCACTAGATGTTTCTGGTTGGTCATGTGTGGCTTGACGGAATTAGCATTTACTAGGCCTATGTTGTGCCTATCCAATTTCACGGAGAACTGCACATTAGAAATAATAAACACGTTGATTGTAATTTTTATAGGATAGATCTTTGTCTTGAGAATTGATTAAGATTATATATATATATATATATATATATATATATATATATATTAATTTTAAGGGATAGACACCTTATGCTTGAAACCCTTCATATATTTTAAGAAAAAGATTTTGCGCGAGATCGTGCGTATTTGCTTGGTTTCCGCACAAAACCAATCCGCGGAAAGTGTGAAATTCCACATTCAGTATTCCCAACCTAACACACACAACAATTTCCTTCTTCTTACCGCTTAAGTGGCATATTGATTTTACTTCTTTAGGCTTTTAACATATTATTTTTAGAGACTGCAATTTCACCTAAATTGCACTCTTAATTATTGTTTTTAAATATTTGCAATAATTAAGTAAAGTCTACAACTCCACTAAAGTTACTGCATTCGATTAAGGAAGCCGTGAAAAAATCAACAAGATTCCAGATGCCGATGTTATTACTGCAATATGTTATATAAATAATAATGTTAAAATATTAAAATGAAAAATAAATCATTACATAACCTTACCGTTTGTTTTAAGTTCGCATTTATAGACTGGGGGGGAAAAAAAACAGACATATGCTGGAGTATAGTAAACACAGAAAACATTTTAAAGCAACAATGTTGAAGATAGATATTTTTGTTTTGCAAATTTGCCGTCATTGGACAGAAACCAAGATGGAGATTTCATTGCAACTAATTAGAAATTCCTCTTCCAGGTATGTAATAAACGAACTTCGCACAAAATAATGTACGATACACGAGCGGTAGGCCTATGATTTCTTTCAATTCTCGGAAATTAAAAGAGCTCAACTACGTTTCGCTTTTTCAAACTTTTCCTCGAACATGAAAACTTCATCATACCGCCCTTGTAACACATATTACTATATTCAGCCATGTTCGAGAATCTATACCACCCACTATCCAAAACAACAGCAGATAATCTTCCTAGTTTAGCTGCACTAACACTGCTCTCCTCTTATCTGATCCGTATTGAAGAGTGTGAGCAACACTGATTAGTTGTGAAATACAAAACTTATCGGACGGATCTGTGGAAATTACGGAACTGAAATGGAAATGCCATCGCAACCAGTTTGTAAAGGCCACTGTTGAATATTAATGAAATTGTGTAGAAACCGATGAAATTAAATTGCTGGGGTCTAAATACTTTCAACTCTCTGAAGATTATATTATTATATGATTGTATTAAACCAGATTATAGATTTAACAGCAGAAATTTATATAATTTCAGTACCGTGTCACAACGTACATACATTTATGAAAACATCTATATATATACTTTAACTGGTAATGGAAATTACGGGAAAATGGTTGAATGCATTTTAATGAATGACGCGTCATTTTGAAGCTTGGCATCCTAGGATTTTCAGAAAAATAGTAACTTTCAGTGGAGCGTTAGTTTTCCCACATAATTTTCCTATTTTCCAAAATCCATCTTTCGTCAGTTTTGAGAACTAATTGCATTTCACAATACAAAAAAAACTCATACTACAATAAACAATAGGCTATTACACGAAGACTATGCATGATCTGTAGGATTGCTGACATATTTAGAGTTCAAATTCAATTGGTTATTAAAAACTTCAAGACTTACTAAAAATAATTTACAGGCCTGATTCTGCGGTGTGTAATTTTCTGAGTACAGTGTGTATTGGATATGTAAAATAATCTACAAAACTTGAGGTGGTTTGATGTCATTATTACCATTATAAATGAAATATTATTATAGTTTTAATACTATGATTTTTACATATATAACCACAAAACTTGCGTAAGATATTGGTATTAAAAATGAAATATTTTTATAGTTATTAATCAAGTGGGGTTGGATCTTTTCATATACTTAATGGCGGTGTGGTGTAGATATTTATATGCGTCATTCTCTTCAGTATTGGCTCGAGAGGGCGCAAAAATTACAGTTCCTAAGGAAAGACCAAAAGTTATTACTTACTGATAAAATAAGAGGCCTACAAAATTTTGTAGTCTCCCGATAATTTCAGCAAGGTCTCTTAGCAGGATAAAATGATTTTACCTTCTACATTTCAAGCTCTATATGCAGATGCTATGTCTGTTGTTCGAAAGCATAGCAAACCTGACTTTTTTAACTTTCACCTACAATCCAAAATAACCTGAATAGCTATTGCTTTACTCCCACATGAAAAATCCACTGATCGTCCTGATATTTTTACTTGCGTTTTCGTGTTGAAACTCAAAAACTGAAGGTGGATAGGCTCAAGAAAAAGTATTTTGCGTAAAAAATCATTCAGAGGGAGTATGTTTCATCATTACGGAAGCAAATAACTTTCAAAATGTCTGGTATTTTTCATTGAAAATAAATCTGAAAAATTTTTATTTGAACGTCTAATGAACTTAGTTTTCAGCGTTTGCTGCACAAGCCACTAGTATTAAATAAAACTTGTCTCTTAGAGTCATATGCCTTTTTGAAATCTATGAATAACTGATGTACTGAACCCTTATACTACCATTTTTCTCCAATATCTAATACAAAAAATCTGATCAGTAGTCGATCTATTACGCCTAAAACTACACTGATGACCCCAATAATTTCATCTACGTACGGAGTTAATTTTCTCAAAAGAATATTGGACAAAATTTTGTACGATGTAAGCAAAAGTGATATTCCTCGAAAGTTGCCACATTTAGTCTTGTCCCCCTTCTTCAAAATAGGTACGATTATGGACTCCTTCCATTGTTCTGGTACAATTTCATTTTCCCAAAATAGCAAATACAAGTTAATAAATTTCGCTAGATAATGCGCTTCCACCCTGTTGTATTAATTCTGCTGGAATTTGATCGATACCTGGAAACTTGTACTTTTTCTGATTTTCTATCGCAATTTCGATTTCTGAAACTGTGGGTTCGGGTATAAATGGCTCAGCGGTTTGTATTTGAATTTCGTCCCGGTCATTCCTGCTTGGCCTATGTACATTTAGTAGTTGCCCAAAAAAAGTTTTCCCTTCTGTTCAGGACTGAATGAGAGTCTTTGAGTTTTTTCGATGTAAAGCGAATATCAAATAATCTTGGCGAATCCTCGGCCTCGTGTCTCCATCACCATTTCTATCCACACTAGATTATTTCACAGGTGTTATATTGTCCTTAAACATCTGATTAGACTCAGTGAATTTCGTTCTGCTCTAAGTCGAAATGAGAATTTGGAACTCTAATATAATATCCTCTGCAAATCGTTAGTAAATACAGGGACATCATTTTATCTTTACTAACATTTTTAATATTAACCTGTCTATACCTTTAGAGAACCGGAAACACAGTTTGCTACCCCCCCCCCTCCACGACTGGAGTTCGATGATACTGGCGTAAAACACAAACAAATGACTTTACTAGGTATAGGAGGGAAGAAATGTAGTTCATCCATTTACGTAAAGTAGGAAATATCGCGATTTTGAGTTCGATAATTTTCATTAGGTTTTTGTTTAAACAAAATACAGTACTGTATTAACAATAAGTGTTTTTACTCATGAACTGAGTTATCCATGCGAACGTATTCTTTATGCAGTGTATATTATGTTGTCCACAGCACATTAGCGTACAATATAGAGAATGAAGTTAAATTGAAAAATAATCATTATATATATATATATATATATAATATATATATTTAAACACATTTTTGAAAATGGTGGCCGTTCATTTAGATACAGGCTTCAGTTCTTTTGTGCATATTATCGCACTACAGACTATTGCATCTAATTCCAATTACCAGTTTCGTCCTTCGTACTAGTAACTCATGTTCAAATAATTATATACCTATTATAAGAGACCTTACGTACTGTAAATTCAATCTTCACTTCTGCCCGACCCGCACAGATAACATTACTCAGACATGCTATCTACTGTTCGTCCAAGTGGCTACGTCGCAGGATCGTAGAAAGTTTTTTTTAATTGGGTTATTTTACGACGCTTTATCAACATCTAAGGTTATTTAGCGTCTGAATGATATGAAGGTGATAATGCCGGTGAAATGAGTCCGGGGTCCAACACCGATAGTTACCTAGCATTTGCTCGTATTGGGTTGAGGGAAAACCCCGGAAAAACCTCAACCAGATAACTTGTCCCGACCGGGAATCGAACCCGGGCCACCTGGTTTCGCGGCCAGACGCGCTAACCATTACTCCACAGGTAGGAAGGGGGTAAATCACGTGACAGTTAATTACTTAACGAGGCCCTTTTATTTAAGTTATTTTAAACAATTGTATAATATTACGTAAACGTCCAAATTTCCTAACAGAAAATTAATGTTTTCAGAAAAGAGCTAAGACAGCCCAGCTGTTACAGAGGGGCGAGCAGAAGCAGGTGGGGGAAATCGGGATGCGACGTAGGCAAACGGACGACAGTACCTGTGCGAAAATATGAATTAAATATTGAAAGCTCTTTCACTGGAAAACGCGAACATATTTCTGGAACGTACTATAATCATTCAGTGCTGTTTACTATATGCGGCCTTGGTTCTGTGTGGAGGACAATTGGAACTTCATTAGCAGAAGGGGTGGGAGTGAAGTACATTAAAAAATTCAGGTACAATAAAAATTGAAGTAAAAATAAAATGATGTCCCTGTAGTTTTAAATTAGAACTGAACACACTGTATTTCAAAATGAACTTATTGGTCGGATAATGTTACTATCGTATTTCTCACTATCTGTGTCACAGGGCGCTTTTCTTTCCGTAAAGATTTTCAGCTCCATTTGAGTCACACGAATATCTGTAGAGCCTTGCTTGACGTTATGTGACTTTGCAGATAAGAGTATCTGCGACCAGTTTCGGAATGAATACTGGGCATTGCTTGAATGAGATTTGAGATGTTGCCAACTGCTATTATTACAGACTTTTGAGATGATATATTTTACATCCAACCATTAGTCTATCCAAATACCATTTTATTACAGTTTCCTGACCTATTTAAGATTAAATCTCTATGCCTGTTATTAGATATGTGTTTTAGACACATTTTTCATTTAGTTTTGTGATCTGTAACCAATAAAAGATTGGTCCATTATTTTTAGCCTCTTAGGAAATTCGATAGGAAAACAACCTCATGAAAATATTATTTTTAAATTCAATTTTAAATTATCGTTTTTACACCAACAAAATTGATAAATATTCATATAAAATTAAACGTTTATCTTCCCGCATTATATTTTTCTCTCTCATAACAAACACTTGTGTTTTTTTAATTAAAAACAAATCTGAATAATTGAAATTAGTGAATGGTGTTCCACAAGGCTCTGACCTTGGATCTTTTTTTATCAACAGTAATCTCACTACACGTTTTGATTTATCTAGAGAAAATCAAAACTCGAGTGGGATTTAATTGACTATTACACGATTAGAAGAAAGTGTATAAAGATTAGAAGTACCGGTAACGAAGTACTCCAATACAATAAAATATTAATTGACTTACGAAAATACAACTGCCTTCAAATGTATTATTGTACCATCTCAACATTACAAATATTACGCTAGATGCATGCTAGATGGCAGTAGTGAGCAATGCCTTCTCGTCGAGAAGTTCTCGATCTATTATACCCGATGGCAATGTTACTAGTCAAGAAGGCTTTGCTGATTGTTTCATTTTTATTAAAACAGTTGCATTCCACTTCAATTATCCGAATCCCAGTAATCAACGTCACTTGACAGATGATTTTCAATAAATCTTAATATTAAACAGTCTCTGATACGTGACTATCCATAATATCATATAGCAGAAGCTATAACATAACCTAACTAATATACACAAGTGTTAGAAAAGTTTTAATTAACGACGATGACATAAAAAATATACGTGAATAATTTTAAAAGGAATAATTATTGAATGTACAATTTTCAAATTTGAATGTGGTTGGTGGTTCAATTGATGTTATATTGGACGTGTGCGTAATAGAAGTGGAACTCGTTGATTTAGGCCTACATGGATTTCCGAATGGTGCTCTTCATCGGATTTCAGGAGATGCGTAGGTATGATCAGTGATTTTTATTAATTCTTGTTCTTGAATGCCAATGCGAGTCATATTTGAAACTGCTGTGCATCGACTGGAGTGGTTTGTAATTTTATATATAGGCCTATATATATATATTTTTTTTTTTGACGTCCAGACCAGCGCAGTTTCAAATGTTGGCAAAGAAACAAATGCTAGGGACGCGATAAAATTAAACAAATGCTAGGGACGCGATAAAATTAAACAAATGCTAGGGACGCGATAAAATTAAACAAATGCTAGGGACGCGATAAAATTGTGCGATAAGCAGCCATGATTGATTGAAATACGCCCTTTCGTACCGTTTTATTGGTCAAAAGTAGTATGACGTAGTAAGAGTGTAATAGTCTGTGTAAATGATTTGATCAGTTATTTACAGCATAAATCGGCAATGTTTGCGGATGACATTACACTAGTTACTTTCGGGGAAAAATTAAGAAATGGTTAAAATATAATATTTGGTTTGAAGATAATGACCTTCTTTTAAATTAATTGAAGAGGGAACAAATAATATTTAGTCTTAAACAAGGTGACGAGGCTGTAAAATCTAGACCTATTATGTACTTAGCAGATTAAAATGTTTAATTTCTGAGAAGGAATTACTTCACTCCTATTATGAACCATTTCACTGTCATCTTAATTACGGAATATGAATTTGGGGAAACTGTAGTGGTGTTAGATGGCAAAGGAAACCAATTAGATGCATAAAAGGTTTAAAAGATACAGATTCTTGTAAGTTTTGTTATCGCTGCACCGAGTTCACACAGTCACAGACACACACATGGGAATCATTATCTAGAAATAGTCCACACCTGTGGAGTAACGGTCAGCGCGTCTGGCCGCTAAACCAGGTGGCCCGGGTTCGAATCCCGGTCGGGGCAAGTTACTGGTTGAGGTTTTTTCCGGGGTTTTCCCTCAACCCAATACGAGCAAATGATGGGTAACTTTCGGTGCTGGACCCCGGACTCATTTCACCGGCATTATCACCTGCATTTCATTTAGACGCTAAATAACCTACATGTTAATACAGCGTCGTAAAATAACCCAATTAAAAAAATATCTAGAAATATTACTTTAGGTATTGAACCATTTTGAGAGTTTGTGACGAGGATACTCGTCATAAATGTTGAATGGCAGTTCGTGAGAAGTGTTCCACTGGAGTTTGCCAAGTTGTTACGAAAGTTGCAACTTAACGTGTTTGTTATTCCCGTCAGCTGCCCTGGCGGCATGGCAGTTTGACACACGTCGCGGCGACTGCTCCTGAGAGACAGACTTCCCGCGTTACAAAGTTTCAGGTCATATTGTGCGTCCATGAGCAACAACGGGCCGAACAGGGCTCGGTCAGGGTGTAAAGCTAATTGAATGCAGGACAGACATTTCCCCAGGATCAAGATACATGATGTAAGGCTACCTTACTTTTACTTCGAGAGAGCGCGGAAAAGATGTATAAATACACGATTAGGAACAGAGGCAGAGATAGGTGGGTAGGTGCTTACAGGAACGAACGAATAAAGTAGATGGATGTGGATAGGTGGATGGATTGATTATAAGGATGAATGCCTAAGTTAGGCGGATGGATTAGCTTGATGGATAGATGGGTTAGTTGCATAGATGTATTAGGTTGATAATAAGGATGAATGCATAAATTTGGTGAATGGGTGTGTGGATTAGGTGGATGGATTGATTTTAAGGATGAATACTAAAGTTAGGTGGATATAGTTGTAGCTGTATGGGTAGATGGATTAAGTGGATGGAGAGATGGATTAGGTTGATTATAAGGATGAGTTTATAAATTAGGTGGGCGAGTATGTGGATTAGGTGGATGGACTAACTTATTAGGTGGATGGATAGATGAATTAGGTGGATGGATAGATGGATTAGATTGATTATATGGATGAGTGCATAAATTAGGTGGGTGATTGATTATAAGGATGAATGCATGAATTTGGTGAATGGATTGATTATAAGCATGAATGCCTAAGTTAGGCGGATGGATTAGCTTGATGGATAGATGGGTTAGTTGCATAGATGTATTAGGTTGATTATAAGGATGAATGCATAAATTTGGCGAATGGGTGTGTGGATTAGGTGGGTGGATTGATTTTAAGGATGAATACTAAAGTTAGGTGGATATATTAGTAGCTGGATGGGTAGATGGATTAAGTGGATGGAGAGATGGATTAGGTTGATTATAAGGATGAGTGTATAAATTAGGTGGCCGAGTATGTGGATTAGGTGGATGGACTGACTTATTAGGTGGATGGATAGATGAATTAGGTGGATGGATAGATGGATTAGATTGATTATGTGGATGAGTGCATAAATTAGGTGGGTGATTGATTATAAGGATGAATGCATGAATTTGGTGAATGGATTGATTATAAGGATGAATGCCTAAGTTAGGCGGATGGATTAGCTTGATGGATAGATGGGTTAGTTGCATAGATGTATTAGGTTGATTATAAGGATGAATGCATAAATTTGGTGAAGGGTGTGTGGATTAGGTGGATGGATTGATTATAGGGATGAATACTTAAATTAGGTGAATATGTTAGTAGCTGGATGGATAGATGGATTAGGTGGATGGATAGATAGATTAGTTTGATTATGATGATGAGTGCATAAATTAGGTGGGTGAGTATATGGATTAGGTGGATGGATAGATTGATTAGACTGATTATAAGGATGAGTGTATAAATTAGATGGGTGAGAATATGGACTAGGTGGATGGGTTAACTTATTATAAGAATGGATACTTAAGTTAGGAAGATATATTAGTAGCTGGATTGATTGATTCATTAGGTGGATGGATAGTTGGATTAGGTTGATTATAAGGATGAGTGCATAAATTAGGTGAGTGAGTATATGCATTAGGTGGGTGGATTGACTTATTAGGTGGATGGATAGATGGATTAGGTTGATTATAAGGATGAGTGCATAAAATATTAGGTGGGTGAGTATGTGGATTAGGTGGATGGATTGATTTATTAGGTGGATGGATAGATGAATTAGGTGGATAGATGGATTAGGTTGATTATAAGGATGAGTGTATAAATTAGATGAGTATATGGATTAGATGGATGGACTAACTTATTATAAGAATGAATACTAAAGTTAGGAATATATATTAGTAGCTGGGTGGATAGATGGATTAGGTGGATGGATAGATGCATTAGGTTGATTATAAGGATGAGTGCATAAATTAGGTAGGTGAGTATGTGGATTAGGTGGATGGATTAACTTATTATAAGTGTGAAAACTTAAGTTAGGCGGATATATTAGTAGCTGGATGGATAGATGGATTAGATGGATGGATGTATGAATTAGGTGGATGGATTGGTTCATTAGGTGGATGGAAAGATGGATTAGGTGGATGGATATATGAATTAGATGGATGGGTTGATGGATAGATGGATTAGGTTGATTATAAGGATGAGTGCATAAATTAGGTGAGTGAGTATGTGGATTAGGTGGATGGATTAACTTATTATAAGGATGAATACTTAAGTTAGGTGGATATAGGCCTATTAGTACCTGAATGGATAGATGGATTAGCTGGATGGATATGTGAATTAGTTGTACGTATTGATAGATTTTTGGGTGGATAAGTGAATTAGGTGGTTGGATAGGTGGACTAGGTGGATGAATAGATGGATTAGGTGGGTGGATATATGAATTAGGTGGGTGGATAAAGGGATTAGGTTGATTATAAGGATGAGTGCATAAATTAGGTGGGTGAGTATGTGGATTAGGTTGATGGATTAACTTGTTATAAGAATGAATACTTAAGTTAGGCTGATATATTGGTAACTGGATGGATAAATGGATTAGGTGGATGGAAATGTGAATTAGTTGTATGTATTGATGGATTTTTGGATGGATAAATGGATTAGGTGGATGGATATATGAATTAGGTATATGTATTGATGGAGTTTTGGATGGATAAATGGATTAGATGGGTGGATAGATGGATTAGGTGGATGGATATGTGAATTAGGTGGAAGGATTGATTCATTAGGCAGATGGATAGATGGATTAGGTGGGTGGATAGATGGATTAAGTGGATGGATAGATGGATTAGGTGTATTATAAGGATGAATAGGTAATTTAGGTGGATGGGTCATGTGAATGAATTGATTATAAGGATGAGTGCATAAATTAGATAGATGGACGATGGCCATTAATTAGAGAAAGGAGGGAGACGAACCGCATAGAAAACCACGAGGCGCGAAGTTCATCTTACACTTTATTTCTATGGTTCTATAAGTAATATCAGAGTAAATCTTTTATGTTTGTAATGTTAACTTTTTTTCTTATAAGTGGAATATAGAAGTTTCTCGTCGATATATTGTATTTACTTTTGTATATTGTATTTTATAACAATTGAAGTAGATTTTTGGTCAAATGAGAGGCATTTTATCGGAGATAAAAATTTGACGAGTTTAACGTAATGCGCAGGACATCTTTGGGAACAGACATCAAAGTGAAATGTCACTTGCTTGCATATATTCTTTGGACCAAGAGGAAGTACTACATAATATGATCTGTATTCCATGCAGAGGTCAAGGAGATGAAACGCCATTCCGGACTTTGCCCTTTGTAAAGAAGACTTCCAGCAGAACTGTTGCATGGTATGCAGATCTGCTGCTTGTTTCTCACTCAACATAGTTCACGAAGCCCTGAAACTAATTTAATTAGGCGGAGAGTGCAAAGGTATATTACTTCGTCATAGGGAAGTAATTGAAAGGATGAGTTATGACGTCCAGGACACGACGACAGTTTATGAGATTCTTAATGAGGAGAAAGACGGGAGTTCACGTGCGAAGAGGGAGCTACTGAACCGTTTTAAGTGTTCACAAATTAATGTTGGGCATCGACGTAAGCTTGAAACTGAATTTGGATTAGAATTTTGCGTTATAGTCAATATTTAATTCATGAGAATAATGCTAATATACAGATAGTGCAACCAATAGTAGTAACATAATAGTAATAGTAGAGATACTTATTGTACAGTTGCAGTTATAATAGTGAAAGTAATAGTAACAGTAGGCCTAGTAATAGTTATAAAGAAACTAGTAACAGTAATAGTAGTGAAACAAAAATTTATAGATTACTTCTGGACAAATTATATTCTGATAAAGAAGTTAGAGGTGTTGCTCATAAATTATTCCTATCATATCAAGTAACCAAAATTGATGAGATAATTTTTGAATAAATTTAGGAATGAATAATGTAATGAATTAAGAAATAAATGAAAGAATTAATGACTACATCCATTAATTGATAACTAGATGAATTGATTAATTAGTTTCCAATTAAATGAATTAATACATGAATTAATTAGTAACTAAACGAATTAATAGTTTAAATAATTACTGGACTGAGTGAATTAACTGAGTTAATTAATTAGTAGAATGAATTAATGAATTAATTGATATGTAAATGAATCAATGAAGGGATTAATAATGAATAACTAAATTAATTAATGAATACATTAAGTAATAACTAAATGAATGAATGAATTATTAACTGAATTAATTAATTAATACCTAAATGAATGAGTCAATAACTTGAATGAATTAATACCTAAATAAATAAATGAAATCACTAATTAATAACTGAAGGAATTAATGAATAAATTAATAACTAAACGAAGTAATGTATGAATGAATAACTGTATTAATGAATTAATACCTAAATGAATTAATGAATTAATTCATGAATAGATTACTTAATACCTAAATGAATTGATTAATGTATTAATTAATACCTAAATGAATTAATTAATTCATTGATTAAAACCTAAATTAGTTAACTAAACCCTAAATAAATTAATTCATATATTAATTAATACCTAAATAAATTAACATATTAATGACTTAATTAATACCTGAATAGATTAACACCTAAATTATTAATGACTAAATGAATTAATACATTAATTAACTAATACAAAAGTGAATTAATAATAACTGAATGAATTAATACCTAAATGAATCAATGAAATCATTAATTAATAACTGAATGAATTAAATAACTAAATGTATGTATGAATTATTGACTGAATTAGTGAATTAATAAATACCTAAATTAATTTGTTAATAAATGAATTAATACTTGAATTAATTAATAATTGAATGAATAAATACATTTATTAATAACTAAATCAATTAATGAATTACTGACTACATTAATAAATGAATGAATTAATTAAATGAAATATTTAATAACTAAATACATTAGTGAATAAAATTAATAACTAATTAAATCAACGATTTAATTAATAAATTAACAAATAAATTTGAATTTGAATTAAAACTCACCAAAACCAACAAGCTAAGAAAATTGTTTTGTAGAGGGAATATTTATGTTTATATCAATACAATATGCTAATTAAAAGAGCTAAGCATAAACGGTAACCTAAAATATGTATATTGCTTAATAAGGGGAAAGTTTTCAGGAAAATATTCGTCACTGCCGTAGATACAGATAAATATAATCGTAATTTGCCAGTACGTGATTAGACATTCGGTGAACAAATCTCGGACTGATGTGTTTCAAAGTGATAAATGCCTAATTCTAGTTCCAGCCAGCACCCCTATGCACGACATGATATCGTTATTCAAACAACGATGAAATATCGGTAGGAGGAAGGGCAGTTCTTCATCAAACCTGTCCCAAGAACCATCTTTCATCTTTGTTCATCACAAATTCCACTTGGACCTTCGGATTTCGAACCCTGTTCCCAGCATGGAACAATTATGTTCCCCTGTTTTACAAACTTGAATAACTATTAGAATTTTGGACAGCCACTTCACAATTCTGATTGGGATGGTCCAGAAGCTATTCTGACACCTCATATAATTGAATGCATTAAAAGGATTTTAACTAAAATAATAAATTATTGCAACTTCAGGCTGTTAAGATGAGAAAGTTTATTACTTTTTTATAGCTTGATAAAGCCTACGCGAATCCAAATGACGTGAGAACCCTCTAGATTTCCGCTCCTCCTGAGCACTGGAGCGCAGTTAACGGAGCCCCTTACCAGATTAGCCCATCTGTAATGCGTATCATAGGCCGTGACTTTAAATCTGGCGAGACTAACCGGTTTTAATCTCGAAACTTTATATGTCTGTTTTCTCGTTACATCGCTGTGAATTTCCGGAGAGGATATTGAAATTCTGTCATTTCCTTCCACATCCCCTCATGATCACCATCTGCTCAACTTCCGAAATTTGCAGTTTGCATTTTAATATTCCGTTTGATCGATTGTAATCTGTGTCAATCGTAGAGGTTTCAGTATGAAAGTAACAGATCATGAACCAATTGATGCTGTTTGTTTCATCATTGCGACTAACAATTATTTGTCGGTCATGCTGTGTAGAACAAAAAATCACACTTCTCACGCTGCATAGAATTGTAATAATTTCATTTTTAACTTCATAACAGTTGTCAAGAGACTGCTGTATGAACGATTATTCGGTAGTATTGTATGTGAGATATATTCGTTTTATAACCACTTTCAACATATTACAGATATGTATTTTACTAGACGTTTTTAAATATCTTTACCCTCGATCATGCCGAAATGTAGTAATTATACACCTGGTAGCAGTCCTTTAATGCATGTCATTAAAGTACACCTATTCATTAAAATTCAGGTTTTCGATTATTCTCGGATATGCAATCGAAAGACAACGAGGGAAACGTCACGGAGGCTGGAAATCCAATACTGTCGCAGAAGGTTATGTTCTGTTACTATAATAATTAGCCTTAATTGTAAATGATATTCAAATAAATTTAATTTGTCATCTCGTTTTTCAATTCTAAATCAATTTCCAGGTTATATCAAGGTTAATATTTAGTTTACTCTGTAGGTTATAGGCTATCAAGGTCAATGTGGAGATCTATTCCTGGGAAAAAACCAATACTTTCGCGTCTGCGCACATCTCACAATTTACGAGGTATTGCACAAGGTCAGTTCAGCTCTTCAGTTAGATACAAATAAAATGAATACTTCTGAATAATTTCAAGTTAGTCGAGCATAAAAAGTCGTATGAAACTCGCCTATAATGGTAATTAAGACGCTCGTATGAAAATTATGAAACTCGCGTCTTAATTACTATCATTATAGGCTCGTTGCATAATGTACTATTGTAGTGTGTATTATGAACTGCAATGTCTCAATGCTCAAGTTTTGGGATTTAAAAAGTTTTGAATTTCTAGCTTATTTTCTGCTTAGTTATCTTATTTATTGTCGCTTTCAATGTTTTTCAGGTGTCTTACTCGCTAAATACAGAACAGCGTAAAAATCACCACCCATTTATCATTACAATATTCATTATCCATTTATTGCTGCAACTTTCTAATTTATTACTGTCCATAGTGATATACAGTTACTTTGTTTACACAAATTATTTTCCTTGTGTATTAATAGATAGGTGAAGATATCCAGCAACGCTAATGTATATGTGAGTTTAGATTTTTAGATGTAAATGTGGGTTTAGGTTTTATGTAAATATGAATTCAGATTTTAGATGTAGATGGGAATTTAGGTGTCAGATGAAGATGTAATATTAGGTATTGTAGATTTAGATTTTAAATATATACACGAATTTAGGTCTAACATGTAGATGTGGGTTTAGGTTTTAGATGTAAATGTGGCTTTAGGTTTTAGATGTACTTAGATCTGGTTTTGGTTTGAGATGTAGATGTGGGATTAGGTTTTTAGACATAAATGTGGGTTTAGTTTTAGATATATGGATTTAGATTTTAATTGTAGACACGGAATTCGATTTAATTGTAAGTGTGGATTAGATTCTTTACTATTTAGGTGTAATATTAGCCTTTGAATGTAGATTTGAGTTTAATTTTTAAATGGATGTGGATTTTTATTCTGAGATATACATGTGAATTTAGATGTGAGATATAGATGTGGACATGGATTTAGGTTTTTATACAGATATGAATTTAGGTTTGAGATGTTTATGTAATATTAGATCTTACATGTAAGTATGGATTTAGAGTTTATAATATATAGGCAGTTACATTCTAGATATATCTGTGGTGTTTGGGTAAAGGGAGATAAGTCATAAAAATGAGTTCGGAGATAAATGAAAATTAAACTTGGAACCCTTATTACAAATAATTTTCTACACAAATAAAACACATCAACTGCTAGTATTCTTTGATTTTTGCACACCCACTTGTATAATTTAATTTGTGTGTTCATCTGGGGAACAAAATTCCACCTGGACAAAAAAATGACTTATACCCCGTTTTACCCGAACACCACAGATATGTAGTTGTGGAGTAGATGATAATATATATATATATATATATATATATATATATATATATATATATGTTGGTTTAGGGTTTAAGTGTAGATGTAGGTTTAGATTTTAGAGACAGATATGGATTAAGAATTTAGGTGTTGATGTAGGTTTAGGTTCCAGATATAAATGTAGATTTAGATTTTAGATGTAGATGTGCGATCAGGTTTTAGATGTAGATGTGAATTTAGGTTTCACGTGCAGATTTAGATTCACATTTCAAATGTAGATGTAGATTTTACATGTAAGCTTAGATGTGGGTTTAGATTTCGAATATAATTGCAGCTTTCAGTTTTGGATGTTGATACATATGTATGTATTTATTCACACTGCAATGGGTATATACCCGGTGGCAGTGGTAACTAATTACACTCAATAATGACAATAATAAACTTATTAACTAAAAATACAATTAATAATAATGCTAATAATTAATACTAATAATAATAATAATAATAATAATAATAATAATAATAATAATAATAGCCACAACAACAGGGAATATACTAAATTAAATGAAACGATCACTTAAAATAACATTTGAAATTTTGAAATATTCTAATTTAAATCACAGCGATGACACTATTCAAAACGGTAGTAGCACCAGTTATAACGTATGGAATAGAGTTCATTTGGGAAAAACTCAAGATTGGTGACATGATTAGAATAGAAAAAGTCAAGACTATGTTTATGAAACGGATACTAGGAGTCGGAAAAGCAGCACCATCCCGCATTGTATATGAGCTCATGAGAGAGACATATTTCGTAGATGATATCAGATCGCAGCACTGGCTACCATCCACAGGACCTTACCAGGAACTGGTAAGCATAAGAGACCGGAAGAAGAAGGAGATAGACCTAGAGTTCTACACCACATCAGCCATGCTAGACGACGGCTGGACCAGGGAGTGTAGGAGCCAGAGACACGTGACAACAAGACTCGCAATACACGGGTTTCATCATAAAATATGTGTGAACAACAAGTTCCATGAACCGACCGAAGACTGCAAATGTGTGCTGTGCGGGCAAAGATGTAGGAAATACCACATCGTAACGTGTGCGAAGAGAGTTAAACCAATAACAGACTATGGCAAAGACTAAACTTGGACATTAATGCTCAACTCGAGCGCATTTTTCTCATTATTATTATAATATTCTAATTTGTATCTTAAAACTAAGAACGAACTAAAACTCACGAGTATATGTTCATATCTGCACAAACACCTTTCAACATTACACTCATTTCGCTATCAACTCACTCACTGCACTGGAACTACGACACATTTCACTGATTCTATCCTGATTTCACTAACACTTCAAAAACATTTCACTGTTCAAATTCTTTGCACTGCCACTATAAACTATAAAGCTTCACTGACAGGAACACGTTTCACTTACACAGCACACTTCACTGACACGACATACTTCTTCACTGATACAACACACTTCACTGACACAACATAATTCTTCACTGATACAACACTTCAATAATAAAGTATCATTTACACTCTTTAAATACTGTGTATAATTACCGTCTATTAGTAAAGTCCTTAAGCCTATATGTAGGTTAAAAATATACATGAATGTGAATTATACTTTAGATTTAGATACGGAGTTAAATTTTATATGTAGATCTAGATTTAGTTTATAGACTTGGGCCACATTGTTGATTTAAATTTTAGATGTAGCTGAAGGTTTAAGTTTCAGATGTATTTGCAGATACAAGTTTGAGATGTGGATGTAAATGTAGGTGTAGTTTTAAAATAGAAATTTTGATATCGTGTGCATTTCAATATCTAAGTAAATTCCCTCTCTGTATGTATTGTAAGATTAAAGAAGGAATATAATTGATTTGAATTGTCACAAAGCACGTTATATCTTTTGAATAGAAATTACATGCTACATTCATGACAATGATTTCTTAGTTTTCTTTCAAACTCAGTGGCAAAGGTTTGTGTTGTTAGCGATTGCATATAAGCGGACTTGGCTCACCAATTCTCAGAGCTGAACAGTAGATTATATCATAATATTATTTTAATAATATTCAATACATACTTTTCATTACACCGTTTATCTAACTGGAGTCCACCACTACCATAATGGTTTTGGTATTTTCATAATAATAACAGTTGAATCGAACACAGTCTGTTAAGACTGACACACAACACAGTGACATCTCCTGTCGAGGGGCAAATGACACTATATGACATACGCGCTGTTTGTCAGTTCCATATTATGAACATAGCATTAACGCCCAAGTTATCGGGAGTGCACACACCTAATCAATATATACACCGTGGTGAAGATTATGTTTGGGTTACTGCGCCACGCTGGTTATTAGAGTGATACTGCTGGAGGGAAGTTTGTATTGATTCAGTTTGCTGAACTGATGTGAACCATCACTGTGGATTTACTTTATTACTGCGGTATAGAGTGCTCCATAAGTTTGTGGCGCCAAAAAGCATAGATGAACGAAAGGGACGCAGTCGTAGTAAGCTTCTTCACCTGAGCAGATTTAAGTAGTGAAGTAGGTTATCATATCAAAAAGTAAATAGTTTAAATGTAAAAAAATACCTGCATATGATGTGTATCAAAATGCGTGTGAAATTGGTAGAGGGAATAAGAAATGAAGCTGTGTTGGAAAAAGTGGGTGGAGAAAAAATGACGTTGAAACTGATCAGGAAAAGAAAAAGGAATTGACTGAGAAGGAACTGCTTACACTGAAGGATGCACTGGAAGGAAAGGTGAACGAGAGAAAAGTTTGGGGTAGAAGACGATATCAGATGATAGACGACATTAAAGTTTATGGATCAACGCTGGTGAATCTTGAATTTGGTATTGACAGTTCAGACCTAAGATTCGCGGACGGCGCAGTCCTGTTCGCAAAAACACCAGAAGAACTACAGTCAATGCTCCAACAACTCTGTACACAAAGCAAAACCGCAGGTCTATCAATGAACATGACAAAAACACAGCTGATGACAGACAAGAAATCCCCATCTCAATTGACGGAACAACGCTACCATATGCAACGGAATGCACATACCTAGGCCAAATAATTTCCTTTAAAGACAAGACTGGAAAAGAAATAAGAAGAAGAATATCCTTAGCTTGGAAATCCTTCTGGTCCCTCCAGTTCATACTCCTGGACAAGACAATCAGCAGAAGACTCAAATTCGAAGTACTACAAACCTGCGTCTACCCAACACTGCTTTATGGACGCCAAACTTGGTCGACAACAAACAGACAGACGAATGCGCTAGAAATAAGCCAAAGGAAACTGGAACGAAAGATATTGGGAATAACTATGAGAGACAGAATTTCCAACGAGTCGCTGTCCCAAATGGCATCAACAACAGTCACACAAAGAGCAAACAAATTGAAGTGGAAGTGGGGAGGCCACATCTCGCGGATGAAAGACGAAAGATGGACATACAGAGCCACCATGTGGGACCCGCGCACAGGAGACCGGCACAGAGGCAGACCAAGGAAGAGGTGGGCAGACTTCTACATAACACAAGCAGGTCAGCAATGGTCCAGAATAGCAAGAAGCAGGGGAACATGGAGAACAATTGGAAGTCGACTACAAATGAAGACAGTGCCAGCCACAAACAACATCCCAAGTTGACTCAGTGAAAGTGCATTCAATATAATCAAAGTGTTAGTGAAATCAAATTAATCAAAGTGACAGCGAAATCAACTCCAACCAGACAAAGAAACACTAGACACAACCTAACGCGGAGTAGCTCACCGCGTTAGTGAAACAGAGCTACCCTCTGGCAGGAGGCCTTTGCCCTTCAAGGGACACATTAGGCTATTATTATTATTATTATTATTATTATTATTATTATTATTATTATTATTATTATAGTATAGGGAATTAAAAACAATCACTGAAAATACCTCAGTTTTGTAGTGTGGAGTAGTAGAAACTCAATGTGATCACTGGGAGAGCTGTGGTCCCACCCAACCCGCCCTAAATAGGTTCCTTACTTATATAGGAAAATCGTCGTACTTGAAGGAAGAAGGCGGCCATATTCCGTCGTTGTGACGTTATTTGAGGTGGAGTGGGAGAATGATTGCAGTGTCGCCAACTGTGGTAACTATTCATATTATCTTACACACTTAACAAAACCTAACCTAACCAAACCTAACCTAACCTAACTTAACCTAACCTAACGTGCTACACATCTATTGTAGCATTCCTAACGTTTAGCACACCTGTTGTAACCTGTTAGCTAATATTTCCAAAACGAGGGTCATTGGCCACCCATACCAGGTATGACTTTAAACAGTACTTCTTGTACTTTCATCTCACACAATCTTATTTAATTAGGTGATATACAGAGCGTGTCCTCTCCTTGTAAGTCAAAGTTTGATCTTGGTTCAAACATTCTTAACGTCGTGGAGCACAATAGAAGCGATTAAAGCCACATGAATTGTGAAACAGTCGGTACATTTCAATGGAACTTGGTCGAGGGAGAGCAAATACCGGCATTGGATGAGGAATGTGTTGCTTATAACTTGTTTTCTAATTAATAGTTGTTTCTGTTGACTTTGAGACATTTAATTAAAACTCATCAAAGAACTCCTCGAGATGTAAAACGCTGGTATGGGCATGAACAAACTTTCAGGTACTCCAGGCTCTCCCTGCTCTTGAAATGTGGGGAAGGAGAGAGGGGAAGTTGTCTTCGGTTTATTCGCATTGTCAAAACAGCATTGAATCTATCAGTTCGCTTCAGGCTTGAGCCATTAACTGATTAAGACAAAAGACTGGAGATAAAAGAATATTGTGGAAGAAAGGGTATCTGCAAGAAGTATTTGATATGATCGTCTTCTTTTAGAGGCTTTATTAAATCTGTGGGATTTTTTTCGAGGAAAGTGAGTAAAGCTGAGTAGTTTACCTCTCTAAATATCTTATGTTTTTCACGCTAGTGTATTTAGCGACTGATGTAGATCATTTTTACTTTTTAATAATGTATCTTGAGTAGGGGCGGATGTTGATGACCTAAAAATAGCTCAAAAATGACCAATAAAATGCCACTACGTTTATATTAAAAACCCTAATAGTTAAAAAAAATTGACGTTAAGGGAAGAGGATGGTATTTTTTGGTGAAAAATGAGTAAATAAAAAAAAATCTTTAAAATACTCTATGATATGTGTGGAATGCATAGCATAACTTTTTATGGGTATTTGTGCCCTTATCGGATGTTGAGTCGCCATTTTTAAACTTCCTGGGTTATGGATTTTTAAATCACTCGCCCACTTTTGTTGTTGTTTCCGGTAAATTAAATTTTCAAAAAAAAAAAAAATTGTCTTTAAAATACCCTTTGATATGTGTGGAATGCATTTCATAACATTTTGTGGGTATTTGTGTCCTTATCGGATGTTGAGACGTCATTTTTAAACTTCCTGCGCTATGGATTTTTAAATCACACGCCCGCATTTATCGGTTTCCAGTAACTTCACTTTTTTGCTACATTGCCAGACAAAAATGGAAATATTAAAGATACATGCATGAAATTTAGTACACACATTCTTTGGACTAGGCCTATTAGGAATCTTTTCTCTGTAACAGAATTTTGTTAATTGATTTCATTTAAAAAATACGTCCGTTTGTTTGCAAGAAAGGAAATCAGAAAATTGTTATAAAATTGTAATTGTTTATTTTACAAACGTAGGGACTAATATCATAATTCTGTTACAGACAGTTTGTAGATCATGCTTTAGCAAATACATTGGAAAAAACTGTTTCAATCTATCTTTAAAAACGGTTTAGATATATCAGTTTTAGTAGAATCCTGCATTGGGTATATATTTTTTTCAAATTTGGGCCCCCAAATTTTTTTTTTTCAAAATATTTTTATTTGGTTGCGTTGCCACAGCTATGAGCTCTCTACATACACATACAAAAAATTAATATTTTACACCAAATAGGAAAAAAGTTAAAAAAAAATACCATCCTCTCCCCTTAAAAGTTGATAAACTAAAAGAAGGGGACTGTATACACAACACAGAACTGCGCGCATTGTATCCTTCACCTGACATAATTAGGAACATCAAATCCAGACGTTTGAAATGGGCAGGGCATGTAGCACGTATGGATGAATCCAGAAATGCATATAGAGCATTAGTAGGAAGATCTGAGGGAAAAAGACCTTTGGGGGAGGCCGAGACGTAGATAGGAGGATAATATTAGTATGGATTTGAGGGAGATGGGATATGATGACAGAGACTGGATTAATCTTGCTAAGAATAGGGACCAATGGCGGGCTTATGTGAGGGCGGCAATGAACCTCCGGGTTCTTTAAAAATTATTTGTAATCAAGTAAGGGGATTGTATATCAACATACAATAAACACAAAAAGCAGATAATTTTTAAGAAAAAATCCGAAATAATTTCTTGTTTCTGTTTTTCTTCTATTCAAATAATAATGCTCAATTAATACAAATTCACAAACGAATTAAGAATAAATCATTTAAAAATATTTATTTATTATCTCCTCGATTGAAAATGATCTACGGGGCGGGCGTATGTGAGGGCGGCAATGAACCTCCGGGTTCTTTAAAAGTCAATAAGTAAATAAGTAAGTAATTTAGGCCCAAGAATATATAACAAATTTATATTTAAATATCCTAATATTATCAATTCTAATAGTTCTAGTATTAAATTTAAAAAGTTATATATGGATTTTATAAATAATGAAAAATTGTAAATTTAGATTTATATATTCTTAATGTGTAGTAGACATAAGATAAATTGTATTATATACTTTTTAATTTAAATTCAGTAATCCGCCCCTGAGCACGAGTTCTACTCTTTCAGGTGTGAGCTAAATTTTTATCTGTTTGTTATATTTTATTTTACAATTATTAGCAAAATAAATACAAATACAAATAAACAAATTTAGTGGATGTACAGATATTGGATATGTCCCACTGTAAGCACAGGAAGGAACTAGGAGATATGAACTCTATTCAACGTTTCTTATTGCAGTGAACCCTTCAGGGATGTCGACGGGGCATTCACAGAATAAACACCGGCTCAGGACTACCTTTGTATTTTGCTACACGCTTAAAAGATCACACACATTAGGGGAGTTTGTGGTATTATTTTTTGTGTCTACACAAGCAATTATAGCTTAGAGTGGAACGTCATAGAGGTTGTTTCACACTGTGACATTACATGTAACATGACTCTTAGTGACAATGTTAACATTTGCGTTCGTTGACATGAGCAAAACATCCTATTCATATCATAGAACCATGCAACCGGAACGAAATATTTCTAAAGAGTAACACATCGCATCACCCTGTGTCTATTTATATCTACTGCAAAAACCGCAGCTTTCTTCTCCGAGCATAGGCAGGCAACACGTTTTCTTTGAATTAGTCGGCGTGTGTGGAAGTCTACAACAACTTTCCTGTCCGTTCATTCTCGACTCATCATTAAAGGACTCTCAGCTGATAATTGCTTACCAGACGATTAGAATTGAATAATTTCAAGGGAAAAATTGTTCCAGGACCGGGTATCGATCCGAGAAAATTTTTTCCCGCGAGTATATTCAAGTCTGCTTCACATGGAGCTATACCTGAAAGCCAGATTTGTTCATGGACGAAACAATTAGTCTTTCACCGACGGAGCTACTAAAAAATCAAAGTAATAATAATAATAATAATAATAATAATAATAATAATAATAATAAACTGGTTCGATTAATTAAAATGTGTCTCAGTGAAACGTACAGCAGAGTCCGTATACGTCAGTTTCTCTCAGATGCGTTTCCAATTCACTGTGGGCTGAAGAAAGGAGATGCATTATCACAATCAATACTTACTTACTTACTGGCTTTTAAGGAACCCGGAGGTTCATTGCCACCCTCACATAAGCCCGCCATCGGTCCCTATCCTGAGCAAGATTAATCCATTCTCTATCATCATATCCCACCTCCCTCAAATCCATTTTAATATTATCTTCCCATCTACGTCTCGTCCTCCCTAAAGGTCTTTTTTCCTCTGCCCATACGTGCTACATGCCCTGCCCATCTCAGACGTCTGGATTTAATGTTCCTAATTATGTCAGATGAAGAATACAATGCGTGCAGTTCTGTGTTATGTAACTTTCTCCATTCTCCTGTAACTTCATCCCTCTTAGCCCCAAATATTTTCCTAAGCACCTTATTCTCAAACACCCTTAACCTATGTTCCTCTCTCAAAGTGAGACTCCAAGTTTCACAATCATAAAGAACAACCGGTAACATAAGTGTTTTATAAATTCTAACTTTCAGATTTTTTGACAGCAGACTGGATGATAAAAGCTTCTCAACCGAATAATAACAGGCATTTCCCATATTTAATCTGTGTTTAATTTCCTCCCGAGTATTATTTATATTTGTTACTTTTGCTCCAAGGTATATGAACTTCTCCACCTCTTCAAAAGATAAATTTCCAATTTTTATATTTCCATTTCGTACAATATTCTCATCACGAGACATAATAATATACTTTGTCTTTTCGGGATTTACTTCCAAACATATCTCTTTACTTGCTTCCAGTAAAATTCCCGTGTTTTCCCTAATCGCTTGTGGATTTTCTCCTAACATATTCACGTCATCCGCATGGACAAGCAGCTGATGTAACCCGTTCAATTCCAAACCTCTCTGTTATCCTGGACTTTTCTAATGGCATGCTGTAGAGCAATGTTAAAAAGTAAAGGTGATAGTGCATCTCCATGCTTTAGCCCACAGTGAATTGGAAACGCATCTTACAGAAACTGACCAATACGAACTCTGCTGTACGTTTCACTGAGACACATTTTAATTAATCGAACTAGTTTCTTGGTAATACCAAATTCAATAAGAATATCGTATAAAACTTCTCTCTTAACCCAGTCATATGCCTTTTTGAAATCTATGAATAACTGATGCGCTGTACCCTTATAGGCTACTTCCATTTTTTCTCCATTATCTCACAATCAATATATTTCCGAACTGCACTTGTATTTGTTGCACCGTTAAACATACATGCGAGTGCCACTGAAGATCATTGCTTCCATGCCTGTTGAGTCAGTCTATCAAACAGCGTCAGATTTTCTTCAAGAACTGAGCTTCTACACGTGATTTTGTGCAAACATGTCAAGGACCTATTGCCATTTTTCCTGGAATCTCTCCATATACCCCTTATGACTAGTCTTCTTCTCTGACTTTCAAGTGATACATTTAATTTAGACTCCAGGCGTTTTCCTGGTTCTGGATAACTTCTCCGTTTCCTATGTCCTGTGTGTTGCCTACATTGAGGGCAGTCCGGATACATATTGTTTGCTCTTTGTAGGGGAAGAGTTGCAAGTAGTTTCCATTAAGAAAATAGAAAATTATTGTGATGCTTGGTTAAACAATAGACTGTAGATTGGATGGACTGTTCAAGGCTTCCAGAAGCTATATATAGCTATCGATCATTAGGAAGGAGAAACGTAGAACGATTGGAAAAGAGATGAAATAATATCACAGTCTACTATATACAGTCGCGAAGCTCAATATGTAGTAAAAATGCAAACATGGATAGTTGCCCACCACTAGGATCGCTACTATCGCCTCATCATCGCAGATCTCTCTCTCCTAGCAGCCGACAAAATATGTTACACTTTCGTTGTGTTCTTTTGGAAAAATTAACACCTTCCTTCCATTATTGAAATATTAAATGCATAAAGTTAATTTATTATTTTAATGAAGTATATTAAATTCCATCATAAACTCGAAGATACCTGCAAGAAATAGGTTAATATTATTTTTGTTTGTGCAAAACGAACTGAAATTTACTATAATCGCTTCACTCATTCAAGATTATAGCGATAATTAACTATGAAACCAATAAATATTAATTTGCATTTCCCTTTACAACAATAATAATGGAAATATGAATTAATGGATTAACTTACGTGTACCAGTACTTGTAGTTTAGGCTTACGTAGTTGAGGTTAAGCAATAATAATCACACCAGAATTGGAAATAAAACGTGATTAATAAATTTTATTGTAACAGACTTTTTCTACGTCTCTAGTAACGTAATAAATAAAAATAACAACAAAATTAACAGCTATAATTAAAAACATATCCTTTGAAAAAAAAAGTAGGTCTAAGCAATAATAATCCCACCAGAATTGAAAATAAAACGTGATCAATAAATTTCATTACAACAAACTTAATTTTTCTACGTCTCTAGTAAAATATTATTATTCCAATTATTGTATTTTAGCCGTTAACATTTTCATTACAACCAATAACGAACATTTCACAAGCATCAATGTGAAATGCGCAACGAGCTAGCGCTCGATGGAAATACGATTCAGTCCAAAGTCGACCGTGGACAGTCTATTGTTTCTAGTTGCTAACTGCTTGGAGTGCTTTATCACGAGATTTGCAAAAAATCACCTCAAGCTTCGCGACTGTATATAGTAGACTGTGGTAATATGTCGTGTTGACGGAACAGGCAGTTTGTCTATATCGTGAAGCGTAGAAGAAAAAGAAGAAGAAAGAAGATTGACCTTTTACTATTTCGATTTTTTTACTGAATTTTCCTCCATTGCCAATTATTGGCAGATATTTTCGTATCATAGCTCTGCAAAATTTAATTTATATTTGTGACTAGCCGTACCCGTGCGCTCCGCTGCACCCGTTAGAAATAAATATAAAGTAATTACATAATTAAAATAGGGCATTTGATCTAGGGAACATTCGTGTTTGATAGAAGGATAAATCGTTTAATCATCATCATCATCATCCTTCATGCATTAGGAAATTGATTCCTGTAGCAGCTACTGAAATTGGTCCATCCATCTTTTCGCTGGTCTTCCAATATCTCTTCTTCCCCGAGGTTTATATTTCCAAAACTTATATGGTATCCTGTCCTCCTGCATCCTTGAAATGTGAGACATCCATGTATTTCTATATTCTTCTATTTTGTTGTTTAATTCATATATCTCAAGTTCTTCTCTTATTTCTTCGTTTCTTTTATGTTCTATTTTCCTGTAACCTGCTACGCTTCTCAAAAATTTCATCTCATTTATTTGTAATCTAGAGGCATCTCTCTTTTTCATAACCCATGTTTCGCTTCCATATAGTAAACTGGGCACTGACATCACCTTATAAAATTTTAACAATGTATCTTTTCTAGCTTTTGATTTCAGGGTTCTTCTTATTGTTCCATTTATGTAATTAAATTTTTCTATTTTTTCTTTTTGATCATAGTCTCCTTTATAAGATAAGGTAACACCCAAAAATTTAAATTTATTTACCTGTTCTATGATATTGTTTCCTATTACTATTTTAGATCTTACAGGAGATTTGCCACAAAATGCCATAGTTTTAGTCTTATGTACAGATATCTCCATATTATAGTTCTTATTTATTTTCCATAACTCATGTACTGCTCTCTGTAGGTTATTTTCATTATTTGCTATTACTACCTGATCGTCAGCGAATAGCATCGTCATTATCTGCACAGCCCTCGTAAGGCGGTCAGATGAAATCTCAATTACTGGTAAGCTACAGAATAATGGACCCCGATCACATAATAAATCGTTTAATATGTTACTTAATTTAAATTGTATTAAAAAAATTAAAATGCGACCATTTTGATCCAGAGACCACTCATTTGGTCATAAAAATTATTTTAGGAAATACAGGAAACGAATGTACAGAATAGCCTATCAAGTTTTCTGTGCATAACAAGCTATTTTAATCTTACCTGTCCTCGATTCACTCAGAAGTTACTGTAATAATATTATAGCAGTATGTCCCTCTAGAGAAAGTATACTTTCCAATGTTGAATTAGTAATTAACTATACAAATCGGTTAATTTAGCTTCCGATATTACTTTATACAAACAAAGAAACATTCTCTATAGGCTATGTTTCATAGCTTTCGATTATTGTTGTCCAAGATCCCTTATGGACGAAGTCATTTGTTTTTTATTTCATTATACCGCCTTAGATGGCGTTGTTATTGTAATTTTGAAACTCATTTATCTCATTAAATATCAGTTCTATCAAACTTTTGCATGGAATAAAACTTATCGGAAATTATTTTTAAAGAAACGTTTGTTATGTAACATTTTTCATGAAAATTAATAATAAGGGAGATATTTCGATTTATTTAATTCAAGCCGCCTTATAACCCCCCTTTTAAATAAAATATTTTGAATGCCATATAGCCTACATTCTAAGTTATAACGAACTTAATTTATATTCCAATTTTACATATAAATCGGTTCAGCCATTATCGCGTGAAAAGGTAACAAACATCCAGACAGACAGATATACATACAAACAAAAATTTCAAAAGAGCGATTTTCGGTTTCAGGGCGGTTAATTATATATGTTAGTAATAATTATTTTTGGAAAATCGAAAATTACCAGAAAAATTTCGGCTACAGATTTATTATTAGTACTAGCCGTACCCGTGCGCTCCGCTGCACCCATTAGAAATAAATATAAAGTACTGTAATTACATAGCTAATTAAAATAGGACGTTTGATCCAGGAACATTCGTGTTTGATAGAAAGATAAATCGTTTAATATGTCACTTAATTTAAATTGTATTTAAATAATTAAAATGCTATCATTTTGGTCCAGAGACACTCATTTGGTGCAATGACAATTCCTTTAACATGTTTCTTAATTTTTATTACATGCAACCATAGTTTAATGAAGATTGACATCATTTAGTTTTAATGTGTAAACTTTATATTACTTGCTATATGTTTCCATTGAATTATGGTAATAACTTAATTTAACCTTAGTTTTCTACGTCTTCAGGAAATGGCGCTTGGCCCACTGCGGTTCTGAACCCTTCAAATAACTTAGTGATACAGCATATATAGTGATATGTAATTATATTTTTTTCCTTCGAAAAAGTAAGAATTCACGATCTCCTATGTACCATTGCCATGGAATGAATAAATGTGTGTTTTTCTTCCTACTCAAAAATTTTATATTTTGCACGTAGGAGTTACTGCAGGAACAACAACGCTATAATGTGAGGCGGCGGTGAAAATGTATTATATTGTTATTTTAAAAGTCTTGTATATCCTTAAATATCAGTCCTATCAAACTTTTGCATAGAATGAAACTTATCGGAAATAATTTTTAAAGAAACTTTTGTTATGTACCATATTTCACAAAAATCAATAATAAGCGAGATATTTTGATTTATTTAATTCAGGCCCCCTTATAACCCCCCCCCTTTTGAATAATGTATTTTGAATGTCATATAGTCTATAATCTAAGTTACAAGGAACTTAATTTATATTCCAATTTTCATCGAAATCCGTTCAGCCATTATTGCGTGAAAATGTAACAAACATCCAGACAGACAGACAGACAGACAGACAGACAGACAGACAGACAGACATAAAAACAAAATTTTGCAAAAAAGCGATTTTCGGTTTCAGGATGGTTAATTATACATGTTAACACCAATTATTTTTGGAAAATCGAAAATTATCAGAAAAATTTTGGCTACAGATTTATTATTAGTAAAGATAGATATAGATATTAGACTATTTTCTAAACCATCTTCTATAGCTGCTACACATCAATTTTTATTCCACTTTTCTGTTTCGACGGTGCTAAATATGCTTCCCGTCGATACTCATGGACCAATATGTGGACTCTAGCCAGCTAGTCTCATATGTGATCTCATTCAAAGAGCATCGCTGCACTGGCAATTGTTTCATTGCCCGTCTGTCCACACTGCAGCTTCCGTGCGCGCCCGGAATTCCGCACTGATTATCTCGCTTGTAATTAAGTCCTCTTTCTAGAGGCTCTGCTTCAGGCCTGACAGATGACATATTCATCTGACGTCATGTAATGCTTCTATCCTGTAAATGGAGTTTTATATTAGCAACAACAAAAACGTACAGTATGCTTGTCATCTTTTCAACTGAATTCATGTTTTGAAATCCTAGAACCTTTTTATCACTGTTGGTTTATATATCACTTCGAGAAAGAAAATACTCATCTACACTAAATAATATACTAGTAGGTACTAGACCTCCGTAATATAACGCGAATTGATTTATTGCCTTCAATCCCCGATTCTAACTGCAACAGATAGACTACTGTACTGTATCTGTGGTGAACAACATCCAAAGATGACAGATATTCACGAGGATCTCATATTTCTCTGAACATTACAAGTGGCACTTCACCCACACATTCCATTTCTCCTTGAATTATCTCTCATTTGAGACCATTCGATTGATGAAAATAGCATTTGCTTACTTTAGAGTCGCTAAGTTAACTGTTGATTTAGAGTATATCATTAGGAAAGTCCAGGATAACGCAGAGGGTTTGGAATTGAACGGGTTACATCAGCTGCTTGTCTATGCGGATGACGTGAATATGTTAGGAGAAAATCCACAAACGATTAGGGAAAACACGGGAATTTTACTTGAAGCAAGTAAAGAAATAGGTTTGGATGTAAATTCCGCAAAGACAAAGTATATGATTATGTCTCGTGACGAGAATATTGTACCAAATGGAAATATAAAAATTGGAAATTTATCTTTTGAAGAGGTGGAAAAATTGAAATACCTGGGAGCAACAGTAACAAATATAAATGATACTCGGAAGGAAATTAAACACAGAATAAATATGGGGAATGCCTGTTATTATTCGGCTGAGAAGCTTTTGTCATCCAGTCTGCCGTCAAAAAATCTGAAAGAAATTGTAAAACAGTTATATTACCGGTTGTTCTGTATGGTTGTGAAACTTGGACTCTCACTTTGAGAGAGGAACTTAGGTTAAGGGTTTTTGAGAATAAGGTGCGTAGAAAAATACCTGGGGCTAAGAGGGATGAAGTTACAGGAGAATAGAGAAAGTTACACAACACAGAACTGCACGCATTGTATTCTTCACCTGACATAATTAGGAAACATTAAAAACCAGATGTTTGAGATGGGCAGGGCATGTAGCAAGTATGGGCGAATCCAGAAATGCATATAGAGTGTTAGTTGGGAGGCCGGAGGGAAAAAGACCTCTGGGGAGGCCGAGACGTAAATGGGAAAATAATATTAAAATGGATTTGAGGGAGGTGGGATATGATGATAGAGACTGGATTAATCTTTCTCAGGATAGGGACCGATGGCGGGCTTACGTGAGGGCGGCAATGAACCTCCGGGTTCCTTAAAAGCCAGTAAGTAAGTAAATAAGTAAGTAAGTCTTCCAAAGATCCAGTTGAAGAGAGAATGTATAGTTTCGTGAACCGTAGATTAAAAATTCTCCGTTACGGATTGCATGATCCCGGAAGCAGGTACGAAGTGCAATACAGCACGCATGTCCTTTGTCTGAACTGGGTATTAATTCCATACAATGGGCCGGAAATATTACGAACTGACAAGGACGAATGAGGTGCTATTAATAGTGCGGCTTAAATAGCATTAAGTCACATGAAAGTATTATATAATCTATGTAGAACTGTCGAGAAAAATAATTTCAAATAAAACCCATACTTCTTACAAGGGAAGGGTTTCGATTCGAACAGGAATTTCGTATCCAAAATTTGTATACATGCCCATCTTTACATCTCTGTAAAGCTCCCAAAAGCATTCGTTTGTGTAATGTGTGGTTTGTCTGTTAGAGCACCGTACAAGTTGAGGGGTGGGGAGAGCACTGCACAAGTTAAGGGGATGGGACACCTTACCCGTAAGCCTAGCCTAGCCTAGAAGCTAGTGCGAGTGGTAAAATGTCTAGAGCCCATTTAAGAACATTTTTCTCCAACGTTCTGTCTGAAAATATTGCAGCTAATCAAAAATGTAGACTGTTGTGTGAGTCATTGAATACGCACAAGGACACAACCTTAATAAATGAATCATTCCAAGCCTAGGACATGGAATGCATGATCATTCCACCTAAAAAAAAACAAATATAACAAGCCTCTGAATATCTATTTCCTTAGATAATACAAAATATATGCTCGGAGGATAACCGATTGCATAAGGACTCTTGCTGAGAATCCAGAACTTAACTTGGGAAATCGAGTGTTTATAATGAAAATGCACTCTGTTATTCATAACCAGTTGTCTGCTCCAGTATACCGCCCTATGCTTCAGTATTCCTGGCAGTCAGCTGGTTACGTGAATCCTGAATCCTTCAAAAATGTAATTCAGGTAGCATTTGATTTTTGAGCACTGGAGTGTGGTTCAGAAGATTGTTCAGGTGTTGCTTCTGTGTGTTGTGCTTATTGCTCTACTCATGCTGTTTCAGGCATTTTATAGAGAATCCTCATGTACATTTTTTAAGAAATGTATTTGCCATTACCAACCAAACGGAGAGTTACACAAATGAATCCTTTTAGGGAATTCATCACCATTGTGAGGTAAGTCTCTGTACAAATTTTAACCAAAAATTCCTGTTCTAGCCGAAACCCTTCCCTAGTTAGTGACTGTCACTCTAGCACTAACTGAATTTGAAAATAGTAGTTGGAAGTGTTCTTACAGCAGTGTTTTAGTGGATGCAGAAGTGTCCCCATATGATTTGTAAAAAATTGCGTAATAGATCGCAAGTTCGTATAAAATTTATGCTCGTTTCGACGCCGTATATTAATTCCTTGTTTCCACAGATGGAATATAGCATATACGCTGTACATATATACATTCATTAATCTTTTTTACAGGATAGAGTTAGAGAGAGTTTAAAAGTTGCTGCAATTCCCCCATGATTGCAACGCATTTGCCTCTACTGTATATGAACGTCGCCCCTATTCTTTGTCCGTTACAGTGTAATAGCCTCTGTTTTTCATCTTCCAATTCATTAACTGTGGTTACCCTTTCTTCACCTTCCCTCTATAACATTCCACTTCCATCCCTTCAATTTTAATTGCACACTTCTGAGCGTTCGTACCAGTGGCCTGTTTATAGTGATAACATTTTTAAAAGAAAGAATAATTGAAAAGTACCACAACATAGATATTCATTACCTAAAGCACTTCATATCCTTTCTGCCGGCGGTGAATTAAATAATGAGTTCATAAGTAGGATATGTAATAAATTAACTTCTAATAACGCACACAGGATGGGAAACAAATTAGTACATATTTTCTTTCACTCATTTTCAAATTGCTTCCTTCTAAGTTTTTATACATCACTGAAGTCGACTTGGACACTTTTGAGCATACTTTTCTGCATAGTGCCTACTTAGAAATATCACGTGGTAATCAAACCTTCGTCAGTTCGAATTCATGTACTGGTCAGGTGTGGTAATTTTACTTTAAACATCCACAGTAACACTTTTTAGCGGACAAAGTTACAGTTGGGGTTTGTGTATTAGGCATCAGCATAATTCCAAGTAATACCATTCCCCTATCATTCCATAACCTAAGCTAAACTGACAAAATAAAATAAAATAAAATAAAATAAAATAAAAAATTTAAAATTTAAAGGATAAAATAAAATAAGATAAAAAATGTAAGAATATAAAATATAAAATAAAATAAAATAAACAATTTAAAATTTAAAAAATAAAATAAAATAAATTTAAAATTTAAAATATATAATAAAATAAAATAAAATAAATACATTTAAAATTTAAAATATAAAATAAAATAAAATAAAAAATGAAAATAAGAAATATAAAATACAAAAAATAAAATATAAAATAAAACAAAATATAAAAAGTACGAAATATAATATATACAATTTAAAATATAAAATAACATAAAATAAACAATTTAAAATTTAAAAAATAAAATAAATAAAATAAAACATTTAAAAAATAAAAAAAATAAAATAAAATAAAATAAAAAAATAAAAATAAAATAAAAATATATAAAATAAAAATAAAAAAAAATAAAATATAAAAAGCACGAAATAAAATATAAAAAATAAAATAAAAAAATTTAAAATTTTAAATTTAAAATATAAAATAAAATAAATTAAAATAAAAATGTAAAATATAATATATACAATAAAATAAAATAAAAAATTAAAAAAATGAAATAAAATAAAAATTTAAAATTTAAAATATAAAATAAAATACACTAAAATAAAAAAATTTAAATTTAAAATATAAAATAAACTACAATTAAAAATTTAAAATATAAAATATAAAAAAAATATAAAATATAAAATAAAAAAAAAAATAAAATTTAAAATATAAAATAAAATGAACTAAAATAAAAAATTTAAAATATAAAATAAAACAAACTAAAATAAAAAAATTTAAAAATTTAAAATATAAAATAAAAAAATAAAATAAAATAAATTAAAATATAGAATATAAAATAAAATAAAATGAAATAAAATAATTTTTAATTTAAAAATAAAATGAAATAAAAGAATTTTTAATTTAAAAAAAAAATAAAATAAAAAATTTAAATTGAAAAAATAAAGTAAAGTAAAATAAAAAATTTAAAATATAGAACAAAATAAAATAAAAAAATTAAAAAACGAAATAAAATAAAAAAATAAAAAATAAGAAATATAATGTATAAAAAATAAAAATAAAATAAAATAAAATAAAATAAAATAGGTTAGATAAGGTGAGGTGAGACAAGATAAAATAGGTAAAATTAAATGAAATATATAGAATGAATATAAAATTAAATAAGAAATAATATAAAAAATAAAAATATTAAATGTAAAATAAAATAAAAAAATAAAATTTACAATAAAGTAAAAAATAAAGTGAAATAAGAAATAAAATAACATTTAAAATAAAAAATAAAATGAAATGGATACTTACTTATGGCTTTTAAGAAACCCGGAGGTTCATTGCCGCCCTCACATAAGCCTGGCATCGTTGATATCCTGAGCAAGATTAATCCAGTTTCTACAATCTATACCACCTCCCTCAAATCCATTTTAATGTTATCCTCCCATCTATGTCTCGGCTTCCCCAAAGATATTTTCCCTCCGGCCTTCAGACCAACATAATAAAATAAATAAAATATCCTTCCCCTATCATTCCGTAACCTAAACTAAAGTGACAAAATACAATAAAATAAAACAAAACAAAATAAAATAAAAAGATTAAAATATAAAATATAAAATAAAATAAAATAAAAATTTAAAATATAAAATATAAAATAAAATAAAGTAAAAAAATAAATATAAAACATAAAAATAAAAAATAAAATAAAATATAAAAAAAAAATAAAATATACAATATAAAATATAAAATACGAAATATAAAATATAAAAAATAAAATAAAATAAAATAAAATAAAAGGTAAGATAAGTTGAGATGAGACAAGATAAAATAGGTAAAATATGATGAAATGTATAGAATGAATATAAAATTAAATAAGAAATAAAATAAAAAATAAAAAATAAACAAAAATATTAAATGTATAATAAAATAAAAAATAAAATTTACAATAAAATAAAAAATAAAGTGAAATAAGAAATAAAATAACGTTTAAATAAGAATAAAATGAAATAAATACTTACTCATGGCTTTTAGAGAACCCGGAGGTTCATTACCGTCCTCACATAAGCCTGCCATCGTTCCTATCCTGAACAAGATTAATCCAGTCTCTACCATCATATACCATCTCGCTCAAATCCATTTAATTTTATCCTCCTATCTATGTCTCGGCCTTCCCTAAGGTATTTTTCCCTCCGGCCTCCAGACTAACATAATAAAATAAATAAAATAAAAAATGTTTAAAATGAAGTAAAAATTAAAATAAAAAATAAAATGAAATAAATTGAATAAAATTAAAATGAAATGAGAAATAGAATAAAATAAAATTAAATTAATGAAAAAAGTAAAACTAAGTAAGAAGTGAAATAAAATTTAAAATAAAATAAAATACTAAATAAAATAAATGCAATAAAATTAAAATTAAATTACAAATAAATTAAAAAAAACGAAAAAAAAAATAAAATGAAATAATAAAAATAAGAAATAAAATAGAAAATAATTTCCATTTTTCATTTCATCTATTGTATTCCATAGTATCATTGAAGCTTTAAGATGTGAAACAAGTCAACATTTTACAAGATTACAATTTTTTGGCGAAATGAAGTGAGGCCGAGGATTCGCCATAGATTACTTGGCATTTGCCTTATGGTTGGGGAAAACTCTCTTGATAAATGACAACCTCTAGTGAGATTACTGTAGATAATATTTTGGCCAACTCATTGCCAACTGCGGTTTATATCTTTTTGGCTGCATAATATACAGGGACATCACTTTATTTTTACCAACTTTTTTAACATTAACCTGACTATACTCGGAAACACTGTTGCCCCCTTCCATTACAGGAGTTTGATGTTACTAGTGCAATACGTAAACAAATAATTTTACTAGGTATAGGAGGAGAGAAAAGTAGTGTATCCATTTATGTTGTAGGGAAATATGATATTACGATTTTCAGTTTGATTATCACGTTTACGGAATTTATCAAAATACAGTAGAGTAGTAACATTTTTTTTTTCTAAAAACTCAACTTTTCAGGCGGCTATGTTCGTTATGTAATGTCTACTTTATTTAGCATATTAATTATTGATGTTAACATACAATATAGAGAGTGCATTTAAATTGAGAGGGTCATAAGTAAAGGGCTGTAAGTGCACTTAAGTTACTTTTGAGAAAATGGGGATTAAATATTTAAGCTTTCGTAAAACCGGTGAAATTTTTATTTAAATTTTAATGTGTGATGCGATTAAAATATCCCTTTGCCACTAAAATTTTAGATACTTTAGCTTACACTGGATGCACTTAACTCATGTTATTACAAATATGACTAGCATTCCTTTGCTTCTAGCCACCTCAATTCAAAATAAGCTAATCTGAATTTTTAAACAAGTTGCTGAAAATGGTTGCCGTTCATTACAATGCAGGCTTCAATTCTTTACGCATATTATTAAAAACATTTTGAAGCATATTCTCTGAAATTGAATTTATCGTTTCTTCAATATAATTTTTAGTACGATATTATTAATATAGGTTCTTTCTTCTATAGAAAACGCAACCATATTTCTGAAACACACTATACACTGCAGTGTTTATTCACTGCTTGAAGACTTCGAATGCAACAGCGGCCGTAAGTTTGTGTGTCTGACGGGAGCAAGGACATTAGTGAAGGGGTGGGAGTGAAGTACATTCAGAAATGCAGGTACAATAAAAATGCAAGTAAAAATAAAATGATGTCCCTGTATTTCTAAAGCATGACATTTAATAATTTACATAAAATAGACAAAATATTTGAATTTAATGGCACAGATCATATTAGAAGAAAAATTGTGTGTAATTTTTTAAGTTATTGTATACTCTATTGTGGGTGCCATGGCAACATATGAATTCAAACATCCCTCAAGAGCTGAGAAGTTATGAAATATACCCCTCACGAGGTAATAAATTACTTTCTGTTACAAATTGGTAAACCTGTTCAATTTCTTTCACTGTAAACATTTCATAATAGCCTTTTTTAACGTATAACAATAACCCTTCTCATTAACACACTAATTACTGCTAGAGTATTCAATATTCACAGATTCTTTTAGAGAAAATTGAAGCTGATACTATTATGAATAAAAGGAAAATTTAAAAACTATTCTGTCTATATCCATTCAAGAGCATTAACAAACGTACCGAGTATCACGGCATAGTTTTTTCAGGAAACAAAACTGCCTTTTCTTTTTAATGTATTTATGAAGCCGACAATGATTTTTTTAAACTCTGTTCGATATTGCTCCTTGAAAAGCATAAAATGTACTTTCATAATCGCAGTTTTAAACATTTTTAAACTTTGGTACATTTTAAAGTCTGTATCAAATTAGCCCGACTTCTTTTACATGACGCCAGTACTATCGTCTTTAATATAATAACATAATAATAATTTATTCGAACGTTAATCATAATAGTACACTATTGGATGGCACTCCCGATCAAGCAAAAGCTTGTGGCCGGGAGTGGAGTTTAGGCTACTTTGAATAATGAGAAAGTAATATTACAAGTTTAAGCCTACACTAAAATAATTATTTAAATGTTTAATGTAAATGATCAAATATATGTAAACAAAAGTAAAGTGATCAATATCAAAATAATGATACAAGAAATAATAATCAAGAAATACAATGATATTAAATCAGGTAAAACATAGAAGATTCGGTTAACTAGAAGGTACCACGGCCGATGGCCCCTTTAAACAATAATAAAATGAAATTAAAAAGTATTAAATAATACTTACTTACTTACTTACTTACAAATGGCTTTTAAGGAACCCGAAGGTTCATTGCCGCCCTCACATAAGTCCGCCGTCGGTCCCTATCCTGTGCAAAAATAATCCAGTCCCTACCATCATATCCCATCTTCCTCCAATCCATTTAAATATTATCCTCCCATCTACATCTCGGCCTCCCTACAGGTCTTTTTCCCTCAGGCCTCCCAACTAACACTCTATATGAATTTCTGGATTCGCCCATACGTGCTACATGCCCTGCCCATCTCAAACGTCTGGATTTAATGTACCTATTATGTCAGGTGAAGAATACAATGCGTGCAGTTCTGTGTTGTGTAACTTTCTCCATTCTCCTGTAACTTCATCCTCTTAAGTCTGGTTCACAATAAACGGGAATGGAAACGACAGCGAGAACGAGAACTGAAATATTGTTAAAATATATGCATTTAAATGTGAGCATTCTCAATTACCTATTGTGAATTCTCACATTTAAATACATTTATTTTAACATTATTTCCGTTCTCGTTCTCGTTGTCGTTTCCGTTCCCGTTTTATTGTGAACCAGCCTTTAGCCCCATGTCTCCGTTTATCTATGAAGATGTAATCTATTTGGTTGTGTGTCAATACATCTGGAGAAGTCCACGTATATTTATGTATATTCTTATGCGGAATGTTGTACTTTTGACAATTAAATTTTTTGATGTCGCAAAGTTGACTAACCTAACTCCATTGTCATTATTAGTTACGTGTAGACTCTCTTTTCTAATAGTTGGTATAAAAATATCCTCTCGTCCTACTTTAGCGTTGAAATCCCCCAATAAAATATTCATGTGATATCTAGATAACTGATCAAAAGTATGTTCCAATTCCTCATCGAAGCTATCCTTTATATGGTCGTCTTTCTCTTTTGTAGGGGCGTGAGCATTTATAACTACGATATCGCACCATCTACCTTTAAGTACTAAATATGACAACCTGTCACTGATAAATTCGACCTTTTTTACTGCTGATTTCTATTCTTTTATGAACAAAGAATCCTGTTCCTAATTGGATTAAATAATACAATTGTAAAATAAATACAAAATATTATGCAATAATATAATGGAGTAATATATTATATACATAAATGATATTTCAGTTCTATTTGATTTATTGAATTTTGAAAGATTCCTAACTTAGAAAAATACCTATATATATTTTTTCAAAAATGTCATGTAAGAGAGAAATATAAAAAATGAAAAATATCAAAATGAATCATGAATATTGAATATATACATTTTATAAATTGTTTTACGTAGTTTAAGGCATAGATAGTTTTATATGAAAATCCCATCGTAAATGTTGATCTATAATAATACCTAGGTATTTTGCTTGGTTTGATTTTATTATTTTTGAGCATACAAATTGCTAACCGAGAGAATTACTGTCATGGATAACTAAATTTTGACTCAGATTCATCGAAGACAAGCCTGATTTATTTATAGTAAACGGTATTAATGTAGTTTTATCAGTATTGAGCTAGAGGAGCTTTGTATTTACCCATTTTTTAATTTTGTTTGTGCCTATATTTGCTAGTTCGTATACGTCCTCGCAATCATTACCAGTGTAATAGCAACAGTATCTGCAAAGGAGTATATAAGTATATATATATATGGAGAAGAACAATTGAAGAACCTCTTTCTAAAACCCGAATGAAATTGAACTGAGTGCATCTTAGTGCTGTGGCCAGTTTAACAACGGACCTCGTACCGAACGACAAGGGATCAATTTCCGGAAAGAGCAAAGGATATCTCTGTCTTCGTCACATCCTGAAGAGCTCTGACCCACATGGTTTTCCATCAGTTGGTACAGGAGATCTTTTCTCCGGATGTGAAATAGCAGAGCCAATTCGTCCATCTATATATGGAATGAAATACTCGTATACGTTCATGACAGAAGTAAGGAGTCCATATTGGACCAGATTTCGTTTCTATATTAAAGTGTTCTAGTTCATTGCTACCTCGCATTCATCTTTAATAATTTGTGTATTTGTTTGTGTGCGGAGCAAACAGACGAAAATTATTATTTATGATTGATTTTGTAAACAGAGGCGGGTATTTAAGGAGATGAATTTTATTATTTGCTTTTTATGTCGGAGGAGATTGTTAGGAATTCTGAAAAATGTACTGTAATTATAATTTTTTTAATTACTTATGACTTTTAGAGAACCCGGAGGTTCATTGCCGCCCTCCCATTAACTCGCCATCCGTCCCTAATCTGAGCAAGATTAATCTAGTCTGTACCATCATATCCCATCTCTCAAAAATCCATTTTTATATTATCCTCCCAAAGGTCTTTTTCCCTCTGTCCTCCCAACTAACAATCTACATACATTTTGGATTAGCCAATACGTGCTACATGTCCTGCCCAACTCAAACGTCTGGATTTAATGTTCTTAACTATGTCAGGTGAAGAATACAATGCGTGCAGTTCTGCGTTGTGTAACTTTCTCCATTCTCCTGTAACTTCATCCCTCTTAGTCCCAAATATTTTCCTAGCACCTTATTCTCAAACACAACCTATGTTCCTCTCTCAAAGTGAGAGTCCAAGTTTCACAACTATACAGAACCAGGTAATATAACTGTTTTATAAATTATAATTTTTAACTATGAAGCTGCTGTCCAAAATCTGAAAGTTAGAATTTATAAAACAGTTATATTAGGTTTTCTGTATGGTTGTGAAACTTGGACTCTCACTCTGAGAGAGGAACATAGGTTAAGGGTGTTTGAGAATAAGGTGCTTAGAAAAATATTTGGGGCTAAGCGGGATTAAGTTACAGGAGAATGGAGCTGGCAGAACTGGCATTGTATTCTTCACCTGACATAATTAGGAACTAAAATCCAGACGTTTTAGATGGGCAGGGCATGCTAACGTATGGGCGAATCCAGAAATGCATATAGAGTGTTAGTTGGGAGACCGGAATAAAAGACCTTTAAAGGCCATTCCTAGATGGGAGGATAATATTCAAAATGGATTTGAGACCTGGGGTTCCTGATCAAGAGACTGGATTAATCTTGCACAGGATAGGACCGATGGCGGGCTTATATAGGGCGGCAATGAACCTTCGGGTTATAAAAGCCATTTTAAATTTCAACTTTTTTTGAGAGCAGACTGGATGACAAAAGCTTCTCAACCGAATAACAGGCATTTCCCATATTTATTGTGTTTAATTTCCTCCCGAGTATCATTTATATTTGTTACTGTTGCTCCAAGAATTTGAATTTTTTCACCTCTTCAAAGGATAAATCTCCAATTTTTATATTTCCATTTCGTACAATATTCTGGTCACGAGTACTTTGTATTTTCGGAATTTACTTCCAATCCTATCGCTTTACTTGCTTCAAGTAAAATTTCCGTGTTTTGCCTAATCGTTTGTGGATTTTCTCCTAACATATTCACGTCATCCGCATAGACAAGCAGCTGATGTAACCCGTTCAGTTCCAAACTCTCTCTGATTTGCCAATATTATTATTTTTTCTACATTAAATTTTAAAGTCAACAAAATTTGCACTCAGTCCACATATTTTTTGCACTTAATATTTTGAACAATTTGAGTAGGAAAATATTCATATTCATTTATGTATCTTTGTTTTGCTTTCACATAAACCTTTCAAATCAATTGATAATACCTGACCAGTAGTAGTGGCTAGCAAGTATACCGATGACTTAAAAAAAATATTTGTGCAAGTTTCTACCATATGATAACCGGTACTGAACTTTTTGTTCCACGTAGCCATACACACTATAAACAGGTTTTCCATTTTTTTATGTAACATTTTCATTTGAACAAGAGTTTAAAGATTCCAGCACATCTGTGGGTAACTATAATTCACACATATTTTTGAGGACAGTGCATAATGTTAACAGCTAGTCCCACATTTTATGTGCAAGAGGATACAAAGATGAGTCCCCCCCCCCAACTGAATGATTAACTTACTAAATGATACGTAAATATGACTCATAAGATTATTCCGATAGTATAATTTAAAATAATTACATTCTTCGTTAAAATATTTACGAGGGATGAAGGATTAGTGTTCACTAAATAATTATTGAAACATTTTAAAAAATATTTAAAGCAGATAAATACTTGTGAACCATGAATTCCAGGGTGTAAGAACAGGAAAAATGGTAATAAAACTGTTGGATGATTTGGTTACCTTTTTTCAAGAAAACTCAGATAGGCATTTTCGTATTTTTTTGAGTGTAAGAAAATCATTTTCTAATATATAAATATGTCCACATCTGTGGAGTAACGGTCTGGCCGCGAAACCAGGTAGCCCTGGTTCGATTCCCGATAGGGGCAAGTTACCTGGTTGAGGTTTTTTCCGGATTTTTCCCTCAACTCAATATGAGCAAATGCTGGGTAACTTTCGGTGCTGGACCCCGGACTCATTTCACCGGCATTATCACCTTCATCTCATTCAGAAGCTAAATAACCTAAGATGTTGATAGAACGTCGTAAAATAACCTACTAAAAATATATATATAAATATAAATTTAACTTTATAGCTATAAGATAAATGTTACGCGTATTTGAAAAGTCGTCGTTTTGCATTTATATAGTATTTGCGTACAAATTTAGCATTTTGAGTTCCTTCTAACTTTATCGCATAGTAAAAATTCATTTAAAAAGCGTTAAGAAAGCCGTGAAAATGAAAATACAAAAGCACAGGCCTTTACAGTCATTTCGCATTTTATCGCACTTGCAATAAATCACCATCCCTACTTATTGTAAATTAAGGCTCATTCACAATGAAAATTAAACATAACGTAAGCGTTAACTTAAGAATATAAACGTTACGGTAAAATCAAGAAGTCATACCATCACTCACGATGGGAACATAAACATAACCGCAAACATACTTGGTAACCATGGAAACATAACAACGACGCCATTTCCTCATATTCTGTCGTATACTTCAGCGCTCCACGATTGTGTTCTGTCTGCAAATCACGTAAGCATAAGCATGAAAGTTTGGAGTTTGCAAACTTTAATGTTAACGTCTTACGGTAATGTTTATGTCAATGCTTATATGAATTATTCTGAATGATCCCATTTGGTAGCCTGGGCGCAAACTTCTGTGTTTATGTTACGGTTATGTTTAATTTTCATTGTGAATGGGCCTTTACTCTGTGACAGGGTTGGGTAGGATTTGACGAGGAAAGAGATTAGTGAAAATTAACTCCAATATTAATAACAAGATTAGGTAGAGCTTGTTGAAGAGATAGATTAGTGACAAATTATTCCATTGTCAATGATTAAATGATATATAATATATTTGAAAACGTGTATTCTCTTTTAATCTTTTAGTGCATTCAAAATCCCGCCCTATACCCCCTATGACTCGCACTTGACCACTGCAGTCAATTCCTAAGAATGTAGTCACGAATTTTACTAGCAACATATCGCTTCTGTTTTGTTTGACATGGTTCTGTACGTCCCGGTGACTAATGGCGAGCGTATTTGGCGCTGCTGTGCCACACGTATTGCCGTCCGAGCTATTAGGATACGAAATTAAATTTTTAGGAGCAATTGAATATTTAAAAAGGGGAGTGTAGTGAAGGTTTGAATTGATCATAATTAATTTTTTGTAGATAATAATAATAATAGCTACATTGTACATTAAATTGTAGTAATACTAATATTAATAAAAATAAGACGAAGAATGTTGGCAATGTGTATCAGCTGTTTTAATGAAAAGCAAGTTCAGTGCTACTCTGTTGACAGTGATAAATAAATTCGGCGTTCTTTTGACAAAGATTGGTGAAAAACAATCTGAAAGTAAGAGTTGCTAATTAGTAAAACATACTTTGGAGTAGTTCAAGCATTGCTATCTTGTACTACATCTCATGGGAAGCGCGGTGAATTTTACTGCGGGAAACATGTCTGAACCTACTTCAGTAACTGAAGCAAACAAGACAATTTTGAGAATTAATTAATGAAGAAGGGACAACAAGAGGAAGGATATCAATAATGAAGCTAGGGATCTAGGTATAAAAGATCTAAATTTATTACAAGATCTTTTAAAAAAGATGTAATTATTGCTGTTTAAAATACAATTTAATTTTATTAATGTCATGTTTAAGTGTTAACATGAAATGCAGCAATATTTTAAATTAACTTTCGGGTTTTAAGACAAGATAGTATTGAGAATTAATTGATGAAGAATGGACAACAAAAGGGAGGATAGCAATAATGAAGCTAGTGATCTAGGTATAAAAGGCCTAAATTTATTACAGGATCTTTTAAAAAAGATTTAATTACTACTGTTGAAAATACAATTTAATTTTATTAATGTGATGTTTAAGTGTTAACATGGAATGCATTTTAAATTAACTTTAAGATTGTAAGATAATTAACAGCGCCAAAATTGGAAACGAAGTACATTGCGTACAATTCTTTTTTTTTTTTTTTTTTTTTTTTAATTGGTGTACCTATTGCTGGCTAAACTAGCGCAGAGTTAGTTCCCTTCGTACTGACGTACTCCGCTTATACACCTTAATATATGTAGAGTTCTCTCTTCAGTCATACCAACGTAACTTTGATGGCATTACGAAAATTTCACGCTAGTGTAGACTACACTCACGCTAGGAATATGTGAATCTGTAGTGAGGAGACGCAAGTCTTTTACAAGGTATATGACAAGGTTAGTGGGTTAGTTGAGGGGATATCTAAGTGACGTGAGACCGAGAAATATGTGAAAAGATTTCAATGATCTTAAAGGGTTAGGCACAGCAGTAAAATTTTGGAAATATTCAACATTTTTTTTCCTCCATTACTCTATCTAGTAAAATTAGTATGTGTAAACACTGCCCTTCTCCTATATGAAAAAAAAAAATTTTACGATTAAAAAAAATTACATTTTTTTTTTTCAAAATTCTGTTCACTGTGCAGTGATGAAGCGTTCCCCACATAACTAAAAAATTATCCAACATTCTGTGATGAAATTTCTTGTGTTTATTAATGCATGTCATATCTACAATATGATGCAACATCACTTCTCTGTCTTTGATACATTGTCTGATAAAAATAAATTCATTTTTAAAAATGGTCAAATATTAGTAATTTCTTTTAACACAAAATAAAAAAAATATTTATTAAGGAATGTAGTTGAAACAGCATGATATTGTAAACATGAGTTTCAGCAATAAAATAAAAGAGAGAGAGCATGAAAAAGTTAACAAGTTTATGAGTTATGAGGGAAACGCTTCATCGCTGCACAGTGAACTGCACATTTTGAATTTTAAAAAAAATATATATAAAAATATTTTTTTAATTGTAAAAACATTGTTTTTCATACAGCAGAAGAACAGTGTTTTAGAGATATAATTTTCATTATTGTACAAGATACAATAATGAAGGAAAAACATGTTGAATATATCCAAAAATTTTACTGCTGTAAAGGACCGGTGTCTTCTCGGAGATTACAGAATCTGTGATAGATTAGGTTAGGTTAGTCTTCTACTATGCCTTGCATTTACGAATCTGTGATAGATTAGGTTAGAATTTTATTATGCCTTTATACAAATCTTTGCAGGATTTTCAATCATTGGGCAAAGTCTGGCGAATTTTTTTTTGTTTGTGACGTTGTCAGTACTGGTCTGTAATAAGGTAGTTCAGTGGCGTATTTGTACTTTCGACATCACCAGAATTAACTGTGTGCTAGTTTACCCTGTTTCTTTTTATGATGAAATATGTTATTCAGAATTTTGGCCTGAGACACTTTTATAAGTAAGGTTAGGTTCGTAAAAACTAATTTAAACCAACAAAATGTGTATATAAAGGACCAAAACTAGTTTCACTAGTGACAGCGATGGTTCTGTTAATAATTTTGTTACTGGTAAATATAATGATAATGATAATACTCTTACAACTATATAAGACTTACGCCTAAATGCAGAGATTCATAGCAATATTAATATCGATAATAATTCTGATATCATCTACAAACTTGCTAATTTTAATGCTTTTACTGTTTTATATTAGAATGCTCAGAGTTTAACTAATAAAATAAGTTATGTTACAGTGTTAGTTCATGACATGAATATATTTTTGTTACTTGGTTATTTAATGACGCTGTATCAACTTCTAGGTCATTTAGCATCGATAGAATCGTGATAGCAAGATGACGTTTGGCGAGATGAGGCAGAGGATTCGCCGCAGATTACCTGACATTCGCCTTATGGTTGAGAAAACCTCGGGGAAAAAAACAAACCAGGTAATGAGCCCAAGCTGGAATTGAACTCTAACTCCGGATCACCAGGAAAATGCGCTACTGCCTGAATTGGGTACATAAAACATATTCCAAGTTTGTTCTGCCTATATTTGTAATTTTAATATTTGTTTTTGTTGTGAAACAGTTAATTAAAATTCTTTATGCTCGAACATGACGAAATATAGTAATTATACACCTGGTAGCAGTCCTTTAATGCATGTCATTAAAGTACATCTACCCATTTGTTGTTGTGAAACAGTTAATTAAAATTCTTTATGCTCGAACATGCCGAAATGTAGTAATTATACACCTGGTAGCGGTTCTTTAATGCATGTCATTAAAGTACACCTACTCATTAAAGTACAGGTGTTCAGCCAATGACAACTCAGCTTACAGGTGTTCAGCCAATGACAAGTCAGCTTTGTACCGTTATAAAACCGCAAGTATCGATTATTCTCGGATATGCAATCGAAGGAGAATTAGCGAAAAGTCACGGAGGCTGGAAATCCAATACTGTCGCAGAAGGTTATGTTCTGTTATTATAATAATTAGCGTTAATTGTAAATAATATTCAAATAAATTCAATTTGTCATCTCGTTTTTCAATGTCGAATTCATTAATCACGGTTATATCAAGTTTAACGGGATTACATCAAGGTCAATGACATTATTGTTCCTAAAAAAATCAATACTTTCGCTTCTGCGCACATCTCACAATTCACGACCTAGAACAAGGTCACTTCCGATCTTGTCAGATACAAATAAAATGTATACATCTTAATAATTTCAAGTTAGAAATATGGTCGAGCATAAAAAGTCGTATGAAACTTGCCTTTTATAATGGTAATTAAGACGCTCGTATGAATATTATGAAACTTGCTTGCTCTCGTTTAATAAATATCCATATTTGCGTCTTAATTACTATCATTATAGGCTCGTTGCATAATGTATTATTTTAACATAGATTACTTATAATATTAGAGTATTAAAAACTAAATTAAAAGACATACTCTTCAGCAAAAATATTTACACAGCAGAGAAATATCTTGAAGGCAAATTTAATTACATTTAATTAATGTGAATACTTTTAATGTTCACTAAGCGTATTGTGGTTTTGTACAATTTAATTACTTTTGAATGAACAATGAACATAGGAGGAAAATTTTCCTAAAAATCTCTTCGACGCATTTCTGAGCAAACTGGAATTTTATACACTTCCGTAAGAGAGTTTACGAAGTTACTTAAGTTAATTCCTTCAGGCCTGATGTACATTATAGTCTACATTGTTTTTTTCCCTTTTTGGAATGTCTTCGATACTTTTAAATATTTTGAAAATCCAATGTGATAAAAATGGAGAATAATATTTTTGAAATATTTCTATAACTGAATTAAAAATAAAATTTAAAATTTTGGGGCCCCAGGGTCAAATTTGTCCCCAAATTTTGATTTTCTGTGAAGACTTGATTTGGGAATTTTGGATCCCCAGAATGATTATGTGACCAGTTTTTTTTTTCATTTTTTTAATATAAATTCAGGTCTGAAGGGGTTAAAACCATATAAAATTAATGTTGTGAAAAAACTTAAACCGAGTGGATCCAATATTTAGCAGTAGGTTTTGTGAATGGATTTTGAACAAAGAGCATGTCGATGAAATTAATCCTAATCTTATTCTGTTTTCAGGCAGAGCTTGGTTTCATTTACATGGATGTGTTGATACTCAAGACAACCGACACTGGAGTTTCGAGACATCTAATCTACTCCGTGAGGAACCGCTTCATGATCGAAAAATTTAAGTGTGGTGAGCATTTAGCGGTGAGTGAATAATAGACACATTTGAAAATAAAAAATTAATAGTGATAGACATGTTAAAACGGATTTGCAACTCATTTTTACTGGATTAACTGTGAGGGAATATAGATTCGCGTTCTTTCCAGTAGGACTCTGCGACAGCACATATAGCCCCCACGTTCCCCCGATTTAACACACTATCATCTCTGCGGAATATTGCAGGACAAATCGAAACACCTTAGAAGACCTAAACAATAACATTCGCCAAGATATTAATTCAATTTCTGAAAGAGAACTAAGGAAGGAAATGGGTAATTTTCTAAGCAAATGACAGAATTGTGTGGGAAATGAAGTTAGGCACTTCCTCAATCTACTTGCATATCATTGGTACATTAAAATATAAACAAGTAGTACTTTGTTAGCCACTCTAGTCCCTCGAATTTAATTTCCTCAGAGTGATCAGAAGGCAACTGTTTGACGCGAAAAATCCATTTTACGACACTTTTTAAAACCAACCGACGAATTCGCCGACCAACTATCTGACGTTTAGAGATGAGAAAAAAAAAACTGAATAAAAATCTGTCATTTCGCCAGTAGTGGGACCTCAAGGTGAACCTACCAAATTTTACCATTGTATAGTGATTCTTTCCCATTATTTTTTTCCGGTTGTGAACGTTGGAATGTTAAGTGATTACAGCATACAATTTTTTAGACGCACCTCTAGCAGTTCTCAGCTTGAAAAATTACTTACCTAGTAATTTTTATTGACTTACTGGCCCCACTTTTATGAAATTCTGCAACTCTATCCAGTTTTGTGGAATAATGTTTACCTGCAATATTTTTTGTAGGACGAGATAGAGGTCTCTGTTTTTTTTCCATATGTAGCCCCAGGAGTCGCGTTTGTTGCTGTTAAAACTCCGGTTGATGTTAAAAGAACGGACTTGGAAGGCTTTGCCATGATAAGCAGGAAGTATAAATGCACTCTTGTGTTTAGTGATGAATATAAAAAATATACCGAATTGCTTACAAAATATTACAGATCGTTCATTACGAAAAGACACCCATTCTTGTCTAGAACATACCTATGGAGTAACGACTAGCGCGTCTGGCCGCGAAACTAGGTGGCCCGGGTTCGATTTCCGGTCGGGGCAAGTTACCTGGTTGAGGTTTTTTTCGGGGTTTTCCAATATGTGCAAAATGCTGGGTAATTTTCGGTGCTGGATCCCGGATTCATTTCACCGGCATTATCACCTTCATTTCATTCAGACGCTGAATAACCTGAGATGTTGATACAGCGTCGTAAAATAACCTACTTAAAAAAACTCGTGTTTATTTCTAAAACATGATAGATATTGTATAATTATTAAGCTATTTATCTCTGGATAGATGACTACATGGATAGATGGATATATGGGTACATGGATAGGTGAATACATGGATATATGGATACAAGGACAGATGGATAACGGGTAAACGGTTAGATGGATACATGGGTACATGAATCGATGGAAACAAGGACAGATGGATACACGGGTAAACGGATAGATGGATACATGGATAGATACATGGGTACATGAATAGTTGGACACAAGGACAGATAGATACACGGGTAAACGGATAGATGGAATAGGTGGATACATGAGTACATGAATAGATGGATACAAGGGCAGATGGATACATGGGTAAACGGATAGATGGATACATGAGTACATGAATAGATGGATACAAGGGCAGATGGATACAGGGGTAAACGGATAGATGAATACATGGGTACATGAATAGATGGATACAAGGACAGATGGATATACGGGTAAACGGATAGATGGATACATGGATAGATAGATACATGGGTACATGAATAGATGGACACAAGGACATATAGATACACGGGTAAACGGATAGATGGAATAGATGGATACATGAGTACATGAATAGATGGATACAAGGACAGATAGATACACGGGTAAACGGATAGATGGAATAGATGGATACATGAGTACATGAATAGACGGATACAAGGGCAGATGGATAGGCTTACATGGGTAAACGGATAGATGGAATAGATATATACATGGGTACATGAATAGATGGATACAAGGACAGATAGATACACGGGTAAACGGACAGATGGATACATGGGTAATGAATACATGGGTACATGAATAGATGGATACAAGGACAGATAGATACACGGGTAAACGGATAGATGGAATAGATGGATACATGAGTACATGAATAGACGGATACAAGGGCAGATGGATACATGGGTAAACGGATAGATGGAATAGATATATATATGGGTACATGAATAGATGGATACAAGGACAGTTAGATACACGGGTAAACGGATAGATGGAATAGATGGATACATGAGTACATGAATAGATGGATACAAGGGCAGATGGATACATGGGTAAACGGATAGATGGATACATGAGTACATGAATAGATGGATGCAAGGGCAGATGGATACAGGGGTAAACGGATAGATGGATACATGGGTACATGAATAGATGGATACAAGGACAGATAGATACATGGGTAAATGGACAGATGGATACATGGGTAATGAATAGATGGATACAAGGACAGATAGATACACGGGTAAACGGATAGATGGAATAGACGGATACATGAGTACATGAATAGGCGGATACAAGGACATATGGCTACACGGGTAAACGGATAGATGGATACATGAATAGATGGATACAAGGACAGCTGGATACACGGGTAAACGGATAGATGGATACAAGGATAGATGGATACATGGGTACATGAATAGATGGATACAAGGACAGATGAATACAAGGGTAAACGGATAAACGAATAGATTGATACACGGATAGATTAATAGGCAGATTGATAGATGGATAAATAAGTAAAATAAATAAATAAATAGATTGTCAGTAACCCATTGTTGAACAAGGGCAGCCAGAAAACAATCAATATTCCTCAATATGATACTTTGGTACAAACATTCATTACATTATATAACTTACGTTAGTTAAAAACAACAGCACACGACCAACAACCATTTTGTTTCTGGCTGTGTTATAGATTCTAGAGTACACCCTTCGCTCACTCAGAGAGGTTCAATATATTTGATGTGACTCGTAGTAGGCTTAGATACCAAAAAAACGCATGCGCCGTAATGTCTCAGCCAATGTTCAATGGCTGCAGGGACCGCTGCTAGCAGTGGTGTGTGGGCTTTCCATGTACACGGAGTGAACTCAATGTTTAGTGGTCCTCAATGCTTTAATGTGTCTGTCTGTGTGTCTCTGCTTGACTCTGTGAACGTGTGGTTGTGCGACAGACTTGTCAATCTATCGCGGTAGCCTAACTTTTCCATTTTCCAGGCACTAAGAAGACACATCGCCTCGCTAGACAAACTCTGTACGTAGCCTGTATATTGCATTTACGCTGCCCTTTAATGGGGGAAGCAGCGAATACGTTTTCTGTCAATAATGTTGCTATGCACCAGGTGAAACTTTATTTTCGTGTTTGCAAGATCCATTGCAGCGTAAATGTAATTCTGTTTATTATAAGTAACACATGCTCTGCGTTAGAAGATGAAAAGATAGGCATTTTTGTGTTATTTGTGAATTTATAATATTCTAACCTAAAACTGTGTCCATTTTACAGCAATTTAGGATATGCTGTCGTCGTGTTCTTTTTCAGAATTAGCTATTATAAATTCAGGGCTATTTTAAAGTCTAGTTTAAAATCACGTTATCAATTTCTCACACATTGTTCAACGTTATGTAACTAGAGACGTAGTACAGGAAGGTTGTTCATTGTTTCCGATATTTTATGTTTATACTAAATAGAAAAGCAGTTAAATTTGTTTGTAAATATCGTTGCTAAGATACTAACGTAAAAATCGACCTCCGTAATGTGTCAAGCTTCAGTTTAAACTGCACTTCTTCATGTTGTGGCATATACTTAAAAAAAAAAAAAGAAAAACTATGTTAAGTTTGATTTTTCTTTTCATTATTGTTATTAATGGAAAATGTACAAGCGAAATTGTGATGCATTTTTTTTTTTTTGCGTTATAGTACTACTGAAAATTTGGCTAAACTAGCGCTGAGGTACTTATCTTCGTACTCCACTTATACATCTTGGAAATACGAATCTGTGACAGGTTAGGTTTGTTTAGTTTAGGATTTTATTATGTCTTGTATATACGATCCATTGCATCTTCACAAATAAATTACTCACAAATTTTACGACTTTCACTTCAGAAATCTCCGGAACTACATCAGCGCTAGTTTCACCCCAAAATTTAATTATAACAGAATCGTAATTTGAAGTCTGATGAAATGAAAGAGCAATTGTTAAGTTAAAAAATCTCCGGAACTACCTCAGCGCTAGTTTAACTCCAAAATTTAATTATAACAGATTCAGAATTTTAAGTCTGATGAAATGAAAGAACAATTGTTAAGTTCAGAAATCTCCGGAACTACATCAGCGCTAGTTTAACCCCAAAATTTAATTATAACAAATTCAGAATTTTAAGTCTGATGAAATGAAAGAGCAATTGTTAAGTTCAGGAATCTCCGGAACTACATCAGCGCTAGTTCTACTCCAGAATTTAATTATAACATATTCAAAATATGAAGTCGGGTGAAATGAAATAGCAATTGTTAAGTTCTATAACTGATACCAAGGACTACGATGTCAGACTTATGTTCAAGGGTAAGTCTGTGGTAAGGTCAAACAGCATGCAGATATTATGTGGTTTCTGAGTTGGCAGGTTAACCACTAGCAATCTTCATAACCAAACGAACATGAAATCAATACCTTCCTACAACGCTATAGTGTACTGTATAAAGTATTAATCTCCTGCAAACGCAGTTGATAGCAAGTGAAAACGTCCCATCACTAACTAGATAATGCCTTTTTTCTGACATTTTATTCGTGTGATTTCGTTCTCAGACAAATTACGTAGCACACCGATCAATATTCTGCGACCGGTTGAGAGTTCCCATGTAAGCTCACTCTCTGTCCTTTTTTTCCCTCAATTTCTGTCTCTCCACAACTTCGTTGTGTTGGGTGAATAATATGCTGGGAGATATTTAATACAAGAACGCATTTGATTCTGAATTGTTTTAACTTAACCTTCATGTTTTTGTAGTTGAGCAGAAGAAATGTTTTCAAACTTATTTGTAAGAAAACTTTGTTACTTCAGTTTTATATAACTGAATCCAGTTTGTGAGACGGTATATTTTGTTGTCGGAGGAGTAGAGAGTTGAAAAGTGACAAGTTTAGGTTAGGTTGAGCAATTTGTAATGATTCCTATTACCATGTCTTTCATATGTTTCTTGTTCAGTGATTTTAGCTTACTGTATAATAATATTAGTCACATTGTTTTCACCATCCTCACGAATATCTTCCAGGAAGTAATATATTTTTATATATATTTAATATTAAGACAACTAATATCTAGTAAATGATATTCCTTCAACTCCAAAATTTAATATTTATGTTACTCCATTATGTCTTTTAAGGGTTAGGTACAGCTAAAAAGCAGTGAAATTTTGGAAATATTCAATATTTTTTTCCTCCATTACTATAACTTATACAATAACGAAAATTAGTATGTGTAAAACACTGTCTTTCTGCTATATTAAAAAAATATTTTTGGGATTTAAAAAAATTATTTACAGTCATTTGTTTTTTAATTTTTTTTCTTCAAAATTCAGTTCACTGTGCAGTGATTTTCGGTTTCAGGGTATGAAGCGTTTCCCACATAACTGAAAAACTATCCAACATTCTGTGATGAAATTTTTGTGTATATTTATGCATGCCATATCTACAATATGATACAAGATCACTTCTCTATCTTTGTTACATTGCCTGATAAAAATAAATTCATTAAAATAAATGGTCACATTAGTATTTTCTACCAACACAAAATAAAAAAAAAAAACATTATTTTTTAAGGAATGTAGTTGAAAAAGCATGATATTGTAAACATGTATTTCAGCAATAAAATGAAAAAAGAGAGAGGATATGAAAAAAGTTAACAAGTTTATGAATTATGAGGGAAACGCTTCATCACTGTACAGTGAACTGCCACCATTATGAATTTTGAAAAAAAAAAAAAATATATATATATATATATATATTTTTTTAATCGTAAAATATTTTTTTTTCATATAGCAGAAGTACAGTGTTTTACACATACCAATTTTCATTTTTGTACAAGATACAGTAATGGAGAAAAAGTGTTTAATATTTCCAAAAATTTTACTGCTGTAAGCCATACCTAACCCCGTATGTGAATTAAATGTTTAAATGACATAGAGAATGAATATAATCATTACGTATGTTACGACACAATCAGAATACAATTTTTCTAAACTAGGACGGAGTTAGTTTCCTTCGTACTTCGCTTATGCACCTTCAAGTTTTAAAGCTCTTTTCTCAGTCATACCAATATAACTTTGGTGATATTACGAAAGTTTCACACTAGTGTACACTAACGCTATGCCCAAACTTGACAGACTAGATTAGTTTAGGCTTTTGTTATGCCATGCACATACGAATCTGTGCAGAATTTTCAAGTGATGGGCAAAGGCTGCTTGTTTTTTGTCTTATGATGTTGTTTGTATTGGTCACTTGCGATATCACCAGAACTAAATGTTCGCTAGTTTCACCACATAATTCGTTAGAATTTTAAGAATGATGTTTGGCAAATTATGCTGATTTGTTTTTGATAACTTTAATTCATACAAGTTAGGCAATGCATACAAAGATAATAATTGAGAATAAAAGAACAGGTCCAAGTTTTCTTTTAGGAATTAAAGAATTCATATGAATGACAATATACAGATTGAACCAGTAAGTAATGTTCAAATTAATCAAGTTAAAAGCTTTACTTATTTTGAGTGATATTTCAAACAAGAAAGTTTTTGTATATTTTATAATAAATTATATTTAAAATAATATAATACATTATAAATTTGTATCAATATTCTGTTTCATATTGATAAATAATATAATATAATATAGGGATATGGTTTTACTTCTATAAGAGTTTCGTTTTTCCATTTTCATTATATCAAATCATTACATGATTTAAGACGGCGTCTCAATTCCGTCATTATAAAGGAACTAACTAGTCATTCAGTTAATGAGTGCATTTATTATTTTATTTGGGACTTAAGTCCTAGATACGTTCATAGACATCTATGACATAGTGCAGAGGATGTCAGCGCCAACTCTAGGGAGAAAGGAACGCTCAAGAGTTGGAAGGTCTTAATCAGTCCGAGACGATTCTGTCCGACGCCGAAGTGTCCATTCTTTATAATCCCTATTCGCTGGTTTATCCGGTTTGGCTGATGTTTGGATATTTAATGCATCAGCATTGGAATGTTTTCTTTTGGAATTCATGACGTAGAGCTGAAAATTAAAGGTTCAAATGACCCGGCGCCGGAGAGAATGTTTTTTTCCGTTCCATTACTCATTTCAATCGTTAAATAGAATTATTTTGCTCGTTTTTGCTTCTTTTCGAGATAAAAATTGTTTTACATGAAATATATCATAGCTTGTTTTGGGAAAGCCATTGATTTAATTATGTATAGAACATTGCGCGTTAAAAAAAACATTGGTTTTATGGGCCTTGCCTAGTACATTGTACAAGCTATGTGGTAGGTAGGCGTTCCTATGGCAACTGGTCATTTGAAGAAATAGCCCCATATGCTCAATGCTTTTTTCTTAACGTGGAATCCTCTATATATAGTTAGTAAATTTAAGAGAGGAGGATATTAAGATAACATAGTCATAATTGAAAGAATTTTAGTTTTGTCCTTTAAATGTGCAGCAATTTCATTCGAAGAAATGTAACATTGTAAAATTTCTTTGCGGAGTGAAAAGTTACATTTATTAGGATCAAATTTCTGCACATTTGAAGCATAAATCTAAAATACTTTGAATAATTTATTATCCTAATACACTGCTCTCTTAAATTGACTGAGCATACATACATATATACATATATAAATAAATAAATAAATAAATAAATAAATAAATAAATAAATAAATAAATAAATAAATAAATAAATAAATAAATAAATAAATAAATAAATAAATAAATAAATAAATACACACATACATGCTCTGTCAATGGGCAGGTCTTTCATTGCAAATCCAGCATTCTCCAATATTTCCTATTTTCTGCCTTCCTCTTAGTCTCCGCACAGGATCCACGTATCTTAATGTCGTCTATCACCTGATATCTTCTTCTGCCCCGAACTTTTCTCCCGTTCACCATTCCTTCCAGTGCATCCTTCAGTAGGCAGTTTCTTCTCAGCCAGTGACCCAACCATTTCCTTTTCCTCTTCCTGATCAGTTTCAGCATCATTCTTTCTTCGCCCACTCTTTCCAACACAGCTTCATTTCTTACTCTGTCTGTCCATTTCACACGCTCCATTCTTCTAGATATCCACATTTCAAATGCTTTTATTTGTTTCTATTCATTTCGTCGTAATGTACATGTTTCTTCCACATACAATGTCACACTCCACACAAAGCACTTCACTAGTCTCTTCCTTAGCTTTTTTTTTTCAGAAGTCCGCAGAAGATGCTCCTTTGACTGAGCATATTGGGAATTATATCAATGGCTTTCCCAGAACCGCCATGAAATGTTCCATAATTTTTATTTCGAAAAGGAGCAAAAAAAAAAACAAACAAAATTGTTTTGACTTTTTCTTTGTCTGAAATGCTCTCGAAATACTTCCGGAAACTGGTAATGCTTCGAGTTACGGAGATACCTGATTGTAGTGATTGACAGGGGTAGAGTTGATTCCTGGAGAAAACTTTTTCAAAGGAAGGAAAATGCTGGTGTACAGCGCTTCTTAAACTAATGGTATTTTATAATATTCGTTCAATTTCACTTACACATGTGTACATAACTTTCATTCCCACCTTAAAATCAAGTTGAAAATATGTATTTATTACTGGGACAACTAATACTAATCGATATATAGAAAAAATCGAACAATGTAACTGCGAGAAATAGCAAAAATATTACATGTAAATTATATAATGTGATTCCAATGGGAAATTAAAATTACTTCCAGGTGTCGAAAAATTGAGATAATAAGAGAAATTCGACATAATCCTTAAAAATGGCAAAACTTCTAAATTTTCAGCTCACATTAGTTTATTAAACCGTGTCGGACTGTAAAGAAAACACACTATCACAGTGTCCATATTTTATATGTTGTACAATATATTATTGTGAAATTATGGTTAAATTTAATTTTCCTACGAATTTTTTTCTTTTCTAAGAAGGATTGTTCTATTAAAATTATAGGATATAAATCCAGACCTATTGCAGAAATCTGTGGGAGGCCGGAGGGTCTCGTAGATGGGAAGATAATATTAAAATATATTTATAGGATACTTCCTGAATTTAAGGGTTAAGGAAGATTTTTTCTATTGACTGCCTATTACCTCAAAGAATAGCTCCTGAAATTAATGAAATTACATTACTTACGATTCATCCAGTATAAATCGAATTATAAAGGTTGTATATTTTATAGAAAATAATAATGTGTAAGAGTAATGAAAATGAAAAAAAAAAAAAAAAAGATAATTTTATTTTTTCTCAATTTTTTTTTCTAAGATTTCACCTGTGCATTGCCCTAATGAAATCTAAATCAAGCATTGAATTTAAGAAAGCAAGAATAAACGATGTTATAAATGAATAGTTTGAATAATGTATCCATTACGAGAAATCAATAATTAAATTAAGGGACAAATCATAAGATATTCGCTTACCAGTAACATAGTGTCCTTTGAATTCTTCAGCTCGATGTTGATTAAAAGTAAATAGATAAATTAATATAAATTTCCAATCTTAAATTTATTCACATAACCTAGCGTATACTGTTCCTTTCTACTTGTTACTTACTTACAAATGACTTTTAAGGAACCCGGAGGTTCATTGCCGCCCTCACATAAGCTCGCCATCGGTCCCTATCTTGTGCAGGATTAATCCTGTGTCTACCATCATATACCACCTCCCTCAAATCCATTTTAATATTATCCTCCCATCTACGTTTCGGCCTCCCCAAAAGTCTTTTTTCCCCCGGCCTTCCAACTAACACTCTACATGCATTTCTGGATTCGCCCATACGTACTACATGCCCTGCCCATCTCAAACGTCTGGATTTAATGTTCCTAATTATGTCAGGTGAAGAATACAATGCTTGCAGTTCTGCGTTGTGTAACTTTCTCCATTCTCCTGTAACTTCATCCCTCTAGCCTCAAATATTTTCCTAAGCACCTTATTCTCAAACACCCTTGATCTCTGTTCATCTCTCAAAGTGAGAGTCCAAGTTTCACAACCATACAGAACAACCGGTAATATAACTGTTTTTATGAATTCTAACTTTCAGATTTTTTGACAGCATAGGCTACTGGATGACAAAAGCTTCTCAACCAAATAATAACAGGTATTTCCCATATTTATTCTGCGTTTAATTTCCTCCCGAGTGTCATTTATATTTGTTACTATTGCTCAAAGATATTTGAATTTTTCCAAATCTTTCAAGGGCAAATATCCAATTTTTATATTTCCATTTCGTACAATATTCTGGTCACGAGACATAATCATATACTTTGTTCCTTTCTGCTTATAAATATTTTAATTTATAAATGTGATTGCCATTTTTATATAACTTACAGTTTCTTAATAATTGATAAGTTTTGAGAAATATGTTCATACTCTTGGAAGTGTCTGCATTTTTAATTCTTCTGCACTAAATTACTTTTTACCCTTATCAGTAAACCGTTCATGATAATTTTCCAGTTTGTATATTAACATGTTTGAAGGTCTTCCTATTTTAAGAAAGGAGATAAATATTATGAACCAAGTTATTTCGTACGTACGTACTTGTTAATGGTAAAACTTTTCACAAAATAAATTAATTAAAAAGAGTATTGTTCTCCTCTAAGAGAGTCAATAATTTCATTAAGATAGACAGCGTCTCTTTCCATATGCTTCGTGGCAAGGGCCAATCATAGGAATATCCAGCGCTTCTGTGGAAGTTTGTAGAACCTAACCGTATTGATTTTGCTTTTACTAAACGTTGTATCAGCAATTATACTGTTTGCTATTTTAATTTGATTTTTTTCTGAATTGAGTATACCTTAATTTAACATTTAGACATATATGGATGTACATAACAATCAAACATTTTTTTTAAGTCTATAACTTTACAGGTATATTAACATACCAACATACAGATGAAGTTTACAGGTGATAAAGTATTCTCATGTGCATTTTAACTGTGAACTGTTCTTCAAGGTTGTAATGTCAGAGTTAAGATGCACTTTAATTAATTAAAATTATTTAAAATTATTTTTAATTCAGGATGCTCTCTTTCTTTGAATTTAGTTTTCCATATCATCCGATTATTATTATTATTATTATTATTATTATTATTATTATTATTATTATTATTATTATTATTATTATTATTATTATTATTAACTAGCCATATCCGTGTGCTGCATTTCACTTGTTACCTGAAATATTCAAGTTACAATTTTATAAACTTACTAGCCGTACCTGTGCGCTCCGCTACACCTGTTAGAAATAAATATAAAGTAATTACATAATTAAAATAGGACATTTGATCCAGGGAACATTCGTGTTTGATAGAAGGATAAATCGTGTAATATATTACTTGATTTAAATTATATTTAAATAATTAAAATGCGGTCATTTTGGTCCAGAGAGCAATCATTTGGTGCAATGACAATTCCTGTAACATGTTTCTTAATTGATATTACATGCAACCATAGTTTAATGAAGATTGTCATATCATATAATTTCAATGTGTATACTTTATATTACTTGCCATATGTTTCAGAAGTTACTGTAATAACATTGTAGAATTATGTCCACCTAGAGAAACTACACTTTCCAATGGTGAAATAATAATACAATTAATTAGCTTCCGATATTACTTCATACAAACACAGAGACATTCTCTGTAGGCTATGTTTAATAGCTTTCGATTGTTGTTGTCCAAGACCCCTTATAGACGAAGTCATTTGTTTTTATTTCAGTACAGCGCCTTAGATGGCGTTGTTATTGTAATTTTAAAACTCATTTATCTCATTAAATATCAGTTCTAACAAAATTTTGAATAGAATAAAACTTATAGAAAATTATGTTTAAAGAAACTTTTGTTATGTAACATTTTTCATGAAAATTAATAATAAGGGTGATATTTCGATTTATTTAATTCAAGCCCCCTTAAAACCCCCCTTTTAAATAAAGTACTTTGAATGCCATATAGCTTAAAATATAAGTTACAACCAACTTAATTTAAATTCCAATTTTCATATAAATCGGTTCAGCCATTATCGCGTGAAAAGGTAATAAACATCCAGACATCCAGACATCCAGATATCCAGACATCCAGACAGACAGACAGACAGACAAACAAAAATTTCTAAAAAGCGATTTTCGGTTTCAGGATGGTTAATTATGCATGTTAACTCCAATTATTTTTGGAAAATCGAAAATTACCAGAAAAATTTTGGCTTCAGATTTATTATTAGTATAGATCAGTAAAAGGATAAATTGTTTATGTTCCGTGGACAAAAAAAATAATATGTAGTATAAAATTAGCACTTTACGTGGATTTTTATTATTTTTTTTATTAGGTTATTTTACGACGGTTCATCAACAGCTTAGGTTATTTAGCGTCTGAATGAGATGAAGGTGATAATGCCGGTGAAATGAGTCCGGGGTCCAACACCGAAAGTTGCCCAGCATTTGCTCATATTGGGTTGAGGTAAAACCCCGAAAAAACCTCAACCAGGCAACTTGCCCCGACCGGGAATCGAACCCGGGCCACCTGGTTTCACGGCTAGACGCTCTAGCCGTTACTCCACAGGTGTGGACACTTTACGTGGCTTAAACAAAGTTGAAGTAGGACTATAGATTACCGTAGCTGCCTCAAATACGTAATTTAGTAACAAAAGTTTTTCGACAATATATTACCCTATGAAGTTTTCTCCTGAGCTCCAAAGAGCGCGCTTGCGCCTATGGGCATCAGTTGACATGAGTGATGTAGAGGAACAAAAATCAGTCAGCGTCACTGGAAGAGTCCAAACCTATTGCGAGGGGTTAAATTCTGTTTTGCATTAAAATGTGTCTCAGTGAAACGTACAGCAGAGTTCGTATAGGTCAGTTTCTGTCAGATGCGTTTCCAATTCACTGTGGGCTGAAGGAAGGAGATGCACTATCTCCTTTACTTTTTAACTTTTCTCTAGAGTATGCCATTAGGAAAGTCCAAGATAACAGAGAGGGTTTGGAATTGAACAGGTTACATCAGCTGCTTGTCTATGCGGATGACGTGAATATGTTAGGAGAAAATCCACAAACGATTAGGGAAAACACAGAATTTTACTTGAAGCAAGTAAAGCGATAGGTTTGGAAGTAAATCCCGAAAAGACAAAGTATATGATTATGTCTCGTGACGAGAATATTGCACGAAATGGAAATATAAAAATTGGATATTTATCTTTTGAAGAAGTGGAGAAATTCAAATATCTTGGAGCAACAGTAACAAATATAAATGATACTCGGGAAGAAATTAAACAGAGAATAAATATGGGAAATGCCTGTTATTATTCGGTTGAGAAACTTTTATCATCCAATCTGCTGTCAAAAAATCTGAAAGTTAGAATTTATAAAACAGTTATATTACCGGTTGTTCTGTATCGTTGTGAAACTTGGACTCTCACTTTGAGAGAGGAACATAGGTTAAGGGTGTATGAGAATAAGGTGCTTAGGAAAATATTTGGGGCTAAGAGGGATGAAGTTACAGGAGAATGGAGAAAGTTACACAACGCAGAACTGCACGCATTGTATTCTTCACCTGACATAATTAGGAACATTAAATCCAGACGTTTGAGATGGGCAGGGCATGTAGGACGTATGGGCTAATCCAGAAATGCATATAGAGTGTTAGTTGGGAGGCCGGAGGGAAAAAGACCTTTAGGGAGGCCGAGACGTAGATGGGAAGATAATATTAAAATGGATTTGAGGGAGGTGGGATATGATGATAGAGACTGGATTAATCTTGCTCAGGATAGGGACCAATGGCGGGCTTATTTATTTATTTATTTATTTATTTATTTATTTATTTATTTATTTATTTATTTATTTATTTATTTATTTATTCATTTGTTATTATTTACATTTGTTGATGAAAAGCCCAATTACAATGTTCACGACTAACAAATTAATCGATAAAACATAAACAAGGAAAAGGAAACATACACTTATTAAAAACTGAAACATAATAGAACAAAGGGAAAGAAAAAAAGAGAAATTGAAATAAGGTGTGAAAGTAGCTTCAAATTAACTAACAACAATATTCTGTAAAATGTGATAACAAATAATTCTGTATCTAGAGAAATTCATATTGAAAATATCAACATTCGGATGAGGATGTAATTTCTTGTATAACTGTAACATTTGGAAAACTGGGGAATTTTTGTGCGATTCAGTATTTGTCCTTGGTATGTGAAACAAATTTGGAAATTTCGTTTTAAGCTTAGGTGCATATAATGTTATATAATAAAATAAACCAACACAGTCCAACTTATTGTTAATAATTTTATAAAGAAAGTTTAAAGATTGACAATTTCGTCGAATTTGCAAACTAGTAAAATGGAAATGTTGAAGCATTGTAGCAAACTCTCATATTTTGGTTAATCATTATAAAGTCTGTAATATAATCATTTTAGAAATGTATTTTGAATTTTTTCTAGTAACAGAATATATTTGTTAGTAACTGGGTTCCAGATAACAGCAGCATATTCTAAATTAGATCGAACAATGGAATTATACAAAATTATTATAGTTTTGACTTTGAATTTACAAGAATTTCTCATAACAAAACCTAAATTTTTATAGGACAAATTTATAATATTATTAATATGACTATAAAATGTAAAATTGCTGCTAAATAATATACCTAAATCTTTATGTTCATTTTCTGCTGGTAAAACTTTTGCCTTATTTTATATGAACATTTAATTGTATTTTTCAATCTAGAAAAGGTCATATGTATACACTTATTTATATTAAATAACAATTTATTATTAATACTCCATATATGTAAGTTTGTAATATCTGTTTGAAGTAGCTTACAATCTGATATAGTTTTGATTTCTTTATACAATTTAATATCATCCGCAAATAATAAAATTTTAGAATGTTGTACACAATTCACAATATCATTAACAAACAATAAAAACAATAATGGACCAAGATTGGAACCTTGAGGCACACCAGAATTTACCGTAAAAGGCTTAGAAGTATGTCCATGAAAGTTCACAACTTGTACTCTTCTTGATTTAATTAACGATAGCAATAAGAGGGAAAATCCATATTGTGAGGGCGGCAATGAACCTCCGGGTTCCTTAAAAGCCAGTAAATAAGTAAGTAGTATTGTTGAAGCTATGTGCATATAGAATTTCAAGAAAATGTTTAAGTAAATGATAGTTTTATAGACAAAATTTTGGGGCACACTGTACAATAATGTATGCGCTGATACATCTTCCTTTGTCTCGCTGTGATGAAGAATGGAGATCATTTGTTTAGTCATTCCGTGCACGATGGCGAAGGCCTCGATAGAAAATGTAAATGAAGCTTCGAAACTCTGTGACCTGCACATATTTGAAATTAGCAACTCAGTTTCTGCCATCGTGAAAGCGAGTTCACTGCCGCAGATTGTACTCCAAAGGAGCGTTTGTGCGCCACGCGTAGCCTATATTGTGCAGACCAACAGTAAACAGGCCGGACGAATGGACAAGGCTATTGTTAAAGCCATGCATCCTGTTGGCCCTGCAGTGTCATGTAGCAGCTCTGATTGAGCTGACAGGATAGACGAGACTCGGACAAAAGAGGATTTAATATTTTCGTGGCGTATGGCTTGACCTTTCATTATTTTTTATACGATCTTCGTTATATAAAAACACTTTGCATCGAATGTCTGCCTGTTGATCATTGATAGCTCAGATCAATACAGTGAACAATTTTCCTGCCCTATATTCCGAACATAAAGGGTACGATTCCATGAACTGCATTAGCTTTTCTATGATTTTCGCTTGTCCAAAAGGTTATTATTCACGGGATGGCTTTGTGAACATGTTAAAATAGGTTTTCGTTATTGGGTCATTCCATGTCAACTTTGACATAACTACAGTACTAACTTTATAAAGTTAATTTCGCGTCTCTGTCAATGCATTTAAGGGTAAGAGAACTTATTTTTGTGGTGAAAAATGAGTTCATTAAGAAAAAAAAAAAACATTTTTTCTTTAACCCCTTCAGGCCTAATGTACATTACAGTGTACATTCTTTCTTTTTCTCTTTTTTGAAATTTCTTCGATACTTTTAAATATTTTGAAAAATTCAATTTGATATAAATGGAGAATATTATTTTTGAAATATTTTTGTAACTGAAATAGAAAAAGAATTTAAAATTTTGGGGTCCCAGGGATTAAAATTGTCCCCAAATTTTGATTTTCTGTGAAAACTTGATTTGGGAATTTTGGATCCTGAGAATGTTTATGTCACTAGTTTTTTTTTTTTTTTTTTTTCAATTTTGTTTAATATAAATTCAGGTCTGAAGGGGTTAAAATATTCCGTGATATGTGTGTAATGCAGCGCATAACATTTTGTGGGTATTTGTGCCCTTTTCGGATGTTGAGACGCCATTGGCACATGCATAACATTTTATGGGTATTTGTGCCCTTTTCGGATGTTGAGACGTCATTGGCACATTCATAACATTTTGTGGGTATTTGTGCCCTTTTCGGATGTTGAGACGTCATCGGATGGAGACATGCATAACATTTTATGGGTATTTGTGCCCTTTTCGGATGTTGAGACGTCATTGGCACATTCATAACATTTTGTGGGTATTTGTGCCCTTTTCGGATGTTGAGACGTCATTGGCACATTCATAACATTTTGTTAGTATTTGTGCCCTTTTCGGATTTTGAGACGCCATTGGCACATGCATAACATTTTATGGGTATTTGTGCCCTTTTCGGATGTTGAGACGTGATTGGCACATTCATTTTGTGGGTATTTGTAACATTTTGTTGAGACGCCATTGGCACATGCATAACATTTTTGTATTTGTGCCCTTTTCGGATGTTGAGACGTCATTGGCACATGTTGAGACAACATTTTGTGCCCTTTTCGGATGTTGTGCACATGCCTTTTCGGATGTTGAGACGTCATTTTTGGCACATTCATTAACATTTTGTGGGTATTTGTGCCCTTTTCGGATGTTGAGACGTCATTGGCACATTCATAACATTTTGTGGGTATTTGTGCCCTTTTCGGATGTTGAGACGTCATTGGTACATGCATAACATTTTATGGGTATTTGTGCCCTTTTCGGATGTTGAGACGTCATTGGCACATTCATAACATTTTGTGGGTATTTGTGCCCTTTTCGGATGTTGAGACGTCATTGGCACATTCATAACATTTTGTGGGTATTTGTGCCCTTTTCGGTATGTTGAGACTCCATTGGCACATTCATAACATTTTATGGGTATTTGTGCCCTTTTCGGATGTTGAGACGTCATTGGCACATTCATAACATTTTGTGGGTATTTGTGCCCTTTTCGGATGTTGATACGTCATTGGCACATGTCATTTGGCGGATGTTGAGACGCCATTTCATAACATTTTGTGTATTTGGTATTTGTTGCCCATTTTCGGTATGTTGAGACGCCATTGGCACATTCATAACATTTTATGGGTATTTGTGCCCTTTTCGGATGTTGAGACGCCATTGGCACATGCATTACATTTTGTGGGTATTTGTGTCCTTTTCGGTATGTTGAGACGACATTGGCACATGCATAACATTTGTGGGTGTTTGTGCCCTTTTCGAATGTTGCGACGCCATTGGCACATGCATTACAGTTTGTGGGTATTTGTGTCCTTTTCGGATATTGAGACGCCATTGGCACGTGCGTAACGTTTTGTGGGTATTTGTGCCCTTGTCGGATGTTGAGACGCCATTTGCATAATATTTTGTGGGTATTTGTGCCCTTTTCGGATGTTGAGACGCCATTGGCACATGCGTAACATTTTGTCGGATGTTGAGACGCCATTGGCACATGCATAACATTTTGTGGGTATTTGTGCCCTTTTCGGATGTTGAGACGCCATTGGCACATGCATAACATTTGTGGGTATTTGTGCCCTTTTCGGATGTTGAGACGCCATTGGCACATGCATAACATTTGTGGGTACATTTTGTGGGTATTTGTGCCCTTTTCGGATGTTGAGACGCCATTGGCACATGCATAACATTTGTAACATTTTGGGTATTTGTGCCCTTTTCGGATGTTGAGACGCCATTGGCACATGCATACACATTTTGCCCTTTTCGGGTGTTTGCACATGCCCTTTTCGGATGTTGAGACGCCATTGGCACATGCATAACATTTTGTGGGTATTTGTGCCCTTTTCGGATGTTGAGACGCCATTGGCACATGCATAACATTTTGTGGGTATTTGTGCCCTTTTCGGATGTTGAGACGCCCATTGGCCCTTTTCGGATGTTGAGACATGCATAACGTTTTGTGGGTATTTGTGCCCTTTTCGGATGTTGAGACGCCATTGGCACATGCATAACATTTGTGGGTATTTGTGCCCTTTTCGGATGTTGAGACGCCATTGGCGGATGTTGAGACGCATTAACATTTGTGGGTATTTGTGCCCTTTTCGGATGTTGAGACGCCATTGGCACATGCATTACATTTTGTGGGTATTTGTGCCCTTTTCGGATGTTGAGACGCCATTGGCACATGCGTAACATTTTGATGTTGGTATTTGTGCCCATGCATAACATTTTTTGCCCTTTTCGGATGTTGAGACGCCATTGGCACATGCGTAACATTTTGTGGTATTTGTACCCTTTTCGGATGTTGAGACGCCATTGGCACATGCATAACATTTTGTGGGTATTTGTGCCCTTTTCGGATGTTGAGACGCCATTGGCACACATTTGTGGGTATTTGCATAACGGATGTTGCCATTGGCACATGCATTACATTTTGTGGGTATTTGTGTTTTGAGGGGTATTTTGTGCCCTTTTCGGATTTCGGATGTTGTATTTGTGCCCTTTTCGGACGCCATTGGCACATGCATTACATTTTGTGCGTATTTGTGCGGACATGCATTTTGCCCGGATGTTGAGCGCATAACATTTTGTGGGTATTTCTCAATTTGTGCCCTCTTCGGATGTTGAGGCGCCATTGGCACATGCATAACGTTTGTGGGTATTTGTGCCCTTTTCGGAATGTTGAGACGCCATTGGCACAAATACAGCTGATTCAAAATGTTATGCACTGCATTCCACACATATCACAGGTATCTTAAATAATTTATTTCTTGCAAATCTACTCATTTTTCACCAAAAAAAAAAAGAAATCGTCCTCTCCGAAATTTCCTGCACTATGGATTTTAAAATCACACGCCCCCGTTTTTGTTGTCTCCGGTAACTTCATTTTTTTGCTACATTGCCAGACGAAAATGGATATAATTTCTGAACTATTAAAGATACATACATGGAATTTAAAAAATACATTCTGTAGACTATTTGGAAACTTTTCTGTGTAACAGAAGTTTGTTAATTGAATTAATTTAAAAAATACGTCTGTCTGTTTGCAAAAAAAAAAAAAAAAGAAAATAAAAAAGTGTTGTTAAATTGTAATTGTTTATATTACAAATGTAGGGACTAATATCAAAATTCTGTTACAGATGGTTTGTAGAGCATGCTTTTGCAAGTACATTGCAGAAACCTGTTTGAACCTTTCTTTAAAAATGGCTTAGATATATCTGTTTTAGTAAAATCCTGCATTAGGTACATTTTTTTTTTTTCAAATCTGGGCCCCCAAATAATTTTTTCTTCTTTTCAAAACATTTATATTTTATTGAGTTGCTACAGCCATGAGCTCTCTATATACAAAAACTAATATTTTACAACAAACAGAAAAAATATTTTAAAATTATCGTTCTCTCCCCTTAACTGAGCCTGTGGCAAAGGGTATGGAGGGTCCATGTAAAGCAATCGGTGTAATAGCATGCATGGAAGATGACGAGGTTTCAGTTCACTGCACTGCAGCTAAAATGATTCTGTTCCTTTTTTAGACAGAAATCTATACTAAAAATAAATCTGTAGCCGAAATTTTTCTGGTAATTTTCGATTTTCCAAAAATAATTGGTCCTAATATATATAATTAACCACCCTGACACCGAAAATGGCTTTTTTGAAATTTTTGTTGTATGTATGTATGTTTATGTATTTGTATGTCTGTCTGTCTGTATGTATGTATGTATGTATTACCTTTTCTGTCGTCGATAATGGCTGAACCGATTTCGATGAAAATTGGAATATAAATTAAGTTCGTTGTAACTTAGATTTTAGGCTAAATGGCATTCAAAATACATTTAAAAGGGGGGTTATAAGGCGGTCTGAATTAAATAAATAGAAATATCTCGCTTATTATTGATTTTTGTGATAAATGTTACATAACAAAACTTTCTTTAAAAATCATTTCCGATAAGTTTTATTTTTTGAAACATTTTGATAGGACTGATATTTAATGAGATAAATGAGTTTCAAAATTAAAATCTTCCATCTAAGGCGATGTAATGAAATAAACAAATGAATTCGTCTGCCTGTTCGAAAGTATGAATCATAGTAGATAATGTTTCTGTGTTTGTATGAAGTAATAAGCTAAATTAACCGATTTGTGCAATTAATTATTATTTCACCATTGGAAAGTGTAGTTTCTCTATATGGACATAATGCTATAATGTTATTACAGTAACTTCGGAGTGAATTGAGGACAGGTAAGATTAAAATAGTTTCTTATGCACAAACAACTTGATAGGCTATTCTGTGTATTCGTTTCCTGTATTTCTTAAAATAATGTTTATCTCAGAGAATTAACGAACCACAAGAGTGTATTGATTTAGTATGCAGTAATAATATGTTAGCTTAGCATTCCATTATTTTATAATCCAAATTTTAACTATGCTCAATTGAATCGTGTTAAAATACATAAAATACATATGCATTAAATGCAATGCAAAAAAATTGGGTAATGAGCCAAGCAGATTATGTTGCGCTGTTGTAAAATAAAATTTGTTCCTCCTGAGATTCAAGAGCCCCCATAACAAATTAAAAACTTACTTATGGGTGAACATCCGTTATCAACACATTTTTATATAATATAATATAATATATAATATAATATATATAATATAATATAATATAATATAATATAATATAATATAATATAATATAATATAATATAATATAATATAATATAATATAATATTTAAGTTATCTGAAGGGTTCAGAACCATACTGGCCCAAGCGCCATTTGCTGAAACGTAGAAAACAAGGGTTGCAATTAAGTTATTATCAGAATTCAATGGAAACATATAGCAAGTAAAATAAAGTATACACATTAAACCTAAATGATATGTCAGTCTTCATTAAACTATGGATGCATGTAATAAAAATTAAGAAACATGTTAAAGGAATTGTCATTGCACCAAATGAGTGGTCTCTGGACCAAAATGATCGCATTTTAATTATTTAAATACAATTTAAATTAAGTAACATATTAAACGATTTATCCTTCTATCAAACACGAATGTTCCCTGGATCAAACGTCCTATTTTAATTATGTAATTACTTTATATTTATTTCTAACGGGTGCAGCGGAGCGCACGGGTACGGCTAGTATTACAATATAAACATTTTAAAATTATTTTAAATTAGTTTAATTAAGTCTAATGTTTAATAAAATTTAAGAATACTAAGGCGCTTTGTTAATAATATTATTTTGTTGTATAACGTTTGGAAGAGATTTTATTAATTACACAGATTGTTTTTGTCCTAAAAAACGAATGTAGAAAAAAAAGATGTTTTTTTTTTTTGTTCAGATTAATTTCAATCAAAGTAATTAGCGGTTTTATTAATTCACTTTCAATTAAATTTTTATAACTTAGTTATCTGGTACGCAATATACTTTCCATTTTTGCTTCTTTTATATATGTAGGTCTGTAATGTGTTCGTCGGCAAGTGACGTGAATATTAAAAAAAAATGAAATGATAAAATAAGTTACTTGCTAACATTTTATTAAATTAATATTCGTTACAAGATCACATTTTGATAATAAATTGCGTTTGTGTAATCATAGAAATGTGGGCGAGTGTTCCTTTAGCAGATTTGTTGAAGTTTCTATGTAATTATTTGCGATCCAGAATGGAAAATCCAAACCGCCCTGTAGACATATTGCACCGTTGATCATGCAGTTATGTATACCTTGATTGTAATTGGATGACGAGATCTGAAACTTAAACATTTACGTTAGAGGGAGGTATATTCCGTATATGTAATGAAATAATATTCGACACGTTGGATGTACTCGTGTCTTTAAAGTTTACAGACCGTTCTATAGCGTCACGTTTGACGTTGGCAACGAGGAGTTATTTTTCATGTTTTTAAGGGGAATTATTTTAGTTATAAGGAGGTGCGGCTTTCTCGAACGCGCTAATTGTACTTATCTATAGTTTAGGAATGACTGTGAAGTTCGAGCGGTCGTCTTTTTTTTTTGTATATTTAGTTAAGGTGAATGTAAAATATAATGGAGCATTTCATGACAACACTGCAACTTAATTTTAATAGTTTGCACACTCGAGACGTTTTGAACAAACATGTTTGCCACGCCATTGATTACAATTGAATTTCAAAATTAATAATCTGTACTAATAATAAATCTGTAGCCGAAATTTTTCTGGTAATTTTCGATTTACCAAAAATAATTGGTCCTAACATATATAATTAACCACCCTGACACCGAAAATCACTTTTTTGAAATTTTTGTTTGTATGTCTGTCTGTCTGTATGTTTGTTACCTTTTCACGCGATAATGGATGAACGGATTTCGATGAAAATTGGAATATAAATTATGTTCGTTGTAACTTAGATTTTAGGCTATATGACATTCAAAACACATTATTTAAAAGGGGAGTTATAAGGTGATCTGAATTAAATAAATCGAAATATCTCGCTTATTATTGATTTATGTGAAAAATGTTACATAACAAAAGTTTCTTTAAAATAATTTGCGATAAGTTTTATTCCTTGAAAAAGTTTGATAGGACTGATATTTAATGAGATAAATGAGTTTTAAAATTAAAATAACTGCCATCTAAGGCCGTACAATGAAATAAAAAGCAAATGACTTCGTCTATAAGGGGCCTTGGACAGCAACAATCGAAAGCTATGAAAGATAGCCTACAGAGAATGTTTCTGTGTCTGTATGAAGTAATATCGGAAGCTAAATTAACCGATTTGTATAATTAATTATTATTTCATCATTGGAAAGTGTAGTTTCTCTAGATGGACATAATACTATAATGTTATTACAGTAACTTCTGATATAATATAATATAATATAATATAATATAATATAATATAATATAATATAATATAATATAATATAATATAATATAATATAATATAATATAATATATATATGTAATATTATATAATATAATTTAAGTTATTTGAAGGGCTCAGAACCATAGTGGGCCAAACGCCATTTACTGAATACGTAGAAAACAAGGGTTAAAATTAAAGTATTACCATAATTCAATGGAAACCTATAACAAGTAAAATAAAGTATACATATTAAATCTAAATGATGTCAATGTTCTTTACACTATGGTTGCATATAATAACAATTAAGAAACATGTTAAAGGAATTGTCATTGCACCAAATGAGTGTCTCTGGACCAAAATGATCGCATTTTAATTATTTGGATGAAATTTAAATTAAGTAACATATTAAACGATTTATCCTTCTATCAAACACGAATGTTCCCTGGATCAAATGTCCTATTTTAATTATGTAATTACTTTATATTTATTCTAACGGGTGCAGCGGAGCGCACGGGTACGGCTAATATCATAATAAATATACAACAGAAGTTTTACACATATTCATTCATTCATTCATTCATTCATTCATTCATTCATTCATAGTGTTCTGCCCAAGGGTAGGTCTTTCACTGCAAACCCAGCATTCTCCTGCATACAAACAATAATTTGCACATATACATTTTTTTACACAACTTTTAACACTGTATCACTTCGGAATATGTATTATATGACTTTCTTGTGTTAAATTCTATCGTACCTGGTTTATATGTTTCGATATATTATGGGTCATCCTCAGAACTGGTCACCCCTTTCCAGCATACTAGCAGAAATATTCTTACACCACATAGAACAGACATACATACAAAACAAAGACAACATTAAACACGCAGACAACATCATATATTGGCACAGATACGTAGATGACATACTAATACTATACAAAGGAAACAAAAGACAGATCCGAAACCTGCATCAACACATAAACAAAATACACCTAAAGCTACACTCCACATTAGAAATTGAAAACAACAAATCCATAAATTTTCTACACATCACAGTAACAAAAGTCGACAACAAACACATATTCAAAGTTTACAGAAAACCCACAACAACACACAGACACAACATATCCAACCACCCAACACAACACAAACAAGCTGCATTCCGAATAATGGTACACAGAGTACTCAACATACCAATGAGCCAACAGGATTACAACGAAGCGCTAAACACAAATACATAGCACAAGAAAACGGATACATAATAGACAACATAATACGTAAGACAAAACACAACCACAAAAAAACATAAGAATACAGCACAAGAACACAAAAAATACATCACACTAATATACGAAAACAAAAACACACACAAGATTGCAACCTCATTCAAGAAATTAAATTACAACATCGCATACAGAACAAATAACACTCTACAAAAACATCTCAACACACAAACAACACAAACAAACAAATATAACCACACAGGCGTATACAAACGCAAATGTAACACCTGCAACAACTTCTACATAGGACAGACAGGCAGATCATTTCAAACACGTTACAAAGAACACATCACAACCATAACAAAATTACAAAACACCTCCACATATGCAGAACACATCACAAATGCTAACAACACCTACAGAGACATCATCACAGACATTGAAATACTACACATCCAACCAAAAAGCCAGAAACTAAACACACTAGAACAATACGAAATATATACACACACAAAAACGCACCCCAACGAAATTCTCAACACACAACTCAGTTTCAGAACACACACACTCTTTGACTCTACACTACACCACACGAACACACCCTCACAGGAAAAAAACAAGAGGCGCCAAGACCAACAACGACCAGTTCTGAAGATGACCCATAATAGGTCGAAAACATGTAAACCAGGTACTATAGAATTTAACACAAGAAAGTCATATAATACATATTCCGAAATAATTTGCACCTATTTATTGAAATAACTACTATTACAATGACAAAAAATATACATTCTAAAAATATGTTACCACTCTTTATACAAAAATAATCATTTCCAAATTCCGAAATAAACAACTGCAGTGTAGATATTGGTGGCTGCACTTGTCTCCTGGTGCACCTCCTCTAGGACTGAATGAGATCGCAATGAACTCATCGACATACATACATACATACATACATACATACATACATACATACATACATACATACATACATAACGCGTGCTTCTACAGGGCCATCATTTTATTTTTACTAAATTTCTAATGTTAACCTGGCTATACCTTTGGATCAACGATTAAGAACCGGAAACACTGTTTGCTACCCCCCATCCACGACTGGAGTTCGATGATACTGGCGTAATATACAAACAGATCACTTTACTAGGTATAGGAAGGAAGGAAAGTAGTTCATCCATTTACTGTACGTAAACTAGGAAATATCGCGATTTTGAGTTTGATAATTGTCTTTAGGTTTTTGTTTAATCAAAATACAGTACAGTACTAACAATAAGTGTTTTTACTCATGAACTGAGCTGTCCATGTGGACGTATTCATTATGCAGTGTATATTATACTGCCTACAGAACATTAGCGTACACTATGGAGAATGAAGTTAAATTGAAAAATAATCATAATATGGATATTTAAACACATTTTTGAAAATGGTGGCCGTTCATTTCGATACAGGCTTCAGTTTTAATGTACATATTATCGTACTGTAGACTATTGTATCTAATTCCGATTACCAGGTTCGTACTTCATATCAGTAACTCATGTTGAAATAATTCTGTACCTACTCTATAAAAGAGACCTTACGTACTGTAAATTCAATCTTAACTTCTGCCCAATCCAAAAAGATAAAATTACTCAGACATGCTATCTACTGTCCATCCAAGTGGTTACGTCGCAGCGTTGTAGAAAGGGAAGAAATCACGTGACAGTTAATTACTTAACGAGGCCCTTCTATTTAAGTTATTTTAAACAATTGTATGGGTATAATATTAGGTAGACGTCCAATTCCTAACAAAAATTAATGTTCTCAGAAAAGAGCTAAGACAGCCCAGCCACTAGCATTTACAGAGAGGCGAATAGAAGCAGGTGGGGGAAACCGGGATGCGACGTAGGCAAATGGAAAATGATGCAATATTGAAAGCTCTTTCGCCACTGGAAAACGCGAACATATTTTTGGAACGCACTGTTTACTATGACAGTAAGGCTACTATGACTGTATATGCGGTCTTGGATCTGTGTGGAGGACGGTTGAACTTCATTAGTAGAAGGGATGGGAGTGAAGTACATTCAAAAACTCAGGTACAATAAAAATTGAAGTAAAAATAAAATGATGTCCCTGTATATAACACAAGTCAGAACTCATAGAGGTCTTGTAACCTGCTTGTGGCTTTGACTGACGTCATTAATGTACCAGGAGATACTACTCCATCCAATATAGCTCTTGTGACAAACATGCGAAGTCTGGACATCGTTAAATATGAAGAATTATTATATGAAGAATGCATTGATTTGTATGTAAAAACAACTTCGTTGTACTGGAGTCTTACAGTGTGAAATGTGCATGAATTGATTAAAACTGATTTCGAGGAAATGGAAGCTGTTCCGACAAATGGGAGACGGAATGCTGAGAGAAAGTGAGCCCATATAACTCAAAAGGGCAGCCATGCATTAGAGAATCGATATTTTCATCGCGTCTCATTTAACAATTCGTACCTTTCAAAGCATCTTATTCATATCTCGCATAAGTTCATTTTCATTTTTCACAGCTCCCTCATATTCTCGTATCCGGATGCTGGAATCAGTCAACAGAACTGATTTAAGTATCGATACAAATGATCGACTTCTTAGCACATCGGAAAATCTTGTCGATAAAGCAATGAAACGGTGGAAGTTTATAATAATATGTATATAATGTGAATGCCAGAATTTCTTGAGAAATTTTGCAAGATGGACGCGAATATAATGCCATATTAAAGATGCTACAAATAATTGTGTGATGCGAGGTAATAAGGGCGTGAGTCAGAATTTGGTGGCTTTGAGTAATGGCATTCATGTTGAATGTAAAAAAATGTACTTTTTCAGATGGTATGAAGGCCATATGTCTATCCTCTTCCTTAATGAATTAGAGCGTCAGATTTCTAACCCATCATAATGCTGTTAGTCCTCATTTCAAACTGTGCTTTTCGTATATTGAGAACTTGCAATTTATGACTTATACCTCGTCGACATAATTACTTAGGCTACAAATGATTTTTAAAGAACCCGGAGGTTCATTGCCGCCCTCACATAAGTCCGCCATCGGTCCCTATCCTGTGAAAGATTAATCCAGTCCCTACCTTCATATCCCACCTCCCTCAAATCCATTTTAATATTATCCTCCCATCTACGTCTCGGTCTCCCCAAAGGTCTTTTTCCACTCAGGTCTTCCAACTTCTAGGATATATGCTTTTCTGGATTCGACCATACGTGCTATATGCCCTGCCCATCTCACACGTCTGGATTTAATGTTCGTAATTATGTTAGGTTAAGAATACAATGCGTGCAGTTTTGCGTTGTGTAGCTTTCTCCATTCTCCTGTAACTTCATCCCTCATAGCCTCAAATATTTTCCTAAACACATCATTCTCGAACACCCTTAACCTCCGTTCCTCTCTCAAAGTGATAGTCCAAGTTTCACAATCATACACAACAACCGGTAATTGTGAGAATATATTATATTCATATCGGATGTTTCAGACTATCCGCATCAGCCTTTTTTCTCGAAAAGTGTATGATACTGCTTGTTTACAAAAAAAAAAATTTGATAACAGAAACCTATGTAAAGAATCGATTGCTAGTAGTACCATTTCCCATAACAAACCGGAAGTAGAGGTGCATGTGGTCAACTTCGAAGTTTCAAATGAGAGCATAGGTAATTGAAGGTACCAATGGAAACTACTTTGAAAAAGAAACAACGTTTACTGAAACTTTTTTTTCTAACTTTTATTGTTCACTCACAAAGCAACAAAAATGGTATCTTCTAAGAAATGCTGTATGTTAACTTATGTACGTACACTCTTCATAGCAAGTGTTCAAAATGTACGCCACCCTATGCTAAACAATGTTCTGATCACCTGCTAACATCCGTGATTGCACTTCTGCACAGTTGAGAGACCCACAGGCTTCTCTAATTCTTTGTTTCATGTTTTCTCTAGTTGTTGAATGCACCTGGTAGACCATGTCTTTAATCCTCTCCCACAAAAAGATAGATAGATAGATAGATAGATAGATAGATAGATAGATAGATAGATAGATAGATAGATAGATAGATAGATAGATAGATAGATAGATAGATAGATAGATAGATAGATAGATAGATAGATAGATAGATAGATAGATAGATAGATAGATAGATAGATAGATAGATAGATAGATAGATAGATAGATAGATAGATAGATAGATAGATGGATAGATAGAAATGAATAGATAATATAGATAGAATAGATAGATAGATAATAGATAATAGAAAATGAATGAATAATGAATGAATGAATAAATAATGAATGAATGAGTGAATAATAAATAAATAAATAAATAAACGGGTAAATAAAAATTGAATGAATATATGAATAAGTGAATGAATGAATAAATAATAAATGAATGAATGAGCGAATAATAAATAAAATAAATAAATAAATAAATATAAATAAATAAATAAACAGGTAAATAAAGAATGAATATACATGAATAAGTGAATGAATGAATAAATAATAAATGAATGAATGAGCGAATAATAAATAAATAAATAAATAAAGTAAATATATAAATGCATAAATAAATTGATAGATGAATAAATTAATAAATGATGGATGGTTGATGGGTGGATGGATGGGTAGGTAGATGAGTGGATGGATAAATAAAAACATGGGCTATAAAATAAAAAGATATCGATATTTTTCTCGTGTCGAGTCTGCGAACTTTGTACAATATGTAGTTACTGACGATGTAGGCTAACCATTAGACAGTGAGGATGACAGATAGACTACTTTTGTACTTTAAGGCTATTTGTCGAAAATCTGAACATTTCTCATATCTAATCGCGAGAGATGCAGTTTGCAATTTGTAAAGCTGTCTTTGTCCCTTGCACCATTGCAACATGACACAGCAGTACTGATGGTCGCTCGCCCGTGCATGCGCTATGTAGCCAGGGGCTGTACTCTGCATTGTACAATGTCTACTTGCTGGAGGAAGTTACGTGCCACGGTATTTACAAGTCCCTGCGTATGTTTACATTTTGGCCGCATCACACCTACCGGATGTTACACATATTACGAATGTGCAACAAAAAATTCTTGGAACACGCGCATAAAAAGCCTTGACTGTACATCCGTGTTTGTATGAGCTCGCATTTGATTACATACAGACATACAAACAATTCCCGTTGACAAGATAGATGTTATAACTTTTTTCTTGAATTTCAATGTTACTGCTACATGTTCTGACGAAATAGGACTGAATTAAATTAACATCAACAACCAACACTGCTGATGTTGATGTTATTTAACTTGGAATTCTTCAGTAAACAGTATTGCAATAATTATATTAATATACTGTACAGCAGGGTTGGGCAGAATTATGCACTCCGTGCTTGCACGGTGTACTACGAGAGGAGTGTGCTTATAGAGTGCACGAAAACCGGTTTATTGAAGTTGCGTTACGTACTGTATGTTTCAAAAGAAAATGTTATTCTACCAAACTAAATAAGAACATAAAGTAATGAAACACTTCCTTAAACACAAAACAAAACATGTCTGTTGCTCACTAATCCATATTACTCAATTTCTCAAGATTTGGAGAAACTGCATTAGCACAAGCTATGTGAAGAACTGCCGTTAAAAGCCCATCATTTCTTGTTTGAGATTTGTTTATTTTCGCAATAGAAAATAACTGTTCACATCTATAAGTGGAACCAAATAAACACAAAACTTTCTCACACAGCTTATGCGGATTGGGAAAGCGTTCTCTTAGGAATCAGTTATAAAACTGCATAAGACTCGACCTTGAATCATATTTCGCTCGCATCTCTCGATCACATCGCAGGTCAATCAATTCACACTATAATGAAGGGGGGACGTTATCAATAATCAGTTGGAATCAGAACATATAGCAAAAATACGCAAATCCACTTCCACGTAATCTAAATCGTGGAACCTTGATGTAAATTCCTCTAATAGACCGGATAGAATACATGCGTACATTTCGAAATTTTCATTGTTCAAAATTCTATGCCCTTAGATAAGGATGGGAAATGATATATTTCGCCCTTTTGCATTCGACGTATCCATAACAGCAATTTCTCCTTAAAAGCTGCAATTCTATCAGTAAATTGTGTAATAAGAATTTCTGTTCCCTGAAGTCCTAAATTTAACTCATTAAAAGCTGTAAGATCTGTTATAGCTGCTGGCACACTACAGCGCTCTGCAGCGCTCGCACTTGGAATTCCCCGTGCGCACGGAGGGCAAATGCACTCAAACGCCCATCGCTGATATACAGGGTGTAAGTAAAATAACTGTGCACGGTTTAACAGCATATTCCTTGGATAGAGTACAACAAAAATGTCTAATAATGTATTAGCCACAAATGAATATTTTCTAAAAAAAATAATTTTCTCCTAACAGTTAAATTAACACTGTTTTACTCTGTAAGTTCTCTCCGTAAGATTCTGATTTTTGCTCTTATTATTACAGAAACTGATAACTTTGTATAACGATTTTATCTCATTTGGTTTGCCAGAGCATCCTTAATTACGTCGCTTAGTTTTGGCATCAGTAAATTTTACTGATAGATTGTCATGTGGACTCATTCTTTATATTCACTAGATGTGTTTCTTGTCGTTACCAATCATTCCACATCTCTGCAGCTGACGTCTGACGGAGTTTACCCCATCGTTACTCTTCTTTGTAATCTGGTTTTCTATCTAGTTCGGGAAGCCGACTTCCCAGTCCTACTTCTACTGGATCATCGGCGAGAAAAGCATCGCTGTTTAAGTTTACCTATCTTGCGTTTGTTTACAGTGCAGTATGTTTATGTTAATAGTAAACAAAAACAAACTGACCTCTTTGTTTATGTGAAATTTCAAATGTTTATTTAAAATTTAAAATTTTCAGATTTAAAATGCTTCGAAAGATGCTATAACATGGTCAAGTACAAATTTATATAATAATATAGAACAGAACATATAATACAGAATAATACATCAGACTACAGAATATAATTACAACAATAGAAATAGAAATAAAATAATACAATCAATATAAAAAGAGGATACAATAATATTAACAAAATTTGAGGACCGAATGAGCAGCGCTCGTGTTCGGTCGCAGCTCAGATATAATATTAATATAAGAGCAATATAAAAATAAAATAAAATAGAAACTAAAATTAAAATTATAGCTACAATGGAATTATATAATATAATATATTATTAATATAAGAGGAATATAGAAAATAAAATATATACTAAAATTAAAATTACAGCTACAGTGAATTTATATAATAAAATATATTATTAATATAAGAGGAATACAGGAAATGAAATAAAATAGAAACTAAAATTAAAATTACAGCTGCAATGAAATTATACAATATAAAATATTATTAATATAAGATAATATAAGAGGAATATAGAAAATAAAATAGGAACTAAAATTAAAATTACAGCTACAATGAAATTATATAATATAATATATTATTAATATAAGAAGATATAGAAAATAAAATAGGTACTAAATTAAAATTACAGCTACAGTGAATTTATATAATAAAATATATGATTAATATAAGAGGAATATAGAAAATAAAATAAAATAGGAACTAAAATTAAAATTTATGAATCATCCTAATAATATAATATAATAGATAATATTTTAGCCAAAAAGAATATATCAATAGCAGTAATTTCGGAAACTAAAAAGAAATTGAAAGGATCTAAAGAAACTGAAAACTACCTTCAGTTCTATTCTGGAGTTGACAGCAAGAGTAGGGCCAGAGCTGGTATCATGGTAATGATACATAAACGTTTCAGGCATGTTGTAGATAATTATTATTACTGGAATGAACGATTGATTCAATTACGATTAAAATTGCAAAGAGGTTATCTTACAGTTATTGGCATCTATCCAGTAGAAGGGAAAGACGAAGAAAATGAAGAATTTTATACTAACTTACAAAAATTGTCAGTAAAGTTAACAAATCAGATATGCTTTTAATCATGGGAGATTTTAATGCTAGAGTAGGAAATATAAAAATTGAACAATTTGTAGGTACTCATGGTGAAGAAACATGTAATAATAATGGTAATAGATTAATTGATTTTGTGATGTATAATCAACTCAAAATCATGAATACAATGTTCGAACATAAAGAAAGTCATAAATATACATGGGAGCCAGGAATTCAAAATCTATCATCGATTATATCATATGTAATTTTCGTTTATCAGACATGGTTATGGATGCCGAGTTTTAGAGGCCAGGAATTAGAAACAGATCATTATCTACTAATTAGCTCAGTACGTTTAAAACCAAGATGGTTGAGAAAGAAAACGCATATGAAAATGATAATTTACTCTTCAAAGTCAGTTTACTTAGAGATTTTAGTATTGCTAATCTCTACCGAAATAGAATGGATATTCTTGTAGATCAATTACCCCTTCTTGATAATGTTGAAGATGAATGGTTGAATGTGAAACAAATTTTAACACAAGCCGCCAAAGAAAGTTTGGGACAAAAAAGGCGTGGTTTAGAAAGAAAGGCTTGCGACAGTGGGATGATGACATAACAAGATAATTGCAGATAAAAGACAAGCATTCAATAAGTACATCTCAACCAAGAAAGAAGAAGATCAAACTGATTATCGTAAGAAACGGGCAATCGCAAAGAGAGAAGTTCGAAAAAACATAGACAGAATTGGATAAACTTTGTGGCATACTTAGAAAATGATATCACTTGGCCTCAACCACAGACTTATAAAATTCTTAAGAAATTAAATTGCGAAGTAAAAGATAATCTAAGAATAAATGTTATTTCTCAGGACAATTGGTTACAGTATTTTCAACAATTATGGTCTACATCAACACAATCTCTCACGCTTCCATTTTCAACTAATCCTTTATTGGAGTCAATTTCTATGGATGAACTACAAAGAGTCTTGGCTAAATTGAAAAACAATAAATCTCAGGAGAAGATTTAATAAATAGTGAATTATTTAAATATGCTAGCCATAAATTTCTACAAAGATTTTGAGATTTTTAAATTTGATTTGGGAGGGACAAGGATTTCCGAAAGCTGGACTAAATCTATTGTAATTCCTATACATAAGAGAGGAGATTTGAAAATTACGGATAATTATAGAGGAATAAGTTTATTGAACGCAGGATATAAAATTTATGCAAATATTTTGAAAAACAAACTCAATAAGCATTACGACAATATTATCAGTGAGGAACAAAATGGTTTTCGTCGAGGAAGATCCTGTTGTGATGGATATTTCGCCTTGAAATTACTGGTTGAGAAACATAGAGAATTTAATTTAGAAACGCATATGGCATTCATTGACTTTAAAAGGCTTTTGATAAAGTCAATCGGAATAAATTACTTCAGATTTTGGCAGATGATCAAGTACCTCAACAGATTATACAAAATATTTACAATATATATAAAACAACCATCATAGCAATTCGAAGCAACAATAAACTTTCACAGTGGCAACCCATTTATAGTGGAGTACGACAAGGCTGTGGCCTTTCACCACTTCTGTTTATTATATATATAAATAGAATCATTCAAGATTGGCGACAGACACGACATGGATTTATTCAATTAATCGAAATTTGCAGCTTGATGCTTTACTTTTCGCTGATAATTTAGTTCTCATGGCATCAACTGAGGATGATTTACAATATTCAGTACACAATTTAAATAAGGTCAGTGAAAAATATAACATGGAAATTAATATTGAAAAATCGAAAATCATGTCATTTTGTGGGAAATTCCCTGTACCAAGCAAAATCTGTTTGAATAATAAAATAATAGAAAGAGTAAATACCTTCACTTATCTTGGCTATACACTATCACCTTATGATGAAGTAGATATTGCTGAAAAAATATGTAAATATAATAAAACAATGGGGATCATTAATAAAATCATGAAACCTTCACTAGTACAAAGACACACAAGAATAGGCTTGTATAAAACCTTAGCACAGCCAGTATTAAGCTATGGTAGCGAAGCGTGGACTGTGAAGAATAAAGATGTCAGTAGAATAACAGCAAGTGAGATGAGGTTTATGAGAGCAACAGCTGGATATACTCGCTGGGATCATAAAATGCAAGAACTTCAAATAGAACCCATTATGCAGTTCATCAGCAAATATCAACTTCAGTGGAAGGGTCATCTCGAACGAATGAATCGATGCAGAATTCCAAAAGCACTGCTTCATTACCATCCATATGGCAAAAGATCTCTAGGCCGTCCAAAGAAGAGATGGACTGAAAATTCTAGTTTGAGACAGTAACAGGCCACTTGGCCTAATACTTGTTAGGAAGATGATGATGATGATGATGATGATGATGAATCATCCTCATTTTTGTACGAATAACAATTTTTTCATATATTAAAAACTAGCCGTACTCGTGCGCTCCGCCGCACCCGTTAGAAATAAATGTAAAGTAATTACATAATTAAAATAGGACGTTTGATCCAGGGAACATTCGTGTTTGATAGAAGGATAAATCGTTTAATATGTTACTTTATTTAAATTGTATTAAAAATTAAAATGCGATCATTTTGATCCAGAGACCACTCATTCGGTCATAAAATTATTTTAGGAAATACAGGAAACGAATGTACAGAATAGCCTATCAAGTATTCTGTGCATAAGAAGCTATTTTAATCTTACCTGTCCTCGATTCACTCAGAAGTTACTGTAATAACATTATAGCATTATGTCCATCTAGAGAAACTACACTTTCCAATGGTGAATTAATAATTAATTATACAAATCGGTTAATTTAGCTTCCGACATTACTTCATACAAACACAGAAACATTCTCTGTAGGCTATGTTTCATAGCTTTCGATTGTTGTTGTCCAAGGCCCCTTATAGACGAAGTCATTTGTTTTTTATTTCATTACACCGCCTTAAGTGGCGTTGTTATTATAATTTTGAAACTCATTTATCTCATTAAATATCAGTCCTATCAAAATTTTGCATTGAGTAAAACTTATCGGTAATTATATAAAAAAAACCTTTTGTTATGTAATATTTTTCATGAAAATTAATAATAAGGGAGATATTTCGATTTATTTAATTATGGCCCCCTTATAACCCACCTTTTAAATAAAATATTTTGAATGCCATATAGCCTAAATTCTAAGTTACAACGAACGCCATTATCGGGTGAAAAGGTAACAAGCATCCAGATAGACAGACAGACAGACAGACAAACAAAAATTGCAAAAAAGCGATTTTCGGTTTCACGGCAGTTAATTATATATCTGCGGATTAGCACACCGCATGATCTCTAAAGAGCTCCCCTTTTTAGGAGGCCTTAGCCCTTCACGGGAAGTTCACAGGCTATTTCATTCATTCATTCATTCATTCATTCATTCATTCATTCATTCATTCATTCATTCATTCATTCATTCATTCATTCATTCAATTAGATATGTTAGGACCAATTATTTTTGGAAAATCGAAAATTACCAGAAAAATTTCGGCTACAGATTTATTATTAGCAGGGAACGGATTTATATGGACTAAAAATATATGAAATATGTAAATATATATGTAGTTATTTTTACCAAAATATGGAATTAAATATGGATTTTTACCAAAATATGGAATTAAATATGGACTTAAAATTATAAAAAAATGACTATGTACGTTAAATATTGGTACATTTTAATCAAACTAAACAAAAAATATAATGGACGTACCTTATCTTCCAATGTAGTTTCAACAAAACACAATTTTTATTGTCTGTTACCATAACAATAGGTTACAAACATTTCTTTCAAGTGCTGAAAAGTGAATCTTCTTCTATTGTCTCTGAGGATAGATTTATACTGACTAAAAGAGCGTTCGACGTCACAAGAAGTAACTGGTACATAATTCAATTTCACAATGTCTGCTGGGGATAAGTCCAAGTTAATCTTCACTGTTGATTCACCACTCATCACAGCTACAACCTTTGTAGTTCTTCATATCCAGGGTTTTTGAAAGTACAGTGTCCACCTTAGCTCTTACTGCATCTGCAACTTTACTTCTACCACGATTCAGTTGTTCCACAGTACTATTTATAATTTCAAAACTTTCAGATAGTGAAAGGTGCCTATTTTGGAGACTTTTGAGCGTTTTTATGATGCATGAAAATGTATGCTGAATGTGAGCTAAGTCATTCTTCACACTTATGTCACAGGTAACTGTTTTCGCAGTATCAATTGAGACTGCATCTTCAGAGTCCAATGCAAGGAGAACATTGTTAATAGAGTCTATATGTTCGGCATAATATTCAACTGCTTCTAGCCATGTACCCCATCTAGTTAAAATTGGCTTTGGTGGCAATGGAATTTCAGGGTACATTTCTTTCAACACGTTAACTCTACTGGGAGCTTTGAGAAATACTTTTTCACTGATGAAATCAACAAATCTACTTTAGGAAATTGTCTCTGACCACTTCTGCCACACGATGAAATGCATGCGCCACACAAGTAAAATGAGTCAATTTAGGATATACAACAGATAATGCTTGTCCAGCTTTGACCATATAAGGGGCAGCATCGCTAATAAAGAATAACACATTATCGTACATAATACCCTTTGGCCACAGGATACCCATAGCTTCGTTGAACAGTTTAACTATAGTTTTGTTATTGCACTTTTCTAGAACATCACAATGTAAAAGAATTCGTTCAGAATATTGTTCACTTAACAAACCGATAACTACATTACCAACAAGTCTACCTTCTTTGTCGGGAGTCTCATCAATGGAAACCCAAATTGAACTATCTTTAATTTCATCTCTTATCTTCTGTATTGTCTCATCGTAGATGGATGGAGCATACGTCTTCCTAAGTGTTGACTCATCCGGGATTGTATGTTGAGTATATTTTTCAAGGAATTCCTGAAGACCTTATTCTTTAGTTTGTAGAGAGGAATATCAGCAGAGATGAGAGAACGGCACAGGTCGATGTTAAACTCAGATCTTACATTCGATGTTGTTGGTTGTGTTAAAAACAATTGTCTCTGCTTGGAATTTAGTTGTTTGTTGGCCTGATGTTTACTAGTTGTAATGTGTTGTTGCACCAGGAACTTTTGTGTAGATGATACTGCACACTGACACAAATTACAAAATAATATTTTATTGTCAGTTGATAAACCATCTTCTTTAAATTCTGAAATGTAACTTGTTAGTTTTGATTTTAAATTGACTGAATGACGTACTTTTGGCATATTTACCGTCTTTATAGTATGATTTACAAAACTGAACCTATGTGTACTCTGACTGGCATTTAACTGTTGAGCTGCACAACTGAAGTCTGTTAAAAATTTTAAATTAAATTAATACAGTTTTGTAACTTACTTTCCCATTGTTGATAGGACTGCTAATTTTCAAATAACTCTGATGTTAAAGGGATTACTGAACATGTGTTTAAATCTCTATTGTTGAAATGTATTTTTAAAAGTTAATGGAATTTTGTTTTGTTCTATTGTTAAACCTAATATAATATGGACTGTTTTATATGAAATATGGAAAATATATGGAAATTAACGAAAATATGTACTAAACTCTAAAATATGGAAAAATATGGAAAATAAAAGTAGGATTTTTCAACCCTACACATTGTGAAACATAAAGATAATGCAAAATATAAATTATATTAGCTTTATAAGTAAATATGTATTTACATATAAATCCTTTCCCTGATTATTAGTATAGATAAATGGAATATTTCGTTAAGCTTTTAAATTAACGTTGGGAAATTTTGTTATGATGTCGCATTCATTTATTTCCTCTTGATTTTTTATCACAGCTGGTTAGATTCGAAATTGCATTGTTTTAAACATTACATTTCTTTTTCATTCAAACAACGCCTGCTGCAATAATTAATAACGCCATCATTTTGACAGAAAGCGTGACCACATTTCTCGAATGTCAAGGGCATGAAAGTTATACGTAAAAAAAAACTAAGTATTGCACAAAGTTCTTAATATAAATTTACTTGATTACGGTACTGATATGGAAAATTTTGTAACGCTTTGCTTAAACACAAAATAAATGAGAAAGAAAAGCCGAATTACAAAGTAAAAAAGATTTGTTGCGTGCTAACATAATATTTGATGACAGCACTCGTATGATCCGTGCTCTTTTGTTTTGCCTGTGTCTTGCTTTGGTAACCCGACGCACAGGTTATATGCCGGAGATGTCTCGTATTGTGGTGGACGCACTCATGATATCGATCCAGGGTTATTTGTATCCCGTAAACGACCCTGGTGACCGTATAGTCTAATGGAAATCGCATACATCTTTATTATGAGCTGGAAGTCTCCCCATACGTCTGTATGGCTGGGCATGCGATAACTCCAACTGTCAGGGCAAGCAGAACCCTGTCCGGAGGTTTGGGCTCTTATTTCGAGAGGAAGAAAAATTCCATAGCTGGTATATATCTATGTGCTCTATGTGCCTGGGATTCGAATTGCGTCACGAAAATCGAAATGGGAAAGTATGAATCTTAGAATCGTGAGTGTGGTTAAATTACACTGCAGGATAGAAATTGCTTCGAAGGAGATTAAGTACGCCTAATATAAAAAAGATACACTTCGCATCATAATATCAGAAGGAGACGCATGTGGTTTTTATGTGACTATAGACATAAATCATAATTATCTTCTGCATTAGCAATCGTCACATTTACCACTAGAATTTGCACATCACCTTCACCACTGTCAATCGCACATCACCTTCACCACTGTCAATCGCACATCACCTTCACCACTGTCAATCGCACATCACCTTCACCACTGTCAATCGCACATCACCTTCACCACTGTCAATCGCACATCACCTTCACCATCGTCTTCATCAATCGCATCATCACTACTTCACTTCACTGTCAATCGCACATCACCTTCACCACTGTCAATCGCACATCACCTTCACCACTGTCAATCGCACATCGTCTTCACTACTGTTAATCGCACATCATCTTCACTACTGTTAATTGCACATCGCCTTCACTAATGTCAATCGCACATCGTCTTCACTACTGTTAATTGCACATCATCTTCACAACTGTTAATCGCACATCATCTTCACTACTGTTAATTGCACATCGCCTTCACTAATGTCAATCGCACATCATCTTCACTACTGTTAATCGCACATCATCTTCACAACTGTTAATCGCACATCATCTTCACTACTGTTAATTGCACATCGCCTTCACTAATGTCAATCGCACATCATCTTCACTACTGTTAATTGCACATCGCCTTCACTAATGTCAATCGCACATCGTCTTCACTACTGTTAATCGCACATCATCTTCACAACTGTTAATCGCACATCATCTTCACTACTGTTAATTGCACATCGCCTTCACTAATGTCAATCGCACATCATCTTCACTACTGTTAATTGCACATCGCCTTCACTAATTAATCGCACATCATCTTCACTACTGTTAATCGCACATCATCTTCACTAACTGTTAATCGCACATCATCTTCACTACTGTTAATTGCACATCGCCTTCACTAATGTCAATCGCACATCATCTTCACTACTGTTAATCGCACATCATCTTCACAACTGTTAATCGCACATCATCTTCACTACTGTTAATTGCACATCGCCTTCACTAATGTCAATCGCACACATCGTCTTCACTACTAATGTCAATCGCACATCATCTTCACTACTGTTAATCGCACATCATCTTCACAACTGTTAATCATCACATCATCTTCACTAATGTCAATCGCACATCATCTTCACTATTGCACATCGCCTTCACTAATGTCAATCGCACATCATCTTCACAATCGCACATCATCTTCACTACTGTTAATCGCACATCTGTTAATCTTCACTAATGTCAATCGCACATCATCTTCTGTTAATCGCACATCATCTTCACAACTGTTAATCGCACATCATCTTCACTACTGTTAATTGCACATCGCCTTCACTAATGTCAATCACACTAATGTCAATCGCACATCATCTTCACATCATCATTCTTCACAACTGTTAATCACATCATCTTCACTACTGTTAATCATCTAATGTCAATCACATCACTGTTAATCGCACATCATCTTCACTACTGTTAATCGCACATCATCTTCCTTCACTAATGTCAATCGCACATCATCATCTTCACATACTTCACTAATTCAATCGCACATCATCTTCACTACTGTTAATTCATCATCTTCACTAATGTCAATCGCATCATCTTCATCTTCACTACTGTTAATCGCACATCATCTTCACTAATGTCAATCGCACATCATCTTCATCACATCATCTTCACTGTTAATCGCACATCATCTTCACTACTGTTAATTGCACATCGCCTTCACTAATGTCAATCGCACATCACCTTCACTACTGTTAATCGCACATCACCTTCATCACTGTCAATCGCACATCATCTTCACTACTGTTAATTGCACATCATCTTCACTAATGTCAATCGCACATCATCTTCACTACTGTTAATCGCACATCATCTTCACTACTGTTAATCGCACATCATCTTCACTACTGTTAATCGCACATCGCACATCTTCACAATGTAATCGCACATCATCTTCACTACTGTTAATCGCACATCATCTTCTGTTAATCGCACATCATCTGTACTGTTAATTGCACAATCGCATCTTCACTATCGCACATCATCTTCACTACTGTTAATTGCACATCGCCTTCACTAATGTCAATCGCACATCACCTTCACTACTGTTAATCGCACATCACCTTCATCACTGTCAATCGCACATCACCTTCACTACTGTTAATCGCACATCACCTTCATCACTGTCAATCGCACATCACCTTCACTACTGTTAATTGCACATCGCCTTCACTAATGTCAATCGCACATCATCTTCACTACTGTTAATCGCACATCATCTTCACTACTGTTAATTGCACATCGCCTTCACTAATGTCAATCGCACATCATCTTCACTACTGTTAATCGCACATCATCTTCACTACTGTTAATCGCACATCATCATCTTCACTACTGTTAATCGCACATCACCTTCATCACTGTCAATCGCATATCACCTTCACTAATGTCAATCGCACATCATCTTCACTACTGTTAATCGCACATCACCTTCACTACTGTTAATCGCACATCACCTTCATCACTGTCAATCGCATATCACCTTCACTACTGTTAATCGCACATCACCTTCACCACTGTCAATCGCACATTACCTTCTTCGCTATCACTCGTACACCACCTTCGCTACTACTTTTCATAAGATATTCTTCGACATAATTTATGACTGACTGCCACTTTGAAGGAATACAGTGGTTTGGAATTTAAGAAATCTTCAAGCCAAATTTGAAGAGTAGTTTCCTTATTAAAAGAGATTTCGCGGAGATTGTTCAATAGACAGCAGAAAAGGTAAACATCTGATGGAGCAAGTACAGAAGACTAGGGTGAATGTGTGATAATTCCAAACCAAGGTCTTGGATAATCGCTTTTGTTATCTTAGCAGTATGTGGGTGTAAATTATTATACTGCACAAACACTTAATGCAATCTTCCCGGTCGTTTTTCTTCAATTGCGGCTCGAAGGCGACTGAGTTGTTGACAATAAATCTCTGCAGTGATGGTTAGATACTTGGAAGCAATTTATAATAATGTCTTTTTGTCCCATCACATGCACAACATTAGCTTACGTTGGACGGATATCAGGTTTAGCACGGGAGTTGATTTTTCATTAGGACTCGACCATTCCTTTCTTTTCTTGATGTTTATATAAATACACCATTTTTCGTCAGCATTGACAATCTGGAACAATAACTATCGGATGTTGACGACGGTGACCTTATTCCTACTTAAACTCAAACAAAAGGAAATATCAGAAATGTTCTTCTTCTACTTGTCACTACATTTTCTTTAACCCATAATTAACACAAATTCTCTTAAACCTGTAAAATTCTATGCTTACTCAGTGACACGAGAGAGAATATCATCGAAATGATAGCCGTCTAAATCTTGGATTTAAAATATCGGCATCCTAATCAACTCAAATGAACAAAAAAGAAAATGTAAATTAATGTTAAAAAAAATAAATAATGAAATTTTCAAAAATAATATTTTGCGACAAGATTTGGTAGATATCAAAACGATAAAAATTATTGAAAATAAATAATATACATTGAATATTATAAAGATGAATAGAGATGGTGATTGATGATGTTCAATGAAGATTTTAAAATGGTTGATGCAATTGTCTGAAGAGCCTTATCGGGAACCTTTAATTTTCTGAGGATCTCCAATGTAAATTTGGGAATTGTTCCTCGCGCACCAAACATAAGTCCAATGACATTCCAATCTTGAATATTATATTTATGACCGAGATCATCACAGCATGGAAGGCAAATAGCGCGTTTCTCTTCATGTACCTGCTTTGGTTGATCTTCATTAATTTCGAACCTTACAGTGGGGTCAAGAATGAGACCAGTTTTTTTATCTCGGTCAATTATTATGATGTCAGCACGCCGTGTAGATCCTTCCGTAGAAAGACATTGAACTTCCTCATATACTTCGTATTCACCATGTTCCCTTAATCTGTTAGCAATTATTGAGCGGACTGTGTTATGTCTGTCAGTTCGCAGTAATTCGCCCTGAGAGCAGAAATCTAGCACGTGGGGTAACGTTTCATGCTCATTGCATCTCCAGCAATGGGTATTGCTAAGGGTTCTAACGGGGAGAGATCTAACTGTGATAATATTGGTGCTCATTTTAATGGCCTCGGTCCATTGGCCACAAGATAGACCTTTCTTATTGCTAATACAGGTGTTACCTTAAAATGACAAATGATAAATAGCAGATACCAGAGGCGTCTCCCGCATATTTCTTAAGAGGAGGAAAGAAATTAACAACACGAAATGACACCTTCTTGAATGAAACATGCTACAAATTAGCCTACATGCATACATGTAAGACCAGGTAGTGTTGGGGTTGGCCTTCCCTTCTGTATAGCAATAATCTGTTCTTGTAAACTCAGTTTCCTAAATTGTCCAAAATATATTATGATTTCACTTCCATTCATTGTTGAATAATTGCGCAAATTAACAATTACAAGGAAATTCACAACCTCGCATCATTTTTCGAGCACACTACAGCATCACACGTGTTGGAAGAGACTAGCTACTAACTCGTAACCGGAACCGTTTTACGGAAATGGAAATGGGAATGGGAAATAATCAGAGGAAAGCGAGAACACTGCACCCACCCACGTGGTCTGTGTTGCCACATGTACATTTTACAAGTTCAGTATCACATACTTTTGAAGAATGTCAGTTCTTGTAAAGTCATACTATCATTATTGTTCAAAGCTGCCGGTGGCCGATTAATTTGTTATGTTAAAAAATGATGTAGTTTGGAGTACCTACTTTCAGTTTCAAATATATTTGTACAAAACTGACAACTTGGCTGTTGCCCTGTCTAGTGAACAATGAATAGAAGTGAATTTCAGGGACCAACTACGTAAAACTACTTCCTCTTTGTTTTACATAAACCCGACTTTAACTTTCAGATATCCACGAAAGTTTCAAACCATGAATAGTAGCCTATATAAAGTGCAATGAATAATATTTTTTATTTATAATTAAAAAAAAAAGTTTACATGGTGTCTTTCATAGCGTTGCGTTACAACTGTTTTTGTTGTGTCTCCTCCTACTAGATGTGTCATAGTCAGGTTGAATGCAACATCGTTAGGTGGCAGCGGTAGCGAGCTTGCTGCACGACCAGTCGGTTTCTATTTCCCGCCCATAACTGATTCAGAGGAGGATCTCCTCCCTCTCCGTTCATTTACTTGCTTTAAAACTCTGCTTCTTTCTCTGGCCGCTAGAGCGCTGTTGTCTATGTGTGTTAACTGCAGTAGAGGACGAATGGAGTGCCTTTCCTCTACACAGACAATCTCGCATCTTTCTCACAGTTTTCTAGCAGCACATGAGCGCGCGTAGTTTAAAACTTGATCAACAGAGTTTTTCTTATAGCTGTGAACTTAAAAATTATAGAATTTCAAGGCACATATTTTATTTGGTATTTACTTTCAAAAGAAGAAAATGTGAGGAGGACGTTCCTCCCTTCCCTCCCGCGAGGAACCGCCTCTGGCAGATACATTTCTTGTGAAGTACCTGTTGTCATGGAAATAAAGAACACTATGATCTTATGCATCATCCTTTTGCAGGACATTTTGTGAAGAATTCGTGACTCTTTCTTAATGAATACTGTTTTCTAGAATTCAGTATACTTGAAAACAAGGAAATTTCGACTACTTTAGAAAGGAGAAAGTACAATTACATCGTAAATCCCAGTATCACCGTTTTCGATGCTTTCGCAAATACACAAAAAGCATCTCTTGTCATCATGTCTTTCGCCCACATTATACTGCTCTTCCCTTGCGAGATACCTCGGAAGAATATAGCATGGGCTTGGAACGTTTATCGGTTGAGCAAACGTTTATTTTCTTAGCATTGTATCCAGTGACTGCTACTGAGAATAGTATAAAGAACCGTCATTTAGCGAAGGGGCATCAGAACAATGGGGAAGGAAAAAATCTCCCTATCTTGAAAAAATAAAAAGCAGTTTATTCAAGCAACGGAGACTTCGCTGAATAGACAAGAATGTAGAAAAAGAACAAAGGATCACAATAATCATTGAAGTAAACGAAGGGGATGAATTCTGAACAGACCAAGCAAATGTTCAGAGAAAAAGATTTTGAAACAAGGCCGATGTAACTGGATATAGTTTTCTTGATGTTCAAGGATTTAATGTACTTTATATTTACTTCAGTTGTGGATCTATTGTCTTTCGAAGAAAATACCGATATTAGATACTTTCAACTCAGTTTCTCGAAACCAACTTATTCAAATGAATTTAATCATTTCATTGACTCTCTGTTACTCATTTTCTAACTCATTATATAAATATGAAATAATTTCTGTGTATGTGTGTGTCATCTCCAGGCAGCGTATTTTCGTTCCCAAACAAGTTAGGGAGTTATCGGTTAGTACATCCTGGATGTTCAGTGTTTCTAAATGGTTACGTCAGGACGCTATGAAACGTATAGTTCTGTAAATAATAATAATGAAGCATGACAAGTGAACTACTACTAAACTGAAATGGTCTGTCCAGCTACTTTTTAACAACATAAACGCACTAACACTTCGAAACTTGAGCTCTACAAAAAATATTAGTGTTACAGATGACAGAAAATATAATTAGATCGATAATAATACTGAACTAGTATATAGAATATATGAATGGTGAATTTGCAAAACGACTTAAGTCCCTAGAAGTAGTTTTGAGAAAATTAAGGAAAAGTGTTTTTGGCCTCGCTGAACCATATATTGTTACAATATAATTTTTCATATGTAAAAGATATGTAAGTTTTAGTTTTAGTATAGAAATTCATACTTTTGTACTCTTCTTCAGGTCGTAAAAAATTGAATCAATTTCAGGACTTAAGTTGTTCTGCAAATTAACTTCAGTCTTGCATCATGATTATTAGTTTACTGACACACAAACATGTTTAACTAAGTGCATCTATACCAAAATCATAAAAATATAACCTTATTACAATTGTTGAACAACATTATTTTGAATAATTTGTTAATTACAAGAGCACAGACCTCTGATGGAGAAAAGTATGATGTTGAAGAAATGTTTCTGAACACTTATTGCCATTAAGAATTTGATTAGTGTGTTGTTCTTATTGTGTCCCGGACAACTGTCGCAAAACAACCACAGTTCTTAGTGTACTGGATGGGACACAGTTATTGAAGTAGTGTGCAGGAGAAAATTACATACCTCATTAAGATTTTTCTTGGCCTGTCCCTCATGGTAGACACAAAAGAACATTTTACTAGTTTTAATGTTGTACACAGAGAAAGCTGAGGCTGTAAGCTGGCGATAGTAGTACATAACCTGAACTGGTATTTAGGCAAGCATACATTTTTCATGTAGTCAAATGTGTCAGCAAGAAAGTCCTCTCTCTCGATGCTTAACTTCGATCCATTTTGCAATACTTTTTACTTCAGCTACAAGTTTAGCACGATTACTGAGTATATTGCTTTTCATTTTCATGCTCTGTTCTTCAAACGTAATAAATTTTCTCAACTAAAGAATTACCAATGACAAGAAACAAAAACATTTTATATATTATTTTAATGTACCGAAGTACATATGATATTTCCATGCAGATATTCTGCGTCATCATACGATGAAAGAGTAGACATCTATGATGTAGTGCAGAGGGCGGCCACTAGAGGGAACCCAAGAGTTGGAACTCAATCAGAGACAATTCTGTCCGACGCCGGGGTTGTATCCGGTGTGGCTTAGTGGATAAAGCATCAGCACGTAGAGCTGAAAACCCGGGTTCAAATCCCGGCGCCGGAGAGAAAAAAACATTTTGTCAGCTGATTGACTAAAATTACATATTCTACATATACATTACATATATTCTTCAGTACTTGACAGACAAAACATCTTAAGTCCAGGACTAAAGTCATTTTACCCATTAACCAAATATTCTGCTGCTAGGAAAAACTATACAAAAGTGGATTAAAGTCATTCTGCTACTAAACGATGCCTCTTGCACGCAGTAACGTAATCATGCTCTCAACTCAAAATCCCCAAAATGTGGATTTAAGTCGTTTTGCAAATTCACCATTCATATATTGTAAAACATAATAGTAAAAATGATACACATTAAGTGTATATACAATAAAATTAATTAATTTAACAAAATCAGTTCCATTACGGTGAACAAAAACATAGGCCTATATTCAGAGATTATGAAATCCATATATTTCACCATAAATGCCAGTAAAAATGTGTTTAAGCTAAGAAAATGTTTTTCCTACGTCAGATGACTAGTGAAATAACGCCCTATTTACTTTTTCCCTTGTCCTTATAGTTTTCCCATAAAAGTGTCACATATTTTACGGTATGATGTTTTATGAATGGAAGTACCACAGTCTAGTATATACAGTCACGAAGCTCAATACGTAGTAAATATGCACCTATAGATATTTGCTAACCACTAGGATCGCTACTATCGCCTCATCATAGACAATGCGAAATAATACCTCACAGTCTGTTGTTCCTAGTACCCTCATAAACTCAAGCTTCATGACTGTATATAGACTGCTAGACCAGACCTGCAGAATTTTAGCTCCTCAGAGCGACTGCCTTCGTACCCCTTCTACCCAGCCACCTTTTCTACCAGTATGGTCATAGCGTTGTAGTTACGTTCGACTGCATCAACATTCATTCTCGCGGCGGCAGGTACACAATACGCTATCAAGAATTACAAATGAACAGATAATAAAATCCTTAGGAACATACCTTTAGAAAGTAAGAGAAAAACGAAGGAGGGAAATAAATAAATTGAAAGACATGTAAAATAAATTTTAAAATATATAAAAAGATATACCTATTTATATATCGTCCTATTACTAGTAAAACCGATTAAGTTCACTTTTTGTGTAAAATAAGTTAAGTACAGTCGCCGACTTCTCTTTCCGTGCTCTGTATTCTACTAAAATGGAATAAGTCCGAAATGTAGTAGGCAACAAACCTATTACTTTATTAGAAGAATTCATTATGATCTTTCTTGCATTAATAAAGTTTTAATTCCTGTTTTTACAAAATTTGCATTACTGGACGTAACTGGCTTTACTAGTAAAAGGACGATATATAAATTGCATGTTCATAAGTGATAGCTATATGACCGGAGATCAATGCTGTTATTCAACATTGTAAAACACTGCAGCCAAATAAATAAATAGATAGGTAGGTAGGTAGGTAGATAGGTAGGTAGGTACATAGGTAGATAGATAGATAGATAGATAGATAGATAGATAGATAGATAGATAGATAGATAGATAGATAGATAGATAGATAGATAGATAGATAGATAGATAGATAGATAGATAGATAGATAGATAGATAGATTAGATTAGATTAGATTAGATTAGATTAGATTAGATTAGATTAGATTAGATTAGATTAGATTAGATTAGATTAGATTAGATTAGATTAGATGGATAGATTAGATAGATAGATTAGATAGATAGATAGATAGATAGATAGATAGATAGATAGATAGATAGATAGATAGATAGATAGATAGATAGATAGATAGATAGATAGATAGATAGATAGATAGATAGATAGATAGATAGATAGATAGATAGATAGATAGATAGATAGATAGATAGATAGATAGATAGATAGATAGATAGATAGATAGATAGATAGATAGATAGATAGATAGATAGATAGATCCTGAGATGAAGTGACTCTCCTGTAATCAGAAGATATTCCGTATCTGACTATCGCCGCTGACATTCTAAAGCGTCTAATTCCTTCATCGTGTGTTTAATATATCCGCACAACTTACAAATACAGTAATTCACCTGAAGTGCACGCATTAGTCCCCTGAGAACACACTTCTTGTAACAAACATGACGTAGGTGAGGGGGAAGATTAATGTACTTTCCTAGCTTCAACCCGAACTTGACTTCATTTGGTTTGTACGATATCAGTATAAATCTTCCTCGCTTTCTGGAAGTTTTGAAAGCTTGCCATATTAAAATGAATAATGAAAGTTAGGCGATTACAATGGAATTAAGTCCTACAAAATTTAATTAAAACCTCCGCATTGTTTGAGGAGTAGTGGAAAGAAACAGACAGAAAAGTGATTTCATAAGCTTCCTTTCCCTTTTTATTAAAACACAAGAGTAATATAAAGGAAATAGATAGGTAACCTTTTAGTTCGTGCTCCTCCTACACCTCTTATAATGAGGCAAGAGGGCGTATAGCTGAGTAGCTTTTCGCGGTATTCCGTTCGTGAAACCTGTACTTCAATTTGTGCGAAATAGGAAAGTTAGCAGAACTGGATACCACATCTAATTTTCAACGAGTCTCTAGTTTCTCGTAAGACGGATCGCTGTGCTGTTTCGAGTGGCAAAGAGACCCTTTATTGAGAGCTCCGCTCGTAGCGGCTTTACGATTTCATAGCAGAAGTCAGGAACTGTTTAAGGACTTCGCTTCAAAGAGACACTTCGCGTAGCTTATATTACTGTAGAAATTTGCGGTTTCACTTAAGAACAATTATATATTCCTTTGTTAGGTAGCTAATAATAATTCTGTTGTGCGGCTAGCAAGAGGAACTCAAGTAAAGACAGTCTGGGCCACAACATTCAAAGCATCCGGCTTCAATGCCCAGCAGGGAAGTGACAAATTTTGTCCTTTATACAAAGATCGAATAGTGGTATCTTATTCTGTGTTTTTACATATTATCACAAACGGTATACTAACGTAGATAATGCTAACCACGTGGAAATGAGTTTCTCTCTTTATCAGTTACGTGGCGAAGATTTAAAAGTAGAGTATTTGTCTAGCATGGATGAAATTAATTGGTGATAGTGAAATTGTATTTTGTCGGGGGAAGTAAGAGAATTATTAGCCATTGAATTATTTGATATTCGTCTTATGGTTGCGAGAAAAATAAAAGTTTCTCGAAGCGAACAAGCGCAGCCTCCGAAAACTTAATTCATGGTTGTGTAGTGTTAAATGTGAATCAAATGATTATTCCCTGAAGAAAAGCCCTGTGAATGCAAAAATTATAATAATGATAATAATAGTGATAATATCAATAATAATAATAATATAATAATAATTGTGAGGCGGTGGTACGATCATCCACTCCTCCTCTTTATCTTTCTTATATTGGCTGCTTTCGCCAGGTGGACGGCACATTGAAAGGATTGGGTGTGCGCAGTGGAAGACTTTTAGAAATGAATAGTGTGAATTTGTAAAACAAATATAATTAACAATAATAGGTAACAATGTACATAAATGAAATAACAATAAACATGAAATAGATGAGTGAAAATAGGACAAACTAATCTGAAATGATATCCCCAGGATATGTAAATCATGTAAGTATCACAAGACTGAGGCCAACACACTTATAAGTGATTAAACCATCTAATATTGCCGTCTCTCGACCATCAGTGACTAACCTATTAACCATATGTTCATGAACCACTCTATATATATTTATATAAACTATCTGAGTATGAATCTGAACACAACACCCAGCCAGCACATTAACTTAATACATGATCCATTCGACCATAAATACCACTCAGTCTGACTAACCAAACTAAAAATACATGTACACTCAATAGGAGACAATCTCTACCCAGCATAAGGCATTACATGACAGATCACTATACATTACCCATTGCACATATTGCTCACATAAACTGTGCAAATAGCACTAACACAAATCTCTGCACTTTACAAAATGAATACCCAACGGAGAGAGAGAGGGATGGAGACAGATGCACGTGATAAGTAACGGACGATAATTCCAATTTCAAGGATCATTTAAATAGCAACTAAACTCGACGCACATGATAAGAAAATAGCGGCGAAGGAAAGCAACAATCAAAATGGAGCAGGGAAAACACTAAAACCAATATGTGAGACCGTAATCGCTGACTTATCACTCTAACCGTCTCGGAACATGAACTCACAATTCAAATCATATCTCCTTACATAATTCCCAATACAATTTACCTCAAACACATATATCTCACAAATATGTTACTCGATGCAAATACTAAAACTTGCCCCCAAGACGTATCACTAGCAAGCGATATTTCAAACTACGATCCACTAAAATCCAAACACACACGACGCAATTTAACTACTCCACTGATCTATCTCCAGCACGTACAAAGCCCGAGTCACGTTGTCTTTATCTGCCGCGTACCAAAATGCTAAGTCTTGTTAAAGGTTTCTGTCGCGTACGAGAGCTTGAATCTGAGCCAAGTGTTTCCGAATATCTCCCGCGTACGAGAGCCTAAATCTTGTTAAGTGTATCTGCCGCGTACCGGAACCCAAGTAACGTTCCGTGTATCTCCGTTAAAACAGGTAAACTCTCTCCCCCTCTATCCTCGTGAGACGTAATGACCCGGCCAATAGGATTATTTGGAAAGAACAAATGAAGGGATTAATAGCGCTATCTATTCTGTGACGTCTGAGAGCGCTCTGACGGATGAAGTGACGTATTAGGTGAACGGCCGTGGTAGTAGGCACGGCTCATAATATAATAATCACAATAATAACAATAATAATAATAATAAAAATAAAAATAATAATAATAAAAATAATAATAATAATAGTAATAATAATAACAGTGATGATTACAGTAATAATGAAAATGATAATAATGATAATAATCACAGTGATGATTATAATAATAATGAAAATGATGATAGTAATAATAATAATAATGATAAAAATAAGTGATGATTATAGTGATAATGAAAATGACGATAATAATCATAGTACTAGTGATAATAATAATATAATAATAATAATAATAATAATAATATCAATGATAATAATAATGATAATAACAAGTGATGATTATGGTAATAATGAAAATGATGATAATGACAATTATAGTGATAATGATAATAATAATAATAATAATAATAATAATAATAAATAATAATAATAATAATAATAATTTATGGCTTTTAAGGAACCCGCAGGTTCATTGCCGCACTCACATAAGCCCGCCATCGGTCCCTAACCTGAGAGAGATTAATCCAGTCTCTACCATCATATTCTACCTCCCTCAAATAAATTTTAATATTATCCTCCCACCTACGTCTCGACCTCCCCGAAGATCTTTTTTTCCTCCGGCCTTTCAACTAACACTCTATATGCATTTCTAGATTCGCCTATATGTGCTACATGTCCTGCCAATCTCAAACGTCTGGATTTACTGTTCCTAATTATGTCAGATGAAGGGTACAATGCGTGCAGTTCTGTGTTGTGTAACTTTCTCCATTCTCCTGTAACTTCATCCCTCTTAGCCCCAAATATTTTCCTAAGCACCTTATTCTCAAATACCCCTTAACCTCTGTTATCTCTCAAAGTGAGAGTCCAAGTTTCACAACCATACAGAACAACCAGTAATGTAATTGTTTCATAAATTCTAACTTTCAGATTTTTTGAAATATTATTAATGTTATTATTATTATTATTATTATTATTATTATTATTATTATTATTATTATTATTATTATTATTATTATTATTATTATTATTACACACTCTTATTCTTATAATATAAATTGCGGAGTCCCGCAGGGATCTACTTTAGGACCTCTCCTATTTATTATATTCAAAGATGATATATGTAAAAGAATAAGTTCTGACTGTTTATTATTTGCAGACGATTTAAAAATTGTTCGTACAATCAAAAGTAGTACTCACTGTCAATCACTTCAATGTGACATTAATTCAGTCGCTAAATGGTCGGAAGAAAATGGTATGAAAATTAACGTATCCAAAACTAATGTAATAACCTTTTCTAGAAAAACTTCTTCACTGAAATTTAATTATTATCTAAATGTACTAATTAACAGAACGGATTGCGTAAAAGATTTGGGAATATTCTTTGACAGTAAATTGTATTTTCATAGTCACGTTGATTACATTTACAATCACGCAATCAGAATGCTAGGAATAATACGGTCAATAACTTATTCTTTTTCCACGCCCGATTCTCTTTTAATGCTATACTATACATTGGTGCGATCGAAACTCGAATATGCATCTGTAGTTTGGAACTCGATTACAACTCCGGGCTCGGCTAAATTAGAAAATATACAAAGAAAATTTATATCCTTATGTTCATTCAGATTTCTGCCCATTAATTCCGGGTATAGTTATGAGAGAAAATGTGAATATTTTAATTGTAAAAATCTATATGCTAGACGCCATGAGCTAGATTATCTGTTATCCTGTGACTCTTTCTTAAACAATATTACCTTACGTATTCCAACAAAAGATATGAGAGCCCACAAACTTTTCTATATTAGAAATTCGAAATTTCTTTCAACAATCTCCAGATGCATTAAAAATGCCAACATGCATGGCAGCGAATTCTATCCCTTCAATGTATAGACTTAGTTCGCTCTTGGCAATGTTTTATCATTTATGTATTCTTTTAGGCATTATACTCAATTATCATTGTCTCATAGTATTCTTAGTTATCCATTCATCGTCATTATTGTAATTAATTGTAATTATATTTATGTATAATAATTATTTTTGTATTATGTTTTTGTTATATTTGTGCTGAACTGTAATTGGCCACTGGCTGTTGTACAGCACATTAAATAAATATAAATAAATAAAAATAAATACAATTATTATTATTATTATTATTATTATTATTATTATCATTATTATTATTATTATTAGTAGTAGTAGTAGTAGGTGGTATTATGGTAATTTATTGAGACTAGTAGTACTGCAAAATACAAAAAAATAAAATCTTACGTATTGAAGTGACACAAAAACAAGTTTTATTAACTCTATTAAAAGTGTGTCAAGGAAAAATCACATCAGTGAATTATGAACGGATCATTGTTTTATGTGCCTCATTTGAAATAATTAATGCTATTAAAATATAAACATCATGTCCACATAGAACCCCATTTATTGATTTATTGGTTATAACATAGAGGCCTTTACCAATCTAATGTGAGTGTTATAAGTTGGTAAAACTGCCCAGTCTTTGAATGGAAGGTGTAAATTATTCGCTGATGTTCATAAAATTGCATAATTTATGTTATGATACACAGAGATAGGCTTATTAGGCATATTGGATGCCTAAAACCACTTTTCCTTGGGTAGAGAAAATATGTAATTCTCTGAAAATATAGAAATTTAGAAAGTTCTTCTTTAATTTTCGTATAAAAAGATATTTGAAAAGGAAAGTCAAAATTAAAATGGAGAATTTATTGTACTGTGACAAGATAACAGAAGCACATGGAGGATATCTGCTGCAGAACGTCCAATTAGTTCTAGCAATCCACCATCGGATTTTATACCGAGCGGGTCTTAGTCGAGGAAAATCGATACTCTAGCTGTTCGGCCTGCAGCGCCAAGATCGTATCACGGGGTTTTATTTTCTATGCAAATCAGAACCAAGTTAACCTAAAATATTTGTTTTAATTACCACTCTTTTAAAGGCTGGTGTGTCCCGTTGAGGTAAATGGTGATACACATGCTACTGTGAATAATCACGTGCAGGATCGCAGAGATAAAAAGAGCGCACTCGTTTGCAGCGATTTTAATTTTCCAACTACGACACATCTAGTTAATGCAAATTTAGGTGCAGTTACGTAAATGCCTCCGCGACCACCGAACTGATAATGCAAATAGCTTGACCTATGTTACAGCTGCTCTGGGGGATAAAGTGTGAAAGATTTTACTATGTGAGTGATTTGAAACTACGACGTCATTCTTACTTTTTAAATAAATGTCTTTAGACAGCAATTTATGACGCTAGGCAAGCATTTTAAACTTGTTTATGCTCGACCATGCCGAAATGTAGTAATTAAACGCCTGGTAGCAGTCCTTTAATGCATGTCATTAAAGTACACCTACTCATTAAAGTACAGGTGCTCAGCCAATGACAAGTCAGCTTTGTACCGTTATAAAACCGCAAGTATCGATTATTCACGGATATGCAATCGAAAGACAACTAGCGAAAAGTCACGGAGGCTGGAAATCCAATACTGTCGCAGAAGGTTATGTTCTGTTACTATAATAATTAGAGTTAATCGTAAATAATATTCAAATAAATTCAATTTGTCATCTCGTTTTTCAATTCTAAATCAATCCATCTTATCCTGTGCCAAGGTCAATGAAATTCGGCCTCGGAAAAAATCAATACTTTCGCGTCTGCGCACATCTCACAATTCAGGTCAGTTCGCACATAACCCATAATTTTGAATATTTTCAAGTTAGAAATATGGACGAGCATAAAAAGTCGTATGAAACTTGCCTATAATGGTAGTTAAGACGTAAGTAAGATTGTTTATGAAACGAGCGCAAGTGAGTTTCATAATTTTCATACGAGCGTCTTAATTATCATTATAGGCAAGTTTCATACGACTTTTTATGATCGACCATATTTCTAACTTGAAATTATTCGTAACTATTCATGTTATGGTTATGTAAGTGAGGAGCGGAACTGACCTGAATTGTGAGATGTGCGCAGACGTGAAAGTATTGATTTTTTCCGAGGAACGAATATGTCATTGACCTTGATATAATCTAGAAAATGACATGAACATTAAGCTTGATATTACCTGAAAATTGATTTAGAATTGAAAAAAGAGATGAAAAATTGAATTTATTTGAATATTATTTACAATTAACGCTAATTATTATAGTAACAGAACATAACCTTTTGCGACAGTATTGGATTTCAGCCTCCGTGACGTTTCGCTAGTTGTCTTTCGATTGCATATCCGTGAATAATAGATACTTGAGCTTTCATATTGCTACAATGGCGTATTCTGATTGGTTGAAGAACTGTACTTTAATGAATAGATGTACTTTAATAAGGTCCATTAAAGGGCTGCTACCAGGTGTATAATTACTACATTTCGGCATGGTCGAGCATAAACTTGTTTATTGTACGGTACAGTGCTAAAAATATTTTTAACACTGACTCTCAATTGTTTTGCTCCTATTCTTGTTTCTACCAGATGTCACACGGCAGCAATCATAACCAGAGGTCGTGGATGTTGTTATAGAAACGCAATCACCGTTGTTGCAATGTTGCAAAATACTCCAGAAGTTACACTACAGATTAGAAATTGAAAACAACAAATCCATACATTTTCTACACATCACAATAACAAACGTCGGCAACAAACACACATTCAAAGTCTATAGAAAACCCACAACAACACATCCAATCACCCAACACAACACAAACAAGCTGCATTCCAAACAGTGGTACGCAGACTACTCAACACCAATGAACCAACAGGATTACAAAGAAGAGCTAAACACAATCAAATACATAGCACAAGAAAACGGATACAACCCCAACATAATAGACAACATAATACGAAGGACGAAACATAATCACAAAAAACATAAGAATACAACACAAACATAAGAACACAAAAAATACATCACAGTAACATACGAAAACAAAAACACACACAAGATTGCAACCTCATTCAAGAAATTAAATTACAACATCGCATACAGAACAAATAATACTCTACAAAAACATATCAACACACAAACAACACAAACAAACAAACACACTCACACAGGCGTATATAAACTCAAATGTAACACCTGCAACAAATTCTATATAGGACAGACAGGCAGATCATTTCAAACACATTACAAAGAACACATCACAGCCATAACAAAATTACAAAACACTTACACATATGCAGAACACATCACAAATGCTAACCACACCTACAGAGACATCAATACAGACATGGAAATTCTATACATCCAACCAAAAAGCCAGAATCTAAACATACTAGAACAATACGAAATATACAGACACACAAAAACACATCCAAATAAAATTCTCAACACACATCCCAATTTCAGAACACACACACTCTTTGACTCCACATTACACTACACAAACACACTCCACAGGAAACAAAACAAAAGGTGCCAAGACTAGCAACAACCAGTTCTGAAGAAAGCCAATAGCAGGCCGAAACATGTTAACAAGGTAATATAAAATTTAACATGTGAAAGACACATAATACGTTTCCCGAAGTGATATAGTGTTATAAGTTATGTAATCAAGATGTATATTTACTGCGGTTATGAAGTGATGTAGTGACAACGGATTGTGTTCTTTGCCAACATATCGTCGCCTTACCAGTTTTATGATTAAATACACTATAACACTAATCAATTATTATCCATATTCTAATGGTTATGAGGTTGAGAAAGCTTGTAAACTGTATGTTTCTCCTTCCAATAAATATTATTTTTATGAAAACACAAAATTTGCAGCTCAGGCTGTCCTCGTTATGTGGAATCGTAGTTCTGGACTACGTAACGGCCTCGATCCCATAAAACTGTGCAGCGCTACCCAATAAACCGCTGGTCGGCTTTCCGGTAGTAAAAATCCTACCATTAGAGTAGGACATTCCCTGCTCGGATATGCCTCGTATCTTGTGAACATGTTTCCGGCAATAGAGGGAAGTTCTTAATAATTTTGTGGTTTTAGAAATTTTAACAGGACAGTTATCTGTTACTCCATTCAGAGCGTGAAGGTTGTTCACAAAACCATTTCTTTCGATTGCCCCATACATATTAACTTCAAGTATTGAGGCAGACGTAGTCCTCTACTAATCACAGTCGACTTAACGATAAAAGCAGAACAAACTGATAGAAAACATTATGCACTGTATGAGATTGGTAATCCTAAGCAACGACTCTGAATTTTAGCCATTCCTACACTTCGGTGATCTAGATAAATAACAATGATTATGTAAGAGGACAGAACGAACTATGAATTCAGATGTGGTTATGTTGCAAAAAAGTAAAGAAAGAAAAAGTGCGAAGATGAAAATGTAGAAGAAAATTATGAAGATGAAAACGAAGAATAAAAGCGCGAATATGGAGGTGAAGCAGAAAAGTTCAAAAATGAAACAGTACACTTTCCAAGATGAAAGTGAAGCAGAACACTTTCCAAGATGAAGGTGAAGAAGAACACTTTCCAAGATGAAGATGAAGCAGTACACTTTACAAGATGAAGATGAAGCAGAACACTTTCCAAGATGAAGATGAAGGTGAAGCATATTACTTTCCTATATGAAGATGAAACAGAACGCTTTCGAAGATGAAGGCGAAACAGAACACTTTCCAAGATGAAGGTGAAGCAGAACATTTTCCAAGGTGAAGGTAAAGCAGAACACTTTCCAAGATGAAGGTGAAGTAGCACACTTTCCAAAATGAAGATGAAGCAGAACACTTCCCAAGATGAAGATGAAGCAGTAGACTTTAGAAGTTGAAGCAGAAATGTTCGAAGATGAAGATGAAGCAGAACACTTCCCAAGATGAAGATGAAGCAGAACAATTTCCAAGATGAAGGTGAAGCAGTATAGTTTCAAAAATGAAGGTGAAGCAGCACACTTTCCATGATGAAGGTGAAGGAACACACTTTCCACGATGAAGGTGAAACAGTACAATTTTCAAAACGGAGGTGAAGCAGATCACTTCACTTTCCATGATGAAGATGAAGTAGAACACTTTTTGCAAGATGAAGGTGAAGCAGTACAGTTTGCAAGATGAAGGTGAAGCAGAACACATTCTAAGATGACGATGAAGCAGGACACTTTCCAAGATGAAGGTGAAGCAGAACACTTTTCAGGATGAAGGTGAAGCAGAAATATTTGAAGATGAAGGTGAAACGGAAATGTTCGAAGATGAAAGTGAAACAGAAAAGTGCGAAGATGGTAAAGCATAGAAGTGCAAAGATGAAGACAAAAAGTGCGGAGGTGAAGGCAAAGCTGAAAATTTCGGAGACGAAGTTGAAGAAAAGTGCGAAGGTGAAAATGAAGAAGAAAAGTACGAAAGTGAAGATAAAAGAGAAATATGCGAAGGTGAAGATGGAGAAAAGTGTGAAGGTGGAGATGAAGAAGGGTGCGAAGATGAATGTGATGAAGTGCTAAGTTGCAGATGAAATGTTAAAGTAATTTTGTAGGCGAAGAAGAAATGCGCTAAGTTGAAATTGAAGAATGTGAATATTTTATTATAAGTCACATAAAGAACTTTCTGTAGGACAGTAGAATCCCTAAAGTCATGCTTCATTACCATCCAAATGGAAAAAAAATTCTGGGCCGTCAAAAGAAGCACAATAAGCTCCTTCTTCTTTCTGCCAAGTGTCAGCTCTATGACATGTTACTGTCCCAAAGCACTGAATTCTGTTTTTCAGAGTAATTTGTGTTGAAGTCAGGCTGTAGAATCTTTGCAAGAACATGGTGGTTGATCCATTAATGCGATACTCATATTTATTATTTTAGTTAATGGAAAACTGACATTGTGACGAACTCTCATGCAACGAGTTATCTTTCTTTTTCTTTATTTAAAGTCGAAATTAGAGTTACATTAATAAACTACGAAAAAGTTAAGATAGAGAGAGAAAAACATATTCTTTGGTCTTTATATTCCTTGTGTCCATCTCCGGATTTTTCCTTTTACATCTTTAGGCCTTGGTCTCATCTATTTCTTTCTACACATACCACCTAATTCTCCCAGTTTTGATCTTATCGACTTCTCTCTCCCCTATTATCCCTTATCTTGAAGACAGGAATACCATAGAAAGAACTTCTTGCTTCATACTGCTCTATTCTTTCGGATAATGGACCGCTGAGCGGATTTGCAGCTTAGTGTAGATTGTCTACCGAGGGTTCTTACATCCAAGTCTTGTCGCCAGAGGCACAGTAGTATTCAACCTCCGTTTGATTATTAGGAGTCTTTATTTAGCAACTGAATTGTTTTATTGCGTGACAATTATTGTATAATCATGAAATTGCACTTTCAAAATAGGATTGAAATCAGAGCATTGACACCAAGTTGGAAATTCATATCGTACATCTACTGGAGTCGGAGTATTTAAAATGATTTTGATGATAAAGTTCCGAGAATTGCGTGTCAACTTAGTATCAGAGGTCTGCAGTTACATGTCATGCTCCACATTGGAGTGCTAAACATCAGAACCTAATTTACTGCTCTAATTATAAAGTTCGGGACTAATTATACCTTCTTATGTCCAAAATTTTGGTGTAATAAGCTACTGACGACGTTAATTTTATTCTGCGTTCAATACAGTATATTGCACTAACCTAAATTGCAGACAGGAAGTATCAGTATGCATACAGAACCATAATCATTTTACACTCTTTCAAGAACACAACTTATTTGTGAGATTTTTTACGTTAAGAATGGTTCAGAATAAGAATTTTGGATTCCGAAAAAGAATTTTTAGTTTGGGTTTGTTATATGTAACATTTCGGTTCTACTGAGATGCTAAGAACGACATATAGGCCTAATGAATAAAATTGTAGTAGTATGAAAATAAGCACCGCTTTCACTTCTTGGGGTCAACCAAGTATTGCGGCAACATACTCCAGGTTTTGGGCAACATTAACCTGATGATAAAAGCTTCAGGTAATTCTGAAGCGTTTGAGGTAGTTTTAACACAGGGCTGAAAGCTAGTATAATTATAACCCCAATTCCACGTCCAAGAATTGTATCGTCTCGCCAAGTCTATTTGCTCTCCGATCCGCCCAGTCTTTTGCCCTCAGATTCGCCGGAACGTCTGTTTGATTTCTTCCCCTCGATTCGACTGATCACTCTCTCTCGATTCGCTGACAATTCGGCTGTTGATCACTCTCCCTCTCTCGATTCCCTAAATAGTCATCTGTTTGATCTCTCTATCTCTATCTCTCTCTCGATTCGCCCAGTCGTCTGATTTCTCTATCTCTCTCGATTCGCCGAGTATCCTATTTGCTCATTCTCTCTCTCGCCATATCTTCTGTTTGCTCTCTCTCTCAATGTGCTGAATCTTCTGTTTGCTCTCCCTCTGAATCTACTGAGTCTTCTGTTTGATCTCTCGATTCGCCGAGTCTTCTGTTTGCTCTCTCTCTCAATCTGTTGAGTTTTGTTTTCTCTCTCTCTCGATTCGCCGAGTATTCTATTTGCTCTTTCACTCTCTCGCCGAATCTTCTGTTTGCTCTCTCTCTCAATGTGCTGAATCTTCTGTTTACTCTTCCTCTGAATCTACTGAGTCTTCTGTTTGATCTCTCTCTCAATTGTTGAGTTTGTTGTTTGCTCTCTCTCGATTCGTCGAGTCTTGTTTGCTCTTTCACTCGATTCGCCGAATCTTCTGTTTGCTCTCTCTCTCAATGTGCTGAATCTTCTGTTTACTCTTCCTCTGAATCTACTGAGTCTTCTGTTTGATCTCTCTCTCGATTCGTCGAGTCTTCTGTTTGCTCTCTCTCGATTCGTCGAGTCTTGTTTGCTCTCTCTCTCTCGATTCGCCGAATCTTCTGTTTGCTCTCTCTCTCAATGTGCTGAATCTTCTGTTTGCTCTCCCTCTGAATCTACTGAGTCTTCTGTTTGATCTCTCGATTCGCCGAGTCTTCTGTTTGCTCTCTCTCTCTCAATCTGTTGAGTTTTGTTTTCTCTCTCTCTCTCGATTCGCCGAGTATTCTATTTGCTCTTTCACTCTCTCGCCGAATCTTCTGTTTGCTCTCTCAATGTGCTGAATCTTCTGTTTACTCTTCCTCTGAATCTACTGAGTCTTCTGTTTGATCTCTCTCTCGATTCGTCGAATCTTCTGTTTGCTGTCTCTCAATTCGTCGAGTCTTGTTTGCTCTCTCTCTCTCGATTCGCCGAGTCTTCCATTTGCTCTCTCTCTCTATCGATTCGCCGAGTATTTTTTGATCTCTCTCTCTTGATTCGCCGAGTCTTCTGTTTACTCTCTCTCGATTCGCCGAGTCTTCTGTTTACTCTCTCTTGATTCGCCGAGTCTTCTGTTTACTCTCTCTCGATTCGCCGAGTCTTCTGTTTACTCTCTCGAGTCTTCTGTTTACTCTCTCTCGATTCGCCGAGTCTTCTGTTTACTCTCTCTCGATTCGCCGAGTCTTCTGTTTACTCTCTCTCGATTCGCCGAGTCTTCTGTTTACTCTCTCTCGATTCGCCGAGTCTTCTGTTTACTCTCTCTTGATTCGCCGAGTCGTCTTTTTGATCTCTCTCTTTTTCGATACGCCCACTCGTCTCATTTCGCTCTCTCTTCATTCGCCGAATCGTCTGTTTTCTCTCTCTTTCTCGATTCTCTGAGCCGTTTCCTATCTCTCTCTCTCTCGACTCGCCGAGAATCTGTTTGCTTTCTGTCTCTCTCTGTATTCGATGAGTCGTCTGTTTCCTCTTTTTCTGTCGGTTCACCGAGTGTTCTGTTTGCTCTCCCGATTCGGCAACTGTGTCCTTCTTCCAATCCTGTGTTGATGAGTTTTCTAATTTGTATTTCACATTCTTCAAACATTTATTCGCTTCAATTTTTTAAATTTATTTATGTTTCTGTTCTTTATACAGTTTCTTTTGATTTTCACATAATTTCTTGTTTTTTTTTTTGTGTTTTTTCACTTGCGTTTTATCTCTTCCATACAGGCTTCTTTCTACCTCACTCGCTCGCTCGCTAACAATGTCTTCTATTTCTGGACAAAACCATGGAACCGAATCTCTCGTTCCGCGGGTCATTATGCAGTCAGCCCGCTGATATCTCATTTCAGACGGCTGCACTTGTCACAGCCCATGCCCTTTCTCTGCCATCCGTCATTGCTGCGATGTCGGTATCACTTCCCTTTGTGATCACTTCACCCCGACATGTTATATACCAGCTCTATCCTTATAAATTTTATGGAAAATAATGTCTTTGAAAATATGCCGTTCTTTTGTTCAGCTGTTTCTCGTTGTATTTAGCTTGATATAATTGACGACGCCAAATGTAATGTGATGTAATAGAACTATGTGAGCAACTTAGTACAGAAATTACGGTCTAAGAGACACACACATAGGTCTAATTGTGCGAAATAAAATAGAGCCACGATAGATATGTAAAACAATTAATGTAAAAAAAAAGTTTGAATTGAAGTTGTACACACATACTAAAATGTACAATATTAATATAAAATTAAAATTAATATTGCAACGGTGTATACATTGTACCGATGAGTTGACCCAGTGCAGTATTAAATTGAAATGATTCTGAGGATTGTATTACTGTAGTTTTAAACACAAACACGCACACTAGGGTTGCCAACCCTCCCTATTTGCCCCTAATTTTTAACAGTCTCCCGGCTTCCGTATTATTCTTCTCTTAGAAAATTTTTCTCCCTTATTTTTGCGTAATAATAATAATAATAATAATAATAATAATAATAATAATAATAATACATAAAATAACCTAATTAACAAGTGATCCTAATTTTCTATTACAACCCACATATGTATAGGCCCTACATAAGGTTCACATTGATACTGATAACCTTCACTTCACTCTCATCTCACTCCCTGCACTGGCACTATGACGCATTTCACTGACAATATAAAACACATTTTACTCACACTATAGAACGCCTTTTACTGACACTTTAGAACACATTTCACTCACTGGACTGGCACTATGACACATGTTACTGATACTTTAGAACACATTTCACTGACACTATATAACGCATTTCACTGACACTATAGAACACATTTCACTGACACTATATAACACATTTCACTGACACTATAGAACACATTTCACTCACTGCACTGGCACTATGACACATTTTACTGATACTTTAGAACACATTTCACTGACACTATATAACGCATTTCACTGACACTATAGAACACATTTCACTCACTGCACTGGCATTATGACACATTTTACTGATACTTTAGAACACATTTCACTGACACTATATAACGCATTTCCCTGACACTATAGAACACATTTCACTCACTGCACTGGCACTATGACACATTTTACTGATACCTTAGAACACATTTCACTGACACTATATAACGCATTTCACTGACACTATAGAACACATTTCACTCACTGCACTGGCACTATGACACATTTTACTGATACTTTAGAACACATTTCACTGACACTATAGAACACATTTCACTCACTGCACTGGCACTATGACACATTTCACTGATACAATATAACGCATTTCACTGACACTGTAGAACACATTTCACTCACTGCACTGACACTATAACACATTTTACTAACACTTTAGAACACATTTCACTGACACTATACAACACATTTCACTGACACTATAGAACACATTTCACTCACTGCACTGGTTCTATGACACATTTTACTAATACTTTAGAACACATTTCACTGACACTATATAACACATTTCACTGACACTATAGAACACATTTCACTCACTGCACTGACACCATGACACATTTCACTGATACTATATAACGCATTTCACTGACACTGTAGAACACATTTCACTCACTGTACTGGCACTATGACACATTTTACTGACACTTTAGAACACATTCTCTGACACTATATAACGCATTTCACTGACACTATAGAACACACGATAAATTATCACTGATCGCATCTATTCACTGCCATTATAAACCATAACGTCACTGACTCACCAACTCCACTGATACAACAGTTCAAATAAGACAAATAATTACACCCTTAAACAAACAATTACACTCTTATGATGGTGATGATGATGATAATGGATGTTGATGGATTTTGATGATGATTATGATGATGACGATGTAGATGACATATTGATCCCTTTATCTAGTTTAAAAATGTTGTTGTAGTTTGAAATAGACATTGTTGAGTACTACGTATGTACAGTGATTAAAGATCCAAAGTACAGATGCAAACCATTAGTGACTAATCTGTTAATTAATCTGGCTTGCATTAGTTGAAAGGTGAAACGTTGCATCCAGATTTGCAATGTTTTCTACCCCTACACAATCCGTTACTGTTACTGACATAACATCTATACCCTCTTGCAGCACAGGCTATTAACACAAAACTCCATTTACAAGCCATTAAAAAAGGTGTTCACAACTCTGATTGGCTCAATTCAGTTATGTTTTCATACTCACAATGGTTTTCGCTAAACACGAGATTCCAATCCTGCTACCAAGGAGATCTCCTTGGAAACCCCCACGGCGTTCATTTGCTCAGCTTTAGCAAATTCAAGAAATTGAATGTGTGTGGATATAGAGCGGATTACAAAGCCAACCTCCCTGCCATTTCAGATGGAGGTTACAGTAATGGGAGGGTAGAAACCGTTGGACCGCAAACTATACCTTTAATAATCTTCCTTCGATCACGAAAATGGTTTTTATTCCTTTTCACTTTAGGCTATATATTCGATGGTAGAACTGCTTCAAAATATTAGGAAGCGAGAGTAATATTTCAATGGAAAACGGTGGGGGGTTAAACCTCAAGTAGGAGTGTGAAATCTCGTGGGAAGCAATTTTATAGCACTCGAACCTAAAGTCAAGCGTCAGATAGCGTATATATGGAATACGCAACCTATTCACCGCGTACCCCTAAAGATAAATTACTTTTATTACAGTTTAATGCGATGAATGTTCAGAAGAAAGTTCATTATATTATTAAAATTATTCACTTTGCTTCTACAGGCATAAAATGAAGGGTAGGCCTACACTGAAGTGTAAAATTGACTTTTTCACTAAAAATATCAAATGTTTCCTTTTAGTCTTGAAAAATAACTCGATGCTTACAGATTTTCTTTATAAAATTTCAGAGAATTGCGTCTCTTAGACCAATTTATTGTTCTGGCAGTCATTTGTAAAATTTTGCGCGTTTTAAATATCTTGAAATTTCTGCTATCTAACTCCACTTTTCTCGGATTTAAAGTTTTTGCATTTTTGCTCTTGTTTGAAAATGTATCTCCTTCCACATACTTTGACTAACTGCGTGAAATTTTTCCAAGCCTCCCTCAATCTATACCGTATGATAACTAGCGTGGATATCTTTGTATGATCTTAAAGGGATTAAAATAAATATTAGTACAGTCGTTGTAAATTTTTTATTCGCATTCGAGCTACAGTAATAATGTAAACAATTTCATGCTTGGCCATGCCGAAATGTAGTAATTATACACCTGGTAGCAGCCCTTTAATGGACCTCATTAAAGTACACCTATTCATTAAAGTTCAGGTGTTCCACCAATCAGAAAACACCATTGTAGCAATATGAAAGCGCAAGTGTCGATTATTCTCGGATATGCAATCGAAAGACAACTAGCGAAACGTCACGGAGGCTGGAAATCCAATACTGTCGCAGAAGGTTATGTTCTGTTACTATAATAATTAGCGTTAGTTGTAAATAATATTCAAATAAATTCAATTTGTCATCTCGTTTTTCAATGTCTAAATCAATTTCAAGGTTATATCAAGATTAATGTTTATTTTACTCTCTAGATTATTTCAAGGTCAATGACATTTGTTTCTCGGAAAAAATCAATACTTTCGCGTCTGCGCACATCTCACAATTTACGAGATATTGCACAAGGTCAGTTCCGCTCCGCAGTCAGATAAGAATAACATGAATACTTATGAATAATTTCAAGTTAGAAATATGGTCGAGCATAAAAATTCGTATGAAACTAGCCTATAATGATTATTAATTACTACCATTATAAGCTTGTTGCATAATGTACTAATTTAGACTGTCGTTTCATAATGACGACTTTGCGATCCTCATTTTAGTATCGAAAAATCATTGATTTCCGCATCCATAAATTAATTTGCGTGCTTAAAAGTAAATTTCAGTGCCTAAAAGTACTTTTAAGCACGCTAATTAGAAATACTGAAAACATAAATGCAACTATTTATTTATTATAAATAAATATTCACAACACAATTATTTAAATTGGAAATTTCAACATTTGGAGATTTGATACATAACTTTCCGATACATTTTCTTCTCGCAGGACACAGTTATGTTCTGCGGCAGATTGAATCTCATTAATTGTATAAATATATTCAAAATTACATGACAAGCGGAACTCCACTTAAGGGGTTAGGTACAGCTTATAGCAGTAACATTTTGAAAATATTCAACATTTTTATCCTCCATTACTGTATCTTGTACAATAATGAAAATTAGTTTGTATAAAACACTGTAATAATAATAATAATAATAATAATAATAATAATAATAATAATAATAATAATAATAATAATAATAGTCCGTGTTGCTACAGTCCGTGAAGGGCCCAGTACGAACAGCCGGCTGCTGGCCTCACGTCCACATGCCAAAGCAGAGGTGGACGATCATCCAACCAGAATGGAGGTATCGTGTGGTTAGCACGATGATCCTCTCCAGCCGTTATAGCTGGCTTTCGCAACCGGATTTCGCTACCTATCGTAGCTCCCTAAGTGCATCACGATGCTGGGTGGGCACCGATCCCATACATTGGCCAAAATTTCATGAGAAAATTTCTTCCCCCATGAGAACTCGAAGCAGCGCTCATTCCGTAACGCGAGTCCTAGGCAGGATGCCTTAGACCACTATGCCATGGCGCAGGACTAGCTACTACTACATATTACTGCTATTGCTACTGCTATAATACTACTACCAGAGGTCTGTATCGGACGTTTTCGCTTGAGCGCCTAGTAGTTCATAGCATAATCCAATAGGTAGCGCACATGCACGACGGGTAAAATTGTCACGAGCGATGAATGCTCGAACGGTATAAGCCGATCGTTAGACATTCGTTCTTGTTACAGTGATGAACTGTGTAGTAACATCATAGATGTTTATCATTTCAAAACTTTGCAGTGTTTAACTAACCTCTCCATAGTACAACTACAAAACTTGCTTTAAAATGTAATATAAATGTTGTAGGTAAATGTCCCCCCCCACACACACACAGGAGTGATATTGTTTTTGCCACATCTGATAGATGTTATTGGATGTAAATGTAATTATTATAAACGGAGAACACAATCACGATAATGCAAGAACTGTATCAAGTTTTCTAGTAGTAGTAGTAGTAATAATAATAATAATAATAATAATAATAATAATAATAATAATAATAATAATAATCTCTAATAATTAGTGTATCAATCTTTGCATCTGTAACAGTTGTGCAGCATGATAATTCGTTTTATTATATTTTCTGTGACGTTATCTCTGTACTAATATTGTTATTAATCTACTGCTATATCAATAATATTTTGTAAAACGTTTCTACATTGTCGCAGTATATAGGCGGAACACTATATATGGACCTATCATATTATATATGTGGTAAATCAAATATTGAATAATTATT